>OY726519.1:50143991-50680789 GCA_963383655.1 Bathymodiolus septemdierum | reverse complement strand
TAACACTAACAAACAACAGATGTGATATTATAGACAAATGTACAAAAACAATTTTGATAGAAGATATTTATCTGTTCTGTATTTCATCAAAGTGTCGGTAGTGTTGTGGCGTGGTTCGTCAAAATATAAGTGTGTCATTTGCATATTTTCCTATTTTATCAGAGGTCCATGATCAACAATAGTATACAGGTTTAAAAATAATTAATGTAATTAATTTTACAAATTTCCGTGTTTTCGTTTATCAAATGCATTTGTTATGTTTGTAGGGGGGGGACTAAATGTCGGTTAAAATGTATTATTGGAATAACTTAAATTTTCGAGTGATGTGTTTTTTAGCGTCGATCCTCTCCGTTTAACTTACATAATATTGTTTACCTTTATATTTAAAAAACCATTGACCTTTATACTAAAGTTATATGACAAAAGTTCGATGAGCTTCTGTTTAAACACAGTCAAGCTAATTAGTCTACGACGACATATCATATTCTAACATCACAAATGATCATTGCTCTACTGGTTAAGTTATCAGCACATCAAAAGCTTTAAAGTAATATGAATATTCCAGATAAATGTAAAAAGCGTTTTTTTTTATAGCAAATTAAGAGGAAAAAATCGTGTCAAAGATCTATAATATGCACCAGATATATTTAAGAACAAAATAATGGAAGCCATAATATGTTGTGAGTTTTAGCATGGGTTGGCACGATAATACTACTTTATTTCCCATGGAAAAAACATAAAGTGCTCATTTCACATTAAAAATTTTCGTACAAAGCAAAAGAGAAGAGGAAGGGTGATGGATCGTAATCATTGGTCTTCTATACGATTATCGCCTAAAAACTATCTTCCGTCGTCGTTACTCTCATTTATGTTGAAGGAGGTTCATCTTTTATTTATGTTATTTGTATTAAAATGAAAAACAAAAAAAATACCACACTGTTGGAACAATTCCAAAATCAAATATTAAAATCGTAGAAAGAGGCAAAATCGATACACATAACACACAAATACATGATAGCATCGTACAGGCACTTCAGTAAAAAGTGACGGGTTAAAATTATGACGTCTATATCAGATGATTGTCATTTAACAGTAACACAATGTTTGTCACTACTGAAACAGGAAATACTCGCCTTCCGAAATTCATCCCTGATTTTTAGAAGAATTTGTATTGCTCAATCTTTCGATTTCTGTGTAGAGTTTTGTGGACTTTTGGCAATGACATTTTCTGTCATTCAATGTATGGTTACGTATTTCCCCTTTGCTATATTCAAACTTTCTTACGTATATTTTTTAAGCAGAATTAAAAAGCACAAGGATGAGTTATCATGACAACAAATGCACACTTGGTTTCATTTTAGTAAACAAACGAGACTAAAACATAGCTACCGCCAGTACGATAATTTTGATATATATATAATAAGAAGAGTTTGAAGATACCAAAGGGGCAATCAGAATCCGTATATCGAAGAAGAACAGACAACACAATGGCCAAAAGAAAAAGTACAAAAGAACAAACAACGATCAACAAAACATACATATAAAACTAAAGATCGAGTAACACGAACCCCATTAACACCAGGGGTGAACTCCGGTGCTCCGTAAGGGTAAGCAGTTCCTGCTCCACTAGTGACACCCGTCGTGTTAATCTAGTTACAAACCCGGTGATAAGTCATGAACGAGGAAAGGACCGGGAAATGTTTACGACAAGTGGAACATATCCGTGGTCATTTGTGACACCGATATTCCATAACGGTAAACCAAGTCGTGGTGGCGACCGTAAAACTTTCGAAGTGTGATGACTTCAACTTAGCTAAGAGGAACCCTTGATTCAGACACATTTGACAGGCTGCTTCCAGTTCGCGAAATGAAATATTTGGTACGGACAATATTTTTAAAAATACGCACCGTAAAATAACCCTGCAATGTCCCCTATGCTCTTTCTCTTTTAAGACCGAAAATTGTCAAAATAGTTAGCGTAACATAACCCATCTCGTAGAATATTTACTGCCTTTACTTAGTTTTTCTAGACTCAATTTATCATGCCAACATTATATGATAAAAACGTAGAAATCTAATTGTAATTGTTTTATTGTTGACGTTTTCAGATGGCATTTGCTTTATCCAGTTTATTAAATGACCAATGTAAGTAATATATGTACTTTTGTCCTGGTGTGCAAATATAAATTCCGAGATGAGCACATGCTCTTAATTTGAATAATTAGAGTTTTGTTTTCTATTCAAGTGCTAAGAAAATAATTCCTAGTATATTATTTTGTAGTTTTAAAAAAATGGTAATTATGAAAATGCAAACTACAAAAGCAGATAGGGAATTCATATGGTGCACTCTATTGGTATATATAATGTGCATTACTACCACTGAGTCCATGCTACAGCTTGTGAATTGTTAGTCCCTGGTGGTATTACCAACCCAGTAATCATGGGGTTAATGATGGCATGAAGTTATTTGATACTATTTTAGAAAGTTAAAGACATTAAGTCGGAGACACTTTCATGAAAGTACGTTGTATCTTCCTCCAGTAGGTATGCCCATTTTGGGGATTTTGTCAGCTTTCAGTGTATGGTATATACATTTTGTTTTCCAGCGTTTTGCCGTCGAACACCACTGAATACACCCAATACGGTTACGACCATCTGGTACTCTAATTGATATATAATATAACGTGTACCGTCAATTTAATATGGCATTATGTATTAGAACAGATCTACAACATAAATAACTTTAGACTGACACAATAAACGTTAGAGAATACCGAATGGGCAATCACAAATTGACAATCCAGAGAAACTGGCAACATAGGGTACACAAGACGTAGACAAACAAAAACACAACACAATATGTACTGTTAAGGAATGTCAGACTGCTATTTTCGGATAATTACATTTATTAAATGAAAACTGTAAATCTTCAACAGGAAAAGGGAGGGTGCATTTCCCATTGCAAATTTTCTGCATATCATATCCTTGCTTCGTTCCTGTGACGATAACTACGGTCGATACTACATCGGTATAGTCGGTGCGGCAGTCGTCGTTCTATTTTGTGAACTGCCCCTTAGACCAAATTAGTCTGCCTCTATAGAGCATATATTAAATAGGTTTAATCGTCTTATACTATTTTTTTCAGCAATTATTATTATAGCTTTTTTAATTTTGCCCCATACAAGGGAAATCATGACCCATAGAGGCAGAAGGGTCAGATGTAACTAACGACCTCTGAAATGTTGTTACATTTAAATTCTTAGCAGCTCTAACTGTAATTATAGAGCTATGGTTATGGTGTTTAACGCCACTTTCAACAATATTTCAATTTCAGTACTTCAATTATAAATGCCATACAATTAGCATATCATCAATGTGTAAAGTACAATTATTTGTATACATATTATAATTAAAATTCAGTTTTAAAGGTGTTTACTAATAGTCTCATTAATCAATTAGGAAGTGATTGAAATACTCGTTATGAATTTGAAATTAATCAAGAACGAATAAGAATTGGCAAATGTAATGATTGATTATATAGTTGATTGACGAGGACAACCTGACTGGCCTATATAAAGTCACAACTAGAACATAAGACACAACACAACAGTCAACACTTCATTTTCACCTGTAAGGTACGTACAAATTTACCATAATAATATTAAGGATATTATATTCTGAGGTTCTTGGATTATATCAATGGTATTTCTTCTTCAGATAAGCTTTCTTTTCGGAATTCTGAATCATAAAAAGGAAAGGAGGAAGATCAGACTTCCTCGCCGTTCCAGCTCCGATTCGCATATTACTCTCTAATTGTATCCAGTGGAAGAATCATATTCGGGCGGATACGCAAACTGTCCTGAGCTTAGAACAAGATATTGCCTTTCCTTGAAACAAGTCTTGCGAGTATTCTGTTTCCACATTTGGAGGGACACATATTGTTTTTATTCGACCTGTTCATTCATTTGTTTGTCCGTCCGTCACAAAAGTTTGTATTCGCAACTCCTCCTACATTTTAAATGGGAATTCTACAAATCATTGCATGATTGTTTATTATTAAATAGAGATTTGCATACCGTTACGGCAATTTGATAGAACCACTTATGAAGGAGTTAATGCTTTTTTTTACTCAGAAAATTTTATCAAAATGTTTGCATGCAGAAAATCAACATTTTAAATAATAATTCAACAATATACGATTACTCATTATCGTATAAGGTTTGGTCTATCTATCGTTAGGACATTTTTAGTGAGTTATTGGCCTTTTTGACATATAATATTTAATCAAGTATTTTGACCGCACAATTCGTCCTGCATTTCAAACGTTGCATATATTCCATTGAGCTTGGAATAATGGATACCACAGATACAGATAGGTCTGCTTCATACCTTGAGCTTCACCTCGAAATTGACGGTTAAGAACGAAACTTTACGACAAAAGAGATGATTTCAATTTTCCCATTGTGAACTTTCCATTTATATATACATGTAGCAACATTCCAGCAGTACCTGCATATGGAGTATATATCTCTCAGTTGATACGATATTCCAGAGCTTGTGGTTCCTATCAGGATTTCCTTGATAGATGGTTGCTGCTAACAAGGAAGCTACTGAACCAAGGGTTCTTGTTGGTAAAGTTGAAGTCATCACTTCAAAAATTTTACGGTCGCCACCATGACTTAGTTGATCGCTATGGAGTATCTGTGTCACAAATGACCACGGATATGTTCCACTTGTCGTAAACACTTCCCGGTCCTTTCCTCATTCACGAGGTCTATAACTAGATTAACACGACGGGTGCCACTAGTGGAGCAGGAACTGCTTACCCTTCCGGGGCACCTGAATTCAACCCCGGTTTTTAGTGGGTTTCGTGTTTCTCGATCTTTAGCTTTATGTGTATGTTTTGTAGATCGTTGTTTGTCCTTGTGTACTTTTTCTTTTGGCCATGGTTTTGTCTGTTCTTCCTCGATATACAGATTATGATTACCCCTTTGATATCTTCAAACTCTTCTTACATGCTTGCTTATGAGCATATGCATATTTTCATATTGTTACAGTTTGATCTGACTATGTTTGAAGGAATCTTAACTGATTTTTTTCCTTAAAACAATTTTAGAATTTTAAATGACAATCATGTTATATATTGTTTAAAATATTAACGAATGTGGTGAGACGTACATGTATGTTTCGATGTCAAATATAACCAGTAGATCAGGGTTCTTTAATGAATACATATCCTATACACTGGTAGGAATATTCACGTTGTGGAATATGCAACAATTGTAACATGAATGCATTTTTTTCCTTTGATCTTTTTATTGTTTAAAAACAAGAGTTGCCAGAGGGCAAGTGTGAACACAGAAATGTGCTGTCCAAAAGGCAAGTGTGGATGTCAATATTTCATATTATTAACTGTAAAAAAAAAATCATGGACACAGGGGTCCTGGATTTTTTTAATAAAAAACTAATCCTGGATTATTATTTTTGCTTAAAGTCCGGTCCTGTATTTTTATTTCAAATATTCATCATAGCCCCCCTCCCCCTCCCAAGGGATATACAATTGTATCATTAATAATAAATTAATAAATAATAAATTCAAATTTTCTATTTAAAATAAATCTCATTTATAAAGCCACTAATATTTGTTCAACTTTTAACGCTGATTTAAGCTTTAGTCGCAACAAATTTTTATTTTTCTCTTTAAACTGTCGAAACATAACATTTATATAACTGTAAAATTCACAAATAAAATTCACGCCCCCTTTTTTCCCCTTTTTTCTTGTTTAAATCAATGATCAACAATATTCCAGAATCAAACAAATGAATGAATATAACATAAATTTCTTTTACATGCATCTTTTTGTTTTAAATTATATCAAGAAGATGGTGGCTGTAACATTCATCAAATTCAAGTGGGGGTAGGGGTTTTCGGGTGGGTATCCGCGTAAGATGGTTCCGTTTCAATGTTAAAAGTCCGGTATTTTCCTTTCCTATATGAACCAAAGAACACATTTATAGCTGTTTTTCTTTTTAAAAAATAATAACATTTTAACCTTTAATTCACTCAGTAATATGCTTTTCCTCGCCCTAGAGCAAAAATACTTACATGTTGGAAAGCTGGAGATGTCAAGATTCTATATTTATAAACTATTGACCTGAGTAACCTCGCTAAACCATGCGGAGTCTGTGTGTTATAAATCGGTCATCCAATCGGGACACTCATTATTCTTGTCCAAGATAAAAATACATCGCTAAAATTACCTGTGGGTGTTTCCCCAATTCAACTCGTAAATTTACATAGAAATCGGAGATATTTCGTAATAAAACTTCACACATGGTTTAGTCTATCATATTTCTTGAAGACAAACATAAAATTTTATTGCATTAATCAAATTTTTATGAGTATCAACACTTTTTTCAACACCGTGTCTGTTTCTCGATACAGCCGCCCGATTACCAATGAGACAAGTCACGTGACTACAGATGCTACTCACAGTGACCCGTGACCCACTTTAGCACGTTCTACCAGTTTTTTCTTAATGTTGTTTAATCAGAATGTAAGCAGCAGCTAAGAACTATGAAATAATACACGCAGATACGAGATATTGCATACTTTAAATATGGTCTGTAGTTTTATTACTCTCAGAGAGCCGTGCAATAATCAACGACCTAGATGTGATATTGCATGGCTTCATGTTACAAATAAGTTATACCCCGGTTTTCAGAGTTGAACAATTAAACAATCTCACTCTTCGCGTTCGATTGTTTACCGTTTACCTCCGATAACCGTGTTATAAATATTACATTATTGTAAATTCACTGGAAGCTGTTTCTTTAAAATAATTTTCCTTTCAAATATTTTCCGGTATTGTGAGGTGTGTTTGCTAACCTTTATAAGAAGGTACACGAGTTTAATTAATTGATTTTTTTGTGTTTTCATTTCCAACCAAATTTCTCCGGTTGTATCAAATATCATTTGTGAGTTTTTTTATTCGTATCTATTTTTAGATATAACTAGTGAGTTGTATTTCTATACAGTTTAAGTCCGTGTTGCTCATCTTTTTATTTATTTATATTTTTTTAAATTGATTTAATTTTAATTTTTTATGATTTTGTTTCTTTTTTGCTTTTTCTGTTTTTGTTTGTTTGTTTGTTTGTTTTTTGCATTCATCCTGTGTCTTGTGTGCCCAATGTTGCCAACGGCTCTAGATTGTACATTATTGATCGCACGAGGTCGTGATATTTGACTAACTTATTTAAATTGATACGGGTCTTAAATGAAAGGGTATTTCTTCCTGGCTAACTTTTTTGGTGTTCTAACATTGTATATATTGTACATATTGTATATAGTTGTGTCTATGTCTTCTCTGTGCCTATGTAATATGGTGATGAGAAATACAGATATGTGATAACAGCATATGTTGATAAAATCAGCAAACATACAGCGAAATTTATAATAAAGTATCTTTAGGTTTCTAGATGATTAAATTTAGTATGCAGACCGACAATAATTATTTTTAAATTACTATAAACTTCCATGTATTTTAGTAGATCCAGCATACCATTATGAAAACGATATTGTTCGTCATGTTAGTGTGTGGGGCAGTTCAGGGCCGTCTAATTCCTTACTATTTTGGTGGTAGCAATGGAGGAGGCGGTAACGGTGGTGGTGGTAATGGAGGAGGCGGAAACGGCGGTGGTATTAATGGAGGAGGCGGTAATGGAGGTTGGGGTGGTAATAATGGCGGTGATCCATGGAATAATGCAAACCCAATCGGTCCTTGGGCTCAAGAACCCGCATCTGGATATCCTTTAACAGGAAATTCTAACAAAGATACATTACAAGTTGTCCTAGATCTTTTACAGAAAATTAGTTCTAGTCAAAAGCACGCAACACCCGCTATTATAGTTATACAACAACCCACTTCAACAAACCAAAATGTTGACCCTGTTGGCCCCGCTCCTTATGATCCTACTGCTCCTGAACCGTTCCTACCAACAGATCCTGCTGGGAATGCTGGTACAGGTGGACAAAATGGGGCATTTGATTGGTCATCTATGAATGGTCAGAGCGGTGGTGGAAATGGAGGTGGTGGTAATGGTATGGTTGGCGGCGGAAACGGTGGTGGAAATGGAGGTGGTGGTAATGGCATGGGTGGCAGCGGAGGCGGTGGTGGTGGTGGTGGTATGGGTGGCAGCGGTAATGGTGAAGGCGGTGGTAATGGTGGCGGTCAAGGCGGTGGTAATGGTGGCCAAGGCGGTGGAAATGGTGGCGGTCAAGGCGGTGGAAATGGTGGAGGCCAAGGCGGTGGAAATGGTGGCGGTCAAGGTGGTGGAAATGGTGGTGGAAATGGTGGCGGTCAAGGCGGTGGAAATGGTGGCGGTCAAGGCGGTGGAGGCCAAGGCGGTGGTAATGGTAATGGTCAAGGCGGTGGTAATGCTTGGGATGCAGGAAATGGCGGTGGTGATCTTTGGGCTGGTGGACATGGTGGTAGTAATGCCTGGGATCTTGGAAATGCTGGTGGAAATGGCGGTGGTAATGCTTGGGATCCCACAAATGGCGGTGGTAATGGTGGTGGAAATGGCGGTGGTAATGGTGGTGGAAATGGCGGCGGCAATGGTGGTGGAAACGGCGGTGGTAATGGCTGGTCTCCCGAAATTGGCGGTGGAAATGGTGGAAACGGCCGTGGTAATGGTGGTGGAAATGGCGGCGGCACTGGTGGTGGAAACGGCGGTGGTAATGGCTGGTATCCCGAAATTGGCGGTGGTAATGGCGGTGGTAATGGCGGTGGTAATGCTTGGGATCCTATGAATGGCGGTGGAAATGGAGGAAATGGAAATGTAGGATATGTATGCAATTAATCATACACAAAATGCATAGTTCTGTTTTAGCGTATAGAAATTTACATATTTATACTCATTCCTTTATCTAATTATGGTGTCACCGAAATGGTTCTGTTGTATTTAGAATTGCTTTCATTTCAAAGTAAATGAGTGTTTAAGAATGTTATGATAGCTCAACACCACAATCAACAATGTTTCAGTTATTGAGTAGTGGTCAGTTATAATTGTAGACAAACAAAAGAGATTACGCACAAAAATCGTCTAACTTCCTCAAATAACAACTTTTACGACGTTGAATTGGTCAACGACCACAATTCGACCACCAAAGGCCATTCAGCTTAATATGAGGAGCCGAATAGTATTGAAGGACAACACAATACCAAGCAACATAATTATAACCCATAGCATAGTTTGGTTTAATATTTTTGTTTGGTTCTGTGGCATCAAACGGCTTGGATGTTGTAGACGTTCCGATTGCATGAATTGTTGAAAATTATTACGATTAAGGCGATAGTGCAATACCCTCTCTCCCTCCCCCCTCCCCCAAAATAAAATACCCAGACATTTGCAACAGATAAAATTGATACGTTTCATAAATCTTCCAATTTCATTAAAACAACAAATGAATGTGTAACGAGAAATTCGTAACACATTGTAGCTAATGTATTATTTAAAGTTGTGCGTGTCTTCTTGTACTTTGCTTACATTTGTTCGACATTCATGGGGAAACCCTATTAGGAAATGGAAAATGCATACCATCTACATGTGTACTACTATTAACGCTATATCGTCAGAGATAAGATTGCTTTATTAGAGCAGTGAAATTGCATTGACCGGATACATTTGTGTTTTAAACGGCCACTGACCAACACATATATTTTCTGGTATTCGTTTCAAATATGCTGCCTGTTGTAAATCACATTACTTCTTGTTGACAGAACATAGCAATGGATAATTCTGTAACTTCCTTATTCATTATAAAATACAACCGTCCATGGATAAAAGTAATGAAGTGTCTTGAATTATCAAGTTTATGTGTATTTTGCTCGGCAAACGTCTTCTTTGTTTCTGTTGCTAAGCCTCATACCCTTTATGTATTAAGAGGTTAGGTGTTAGGATTATTGTGTTTAACGCCATTTTCAATAATATTTCATTATGTATTAAGGTAATATACTAACGTTATAGCTATTTCTCTATCTTCGTGATATATTTCGTCCTGTATCAAGCTTTGTTGACTATTATAATATTGACATTATTGAACAATTGCCGAATATCATAATGAAATAATTATGTCTCAACATTATAAAATCTCCTTTGTGAAATAACAAAATGTCGAGGAAAGTTAAAAAAATATCTTGTCTCGCTAAACATGCAAACATTCAATAGTCCTTTATCTTCACGGCGCAAAAATACAATATATTCTAACATTACATCCTTCTTTCGCTTTGTAAACAAACGAGCGATTTATCGATTGGGTATAATCTCATTAACATATGCGCCGGTGCATTTGACTGACTTTCCCGTCGTAAATATACATGTTGATGAATTATCGTCTGCTCGAATTTGGCAGCATAAATTGTGTGCGACATTGTCCGCAAACGTAAATATAAATTACCGTCTTCCAATCAAAGCATACTACCGTATTTGTACTCTTTGACATATCAGAATCGAAATAAATCATGGAAACCAGAATGTGTTTTGAGTTTTAACATGGGTTGGCGTATATTAGTATTGTATCCCGAGCCAGAGGCGAGGGATAGCTTCCATGATTTATTTCTTAATTAGTAAGAACGACCAGTGATGTAAATGAACAAGAAAAGATTATCCAACATTATACTTAGACACAAATTTATGTAAAGGAACAACACCTTTATTGCTGTATTAATGATTTATTTGTCTTTTTTTTCAAATCATTGTATGCTGTGATGTTTGTTTTGATTTGTATATATCATATTTAGCAGGAACGAAGCCGATACTCATCCAGGAGATATGCACCTAAATCATATGGAAGACGGCAATATGGCGATGTAAGTATTCATAATAAGTTTTTGATACAAAAAAATATGTTAATGTACCAATCCAAGTGAATATTACGGAAGCAGTATAACATAGTTAGATAAGAATCGCAATCTAATGTTTTGGTTGGTTGGTTTATGGTGTTTAGCGCCACATTCAACAATATTTTAGTTATATCGTGGTCGTCAGTTTTATTGGTGGAGGAAACGGGAGTACTGGGAGAAAACCACCTACCTGTCGCAAGTCACTGACAAAATGAAGACAACTGAAGCAAACGGAAATAATTCTTTACACATGTGCCTAGTGATTCTTAAAAAAATATCATGGAAAATTAATTGTGGTTGTGTAATATACATATGAACTATATATATAATATTTGTTATGATTAATATTGTATTTCTGAAAAATTATGATTTATAAGGGCTTAATACATTAAAAACAATTCAAGGTTGTCGCAAAAAAGAACGAAAATGTTATAAAAAAAACCGACCACATAACAAAGCGAAATCACGCAAAAATGTAATACAACGGTCTAAGAAGAGTTTGAAGATATCAAAGAGGTAATCAGAATCCGTCAATCGAGCAAGATCAGACAACACAATGGCCAAATGAAAAAGGACTAAAGGACAAACAACGATCTACAAACCATACACATAAAACTAAAGATCGAATAATACGAACTCGACTAAAACCGGAGGTGAACTCAAATGCTTTTCATTTTACTGAATTACTTAATAATGGGTGATAAAGCTCAATTTGTAGCGTATTATTTATGTAAATCTTATGATATTTTGCATTACAAATTTCTTTTCTTTTCTTACAGAATTCTTATGACGTAAGTTTCGTAGCTAATTACATTGTTTTTAGACATAAAATTAATATACAATAAACAGTTGTGTCCCCTTATTTTGAAATGACTGTCCGGTTGATAGTTTAAATTTCACAAATAATTTGAAATAGTTAAGCTTCACGCTATTATTGTTCCTGGTCAGGATAATGTGGGGCAACATGTATAACCCGAGGTCTGTTGTTTCAGTAAGCTGGCTCTCAGATAAAAAAAAATTGACTAAACGTGTTTGTCTAGTACAAAGCCGACATCATCTTATCGAAATATACCTTTATCTCGCCATTATATTGATGAAAAATTGCTCACTAAAAGGAATTATAAACAAACCGGTTTGTTTGTTCTATCTCAATTTAAAGCGTCCATTTACAAATTATACCGGGAATTGACAATATGAGGTTAGGAAGGGTGAAAATGTGTTTGAGGAATAGATGCACTTCGCTTAAAAGGAAACATTTGAACTTCATTCTGACCTTTCTTTGTGTAAACTGTACATGATATATGGATTTCTATGAAAACGATAGTGAGGATCAAATTCTAAGAGAAACCTCATGCTGTATATATAATCAGTGTTAATATATTTTCGAGATTTTTTTATTTATTCAGTAGTTAATTGAGACTACTTCATTTCAATAACAGATCTCGAAAATGCCATATACATAACATTAGAGATTATTCATTACACTTGGTCACAAACAAACAGCACAACTGTATATAGTAAAACGTAGATATCAAATTTAGTGCGCACGACCCGTTTCTGGAATTACCTTCATCAGGTACTCTGAAAATCGAACAATAATATGAGAGATTATCCAATATTATGCTTGAACACAAACAAACAGCACACGTGTATATAAACTGATATACACGAGTTTTTTCATATTTTATTTAATTGTCACAATTTTGTTGACAGAAGAAAAGAACAACACCAAAACCATACGGCAAAAGAACCTATAGAAAGGTAAGTATCTACCATATACACCTCTTAGATAGGGGTTAGGGTTTTGGTGCTTAACGCCACTTTTAACAATATTTCAGCTATATTGTAGCGGTCAGTTTTATTGGTGGAGGAAACCGGAGTATTCGGAGTAAACCACCGCGTGATTGGAATTTTACTCCGCTTGGTGTCACCCATGTATGATACACACTTGCCCATTATAGTTTGAGTGAGTGACTGGATTTTGAATGAGGTTGTATCATGGCTAGAGTAATCTATACTACTAACTTCACATGTTTAGTTCTTTCTTGGAATATTTGCCACTGGGTGTTAAGCAACAATCAATCAATCGATTCATCAATGTTACTTTGATCATACCAGCTACACTAAATTTAATTTGTATTATTTAAAGCTCAAAAATCGGAATTACAAAACCACAGAAACATGTGCATTACATCCATAGCGACGGAAACAATTAACATCAACTTAAAGAGTAGGCTTGTTAAAAATCAGATCAAAGGTCGAACCCATTTTCTACTATCAAGTATTGATTTTGTTAAACTATATGATTAGTTCAATTGCTATATCTAAGCTGTTCTACTTTATTTCTTTTCTACAGGGTGGATATTAACAGAAGAACGAAGTGATAATCCGTCCCTGAAATGTTGTACTGTTTGTTTATGTCTGTCAGTTGTAAATAAAGTAGTTACACCATTTAATGTCCAGTAGTTAGTCATAATTAGTTTTTACAAACGTAAATAAACGTTAGAGATCACCGAAGGGGCAACCACAAATGGAAAATCCAGAGAAACCGACAACACAGGGTACACAAATTCAAATTCAAATTCAAATTATTTATTGATATAAAATCCAGTAAATGGATTATCATCAAAAACAATACAAAATACACAATACAAACATATAAAGCATCACAGCTGAGGAGACAAGCAGGAGTTATTTCCCGTCGTACATAATCGGTATCTATCATATAATACTAATGGGTATATATTACATTACATCCCTTTCAGGGATTTATTTAAATTGTACATATTAAATACGCTGATCACAAGAATTTTACTTATGTCTAGATCTTGACTGCTTAAAATAAAATTGAATTTTTCTGTGTTGTTCATGGCTGAAAAATGAGGAACAACTGAAATAATTTCGTCAAAAAATTTGTTGCTCAGTTCATCTAAATTCTGACATTTCATGACAAAATGATATTCATCCTCGATTTCTTGCTTACATAGTGGGCAAATTCTTTGTTCAACTGGTCTTTTTAAATGTCTATCTTTTTCTATATTGAGAATACTATTGCTGATACGAATTTTGACAAAACAAGAAATTGCACTTCTGCCAACATCTAGATATAAAACAAAATTCAGTTTCATACTCAAGTTTTAACTTTCTATATGTTCTTAACTTACACAAGACGAAGACAAACCAAAACATTTCACAATATGTGTTGGACACCACTATACGTAAGCAAACACAAATAACAAATAGGACATGATCCCTTCTACACGCAACTAGTAAATTAGTAAAAAAAACGGTATAGATGTATATGAACATGAAATATTATCCAATATTACACTTGAACACAAACTAAAGTAAAAGAACAACGCTTTTATTGCTATTCCATGTTTCAAAGTCACAGTAAGTCGTCAACAATGAGCACAATTAATTCCCTAAATTGGATCTTTGTCATTTTGATGTTACTTGGGATATATGATATTATTTCCCAAATGCTGGGCTATCAGCAAAAAACAAAATACATGTTAAATTATCTTACAAAACCCGTTACAAAAAATCGCATGGCTCCAATCAGGTATATATATATATATATATATATATGTGTGTGTGTAACGTTAATTTATTCACTTCTGATAAAAACAAGAACAATATATATAACAAGACAGATACATTGATAAATAGATATTCTAAGATTGGTGAATACAGCTGCACACATGATAATTTCCTATTAATTTATCATGATTGCAAAAATCAATATGAATGCAAAACAAAATAAAATAAACTTTTTTTATGAATGTACACAGAAAAAATGGTATATATACGAATTTTCTGTTAATGTATGTTAAATCGACATTATCATTCATTGCCATTTGCTGTTCCTCACTTCGTCCTCACTTCATGTGAAGCTTCAATTAGTTCACTGTTGAACGTTTTCGATATATTTGCATAAGCTAGGTGGGAGCATGTTTATCATGTTTCGTTTTTCAGATTTAGTTCTTTGACACGGGTAAAGGAACATTATTGTAATTTTATAATTAGCTATTTGTTCAATACTGCCGGATGACCCCAGCAATATATTACAGATTTATCATTTATCAACAGGAACTGACCAAATTGATTTAACAAGCAAAGAAAACAAATTTAATCAAATAAAGTACTTCATTGCACATAAAAAGACATCATACAGCAGGTCCTAATGTAAAATCACTTTTAAGGAATGTCCGTTAGTGGTTCTTTGTAAGACAAATGTTTCTAATGTGGCTGGCAAAAATACCCTTATTTGACGGTGTGTGTGTGTGTGTGTGCTACTATAGAAATCCTTTAAATACTGAACTGTCTAATACATATACATTGTGTACATGTATTTAGGTACAATGTACAACGTGAGAGTATTAAGACAATACAATATCATGAAAAGTCTTAAAATATAGTTTCAATAAAGGTGTGTATTATATTAAAACAGATCTTGATCAGTTACGTTTGATTGCAGGTCATCCCCCTCCTCCACATCTTCTTCTTCTGACATTGTCTCGAAGGCTGTTTCTGTGCTCTTATCTGATTCAGGACTAAACCGTCCATCCAGGCAATCACTGCATTGTATTCCAGCATTATGACATTCTTCGTTACCATGTCGATGATCCCCGATAGCTGGAAGTATTGCCACCCCATTATGCTTAGGTACAGACCCGTTTCCCTTTGCTGGTTTTCTGCATTTCGTATGATTAGTTTTGTAAGAGGCTGGTGGCCTTACATGAGGCAGTGAACATGCCGATCTCAAAAGGGATTTATTCATATTGGGAAAAAGTTCTCTTTCAAAGATATCATTTGAAGCACTGACAGAAGATCTATGTATATGTAAACCAGAACGTTCGCATAATTTTCCTTGTTCGTGTCGGATAGGAGAAAATCCGGCTTTAGCAAATCTAGCAAAATTGATTATTTTCAAGAATCTTCTTCTCGCCTCAAGTTGTTTTGCCAATGGTAATAAATCTTCAAGTGTGTATCCATTTTTCTCTAGTAATTCCTCCACTGATAAATTGCCTATAGGATCCCTCACAACCAAGGATGCCTGTCCTTGTTGAAAAAGAATACGTGCGCATGAGATATATCCATTTTTAGCCGCCATTAGTAAAGGTGTATATCCTTCTTTATTCATTTGGTCGACTTTTAATCCAAGTCTACGGAAGTGGCGGACTAATATATTCGTTCCTATGTCGTTTCCAACAATTGTACAATACAAAAGTGGACTATTTCCTGAAGAAAAAAGTAATAGATAAAAGTAAAAGAAAAACATTAAAGGAAAACACTTCTATAGAGGTCTTCTGACATGGTTATACTAAAATAATGCATTAATATCTTAATAAGACTTTATACACTGGCATGGGACTATTTTTCATGGCATTGTTCGTCATGGTTGCCGTTTATATATCTAATCGATACTTCACTACTATGCCCGATAACCTATCAAAAACGACCATTTCATTGCGTCGGATTCCGCTCCATGTTAATGGCAAACACATCAAAACCCTTTGTTGACAATTTTTTTCCTGGAAAGGAACTTTTGTTCAAGATTGTCCTTGGGTATATGTAATGAAAGTCACATATACTTTTTCTATAATGAACGCAAATGAAAGGTTGCAGATGAATTCATATTTCGAGTTACCTCCCTCTAATAGTCGGTAAGCAAGTCACGTTGTATATCTATCTATTGTTATGGCAGGATTCATGTGATATATGAGAACAACTTTTATATTTAAACACCCTTTACAAGAAAGGACAAACAGTCTAGAAAAGGGTAATGGTAAAATTAAAAATTATATAGTTGCTTATGGGCAATTTCTTTAGAAGATATTCATTCAAATTAATTTGAACGGACGAACACCCAGAGATTACGGTATTTCCCTGCTAAAGTAAAGTCGATTGATAAAAAAAAATAACAAAAAACTATTAAAACTATAGGAAACTCAGAAAAAAATATGCAATTGCCATAATATACAGAAAATTTGGAGAACTATTCCTCATAAGTATCATATTTGATGCAGATTTTGATCTCATAACTGTCTTTTCAAATTTAATGGAGGGGCCGACGTGGTTTTGATCGTATGGTAGTTGGATTTACAACTACCTGTGCAATCAGTGCCTATCACCACTAAAGTTGTGAGTTCGAAGCCCGTTCATGGCGAGGTGTACTCGATACAACATTATGAGATAAAGTTTGTCAGTGACTTGCGGCAGGTCGGTAGTTTTCTCCGGATACTCCGGTTTCCTCCGCCAATAAAACTGACCGCCACGATATAATTGAAATATTATTATATATATATTAAAACTGGCAATGATAATTTAACTTATGAACAAAATTGTATTATATTTAAATATGTTTTTGATTATATTAAATGTTCAAAAAGATTCCTTATTGTATAACTGGGATTGAATTGGCTGAACATGCACATCATATGAATCCATCTTAATTTTATTTTTCCCTCCATTTTGTTTGTGAATATCATCAATTCGTTATTAGTACTACATATAGTAATGCATGCCTTTTATGTACTTCTTTATTGTAACAAATTGTAATTTGGAGAAGACTTCACAAGTTTGTTTAATTTGTGTCTAATCCATTTTGTCTGCTTAATTGGCAAATAAAATATGTTTAATTTAAACTAAAGATTTAAATATTGTTGAAAGTGGCGTTAAACACCATAAACCTAATCCAAATTGGATGGATTGGTCATTAGATTTCTCAAATAATTGTATACTATACGGAAATGCAATGTTTCTATCAATAATTCAATAATTATAAGCTCTCTTCTGTCAAAATTCAATTGTTTTGTAATTCTCCGGTTTAGAAGTTTGGAAATTTCATCTATTCTTCTGTAATCAAAATCCACTCGGGACAATTTATAGCAAAATGTTATTTATTGTTAAAATTGTTTCAAACTCTACCATTTCCATGTATTCATTTTAGCATACATGTAAATTCTTAATTCATTAACTTTCATTTCTTTTAATTTTGCTTGATTTAACGTATCATTTTCAATCCTGGAAACAAACAAACAAACATGTAATAAGAAAAGATATTTGCTTATGGAACATATGAGAAATGCAGAGGTCGCCATGAAGCAATAGAGGAGCAGGAACTGCCGGTTGCCCTTCCGGAGCACCTGAGTTCACCCTCGGTTTTTAGTTGGGTTCGTGTTATTCGATCTTTAGTTTTATATGTATGTTTTGTAGATCGTTGTTTGTCCTTTTGTACTTTTTCTGTTGGCCATTGTGTTATCGTCTGTTCTTCTTCGATATACGGATTCTGATTACCCCTTTGGTATCTTCAAACTCTTCTTAGATATGCTTATTGGCAAATTACACCTCATTTCTGGGTATGTGTAAATAATCTACTAACCTTTGTCATCAGACATATCTGGATCAATGCACCTCTGTTTGACAAATATATCTACTAGATCATTGCATCGTTTCTCACATGCATAGCTTAATGGTGTTCTTCCGTGGTCGTCTGGTAAATTTACCTCCGCTTCATGGAATAGTAAAAGGCGAGCTAGTGAAGAACGCCGAAATTCTTCCTAAAACATATAAATATGCATATTTGTATATTGAAATAAAAAGATTAGCGATTTTATTTTCACACCTATTTACATATGTTTTATTAATCAGTAAATAAAATTAAAACATCAACTATAACACCCATTTGGTCATATGAAAGATATCACAGAGAAACGTACATGTAGAATATAGTGAATTACATCATGTTTCATTTTCAAATAATTACATGCACAATATAATATCTAGGTACATATTGCATATGATCATGAGCCAAAGCACTAAATAAACGTTTGAGAAAACCGAAGAGCCAATCACGAAAAGACAATCCAGAGACACCGGCAACATTGGGTACACAAGACACAGGACAAAGACAAACGAAGCAATAAAGCACAACACGGAAAAATTAAAAGATATGCAACACGGACGGACCCCACCAAAAATTGGGGTTGAACCCAGACATATATTATATGTCATGTCCCATAAGAATTCCATTCCTACTGTTCGATTTTAATAACGGTAAATGATATAAATTGTGAAAAGAAAGTTTAAACAGTGATGGTCACCAATTCAACAAACATCAACAAAACGAACAATCACCTCTCATCTTAACTGAACTCACTGAACACATAAAGAAAATCACGACTATGATGCTGGAAGTTCAGGTCCTGGGTTGGGACAGGCGCAAAAATATGGCGTGATTAAAAAATTGTCGTAAATCAATACATTTATACAAATAAAATAGACAAACGATAATTAACAACAGCAAACACAGAACTAATAACGATGAGCAGCATCTATCCCATTAAACACCAGTGTTTAAATTAGGTGCTCCGGAACGGTAAGCAGTTGCTACCCTACATGTGACATCCCTCCTGTTTATAATATGGTAATGGTCAAGGTTTAGAAAATGCAAACAAGGTAAAAGGGACGAACAGAGATTGCGATAGTGCAAGCAAAGAGACACTGCTTAGCGATCAATCACTATATGATGGCGACCGTAAGATTTCCAACGTAGAATCTAAAGCAGTAGACATCTACTTTTCAACAGAAATCAACATCCAGATATGATGAACAGGGCAAAATTTTTAAATAAACTAGTTTAAGCTCTCAACGTTTTATTGACGTGCTGTACCATGATATAAGAGTGAACTGACAGGTACATGTATGCACGGGGTGTCGAATTTGCCTCTGTTTGTCTGATTTTCTTATTAGATTTTGGAACTGTTTTGACGGTGTTGTATTTCTATTTTGCAATTTGTTGTTATAGAATATCATTTTTTTTTAAAGTGATACAAACATCTAAGCGTGACATTCTATGCAAAACTAGCAAGCTTTCTACAAAAGTAATGTTTGCATGAAAGCTGCATGCAATAAGTATACTTAATTACCACGTTTGTGATGTAACGATTAGCAATTGAGATAGAATATGGGTTCAATCCGTAGTCGGATTGAAGACTATAAAAATTGGTATTTACTGATGCTCTGCAAATTATGAAACATTAAAGAGTAAGAACGATATGTCTACCAGTGGACTGTTATTCTAGTGAGCACACACGATCAAAATCCAACTTTGTGTGTTAGCCTTGTACAAAACAGGTATCATCATCATTACAAAATGTAACGTTCTCTATATATTATAACTGCAACATTCTTTTTATTTATTAATTGACATCTTGAATTTCAAAATGTAATAATACATTTGTTTCCCTGCTTTCATGGCGCTACCAGAACCACAATCTATCGGAATTTACAGTTCCTAAATCATTCAATTATAATTAAAACTATGGTTCTCCCCCCTCGGGCATGTGTGACCTTAGCCTTGGCTATCCTGTTTAGACTCTTTGGTGTTCTTGCTTCCTGAAGACTTTTATTTTATTTACCTTTCTAACATTTTGGCTTTGAACGTATCTGATGAAGGCGTCGTGCGCAGTAAATTAGATATTTACGTTTTTTTACTAGAATGTTTACTACGTATCTCGATCATTCACTAAGTTAATTTGGCTTTAAATCTAAAAATATGTTTACTCAGATAAGGCCTGTCATCGTAAGGGATAAATCCTATCATAATGATTAATTGTGCTAAATTTCTATTTTAATTTAGAAGTCAATGATTTTTCTATGTTCGTATTATGTTTTTTTTACACGCAATAACTGGATATTATTTTATATAAATAAACATTAGTGAAAACCGTAGGGGAAATAAAAAATGGACAATCCAGATGTATTGGCAACATTAGGCACACAAGACACACGGCGAAGACAATCAAAACACAAAAACACAACACAAAAAAATAAAAAGATGAGCAACACAGACCCCACCAAAAACCTTGGTGAATCCAGGTGTGGTCGCGAAGAGTAAGCAGTTCCTTCCTCTTATAAATTATTTCATATGCTATCAAACTCCACCATGTTTCTCTGTTTAGTAATGTACTGTGTTTTTATTCTTTTTGGAGATGCTTCGGGTGTCAAAATTGAAGTACTCGTTTTAGTAGGTGCCTTTGGTATTATATAAGAATATCTTATCTTGTCATTGATAATTCTTGATTTATTTTATAAAGGTTTACGAATCTATATTATTCAAGTTTAATTTTTTCTGTTGGAGATAATTCAATTGTTAATTATAAGAAGAGCTTGAAGATACTAAAGGGGAAATCATAATCTGTAAATCGAAGGACAGACAACACAATGGCCAAAAGAAAAAGGACAAAAGGACAAACTACAATCTACCAAACACTGCACAGAAAACAAAAGATCGAGTAACACGAACCTCAATAACAACTCGGGTGAATTCCGGTGTTCCGGAAGGGTAAGCAGATCCTGCTCCTCTAGTGGCAATCATAAGAATGATTGACATTATGTATATGTACATGTCTAATTGACTAGCTCCTGAGGATGCGGTCGTCGTGGCAATATATAAAATGAAAATAAAACAATGAGTAAATGGGCTAAAGAATGTCTTCATAGTAAGCATATCATTTGTATTTTATAATGGTTAGTTATTCTGGTTCACTGAAGACAATGTATCTCTTTTGACGATACTTAACTCAGAAACTGCTTTTTTTGGCATTTTGTTTTCAATTTCAAAATAATTTCTTTAATAATTATAACAAATACAGAATTTTGGACTGCTTCTAACCCACGCCTATATTTGGAAAACTAAATATAAAATCATTAGCTTTTTCGGTAATAATTTATATCAAATCCGTTAAGATAATGTTGTAGCCTCACTTGGGGTCGAAAACGATCAACCAGTTGAAACGATTGCATAACTTCACATCGAAACCATCGGTGAAGTGATGATTGTCACCAGAACAAACAAATAGATTACATATACCTTTTTGATAGGAGGCTTTGAATATGATATGTGGTCGTATTTTACCCAGTTCCAAGAATTTCGAAGTAATCTTGTTTTAAAAAATGCTTAACATTAATTTGAAGAAGGATATACAATGCAATGACAAAAAGAAAAAAGGAAAAAAGACCAACAATGATCTACAAAACATTACACAGGAAACTTTACATAAAACTTGGGATGGGGTCAGGTTCCCCGGAAGGATCAGCAGTTTCAGGTTCACTGGTGACACCTCTCGTAATGCTCATGTTCAAAATATGTCCTTAAAGAGGAAAAGGGATTGGGATTACGATAAACAGAACATAGCCGTCGTAAAGCTGCAACCTTACCACTAGGAACCCGTGGTTCAACAGCTTCCTTGTTAACACAAAACTGCTATTAAAGATTTCTTGCTAGGCTATTAATTCTGGAATATAGTATAAACAGAGCGATATATACAGTATGCAGGTGCTGCTGCAATGTTAATAAAGTTTTTATGTGGAGTTTATGATAAACTTATCCAAAATGTTGTTGTTTTTTTTTACCTAAAATCAAATTTACGTAGTATCATAATAAAATACCTATATTTCTATTAAAAAAAACCAGGTATCCTTAGCTGTATCATTTATTGAAAAGTAGTGACATAGATATATCAAATATTTCGTCATTTTGAATAGACTACTAACCTTTATAGACGACACAACAATTAATGCCGTCTTCCCGTTGAAATCTCGAGCATTCACGATATTTCCAGGTGCAGCTTGCAATATAAAGCGTACTAGATGTTGTTTGCCCTTCCTGATAGCATCAAACAACATCCGTCCGTCGGTGTCGTCGTCATATTTTTCGTCACTGTTGGACATCAGATTTACAATAGAACGGAAATACACAAAATCAAAAGAATCATCCGAACGAGCAATGTCTTTGCACCATTTTGGAGAACTGCTTGCCATTTTTGGAAAAGTCTGTCGTCCACTAGATGAAATCCAAATAACAATTTCTCGGATCAGGGATTCTTTTTTCTTTATTAGTTCCTCGACATTTTATTTATACCACCTTATTAAATTAATGAGATTACGACAAGAGACTGATGACTGCTGCGTGCAATATTGAAATATCATATACATTTCTTAATTAACGTTATTACACGTTATCAAATAGATTTTATTGATATTAAGAATATATCTTACGGTGTAACAATCAATAGGCACGATATAAATATATTATAAGACGTCAATTTAAGGGCAAAAAAAAATAAAAACAAAAAACGTGTATTTTTGATGCATTTAAAATATAATTATAATGAATTAATACATCATTAGCACTGAAATAGTAGTACTGTATATATAAATGTAAAAACATAATAAAAATATGCTTAACCTCAAAACAAATAAACGAAATGTGAAAAAAATTACAGTTGATTTCCACAAAACATTTTCATTTTTAACATGTTCAGATCTATGCTACTAGATCAATTTGCACATCCGCAAAATATTTTTCATGATGGTAACATTTGAGTTATGCTACTGACAGTTTTGGTGCGTTCCGTCTTAAAACCTAGACGAGAAGGGGAACTCTGTTTGAAATTACATTTCGTGTTAGCTATCTTGTTGGCATTGTAATGTTTCATCACCATTTATTTTCTTTATTGTAAACATGCAGGAAATGTCGCTATAGATATATTACCTTTGCTGTCGGTAATTTTATAAATGGATGTAAAATATGATTCGTCCATACTAATATAACAAAGTGCAGATAAAAATAAACTATTAATAAAATGTGTTTCGTTTTGCAATTGCTTGAAGAAATATCCGGCTAAGTCTTTCCCAGTTAGTAAGCAGATTTCGGCCCAACGTTGACGAAATGTCGGCATAGTTGGCAGATGGTAGAAGTAGGCCATTAAAAGGTTGATCCAACGTTGGTCTAACATTAGGCTTTTCCAGCGTTTGACACGAAGTTGTCGGTCCGACGTTGGCGCAGTGTTGTATTTCTCATGGTTGGCAAAAAAAACATGAATATCAAATTTAGTGCACACGACGCGTTTCTGGAATAACCTTCATCAGGTATGCTCTAATCGAAAGATTGCAAAGTCAAATAATTTAAAATTGTCTGAGAGCAATACAATCTATTGGGCCTTCGTCAGAAATCGACTCTTTTATTTCTTTTGTGTATTTCTTTTTGTTTTGAATTGTTTGGTTTTTTTTAACAAATGTTTGATAAGATTTATATAAAAAAAGTAATAGTTTTTCGAAAATTGTTCGTCATAATCTATACCTTAATTAAAGCAGAACATTTAAATTGCCTTCTCGATTTTGTCAATAATAATCGGAAGAATATGATTTTGTGTGGTCTTGGTGCTACTTTTGGGATTTATATTGCACAATCGAGGTGTACTCGATACAACATTATGTGATAAAGCTTGCCAGTGACATGCAACAGGTCGGTGGTTTTCTCTGGGTACTCCGGTTTCCTCCACCACTATAACTGACATATTGTTGAAGGTGGCCTCAAACACCATAAACCAAACCTAGTTGTTCCTATATATATATACAAGGTCTATTTACCAGTACCACTTCCACAAAAATGAAGACAACTCCAATTTCATCCACCAATAAAACTGACCGCCGCGATATAACTGAAATATTGTTTGAAGTGGCGTTAAACACCATAATCATAACCCTTGATATTGTCATATTGTGATGTGTTCTTTGCAGTAAAGTGGGATAATCCAAGTCATCAAATATTGCGAACTAACACCCGCTGGAGAACCATGTTCAAGTAGCAACCTATTATTTACATTTCCAAGGTACACATCTATAACTTTTATCGTACCTAAGTTCTTATGGAGTTCGTGTATCTAAATATATCTTTAGTTTGATCTTTTTGATCTTTTGGCCATCGTATTGTCTGACCATCTACGATTTGCGGCTTCTTATTACCCCTTTGGTATCTTCAAACTTTGTTTATTACAAATTTCTAGGAAAGTCATGCCGGAATTGTTTGTGCCTCATGTGTATCACAGTTGACAAATTTGATCCCTTTCTTTCTTTCTCTACAAAACATTCGAATTACCGTTGACATCACATGGAAAATTCGACTTGTAATTTCTGGACTAGACTCATTGCCTATTTATGACAACAGTCCTCCTACAGTCTAAATGACAGTACTTTCTTTTTCAACTTGATGTATATACTATGAATCAGTATCACGTACTGATTGTCTTAAATAAGAAACGACTTCTCCAGTCTCCAGAAGGATTTGGGCTAATTGAACACACAATACTTGAATTATGTATGGATGGATCCAATAAAGATGTCTCATTTCGGTCGAATTTTACAAACACGGGTGGATGAATCTTACGCCACTGAAACATTTGCACCGAGTAATTGTAGGAATGATCAATAATTGGCTACATTATTTTTGATTTTTTTTCGAGTAAACATTGTTGGCTGCAAAAAAATAGTCATAATTTATTGTCGAATATATTTCCTGCAAAGCTGTCAATGGAAATAAGAAATATTACTAGTCATTTGTTTTGCAAGAATTCAAAACCGAATTGGAAGAAAACGTGTAGGGTATGTTTATTCGATGGTTCCTGTGTCAATTGAAAATCAATGTAAGGTGATATTGTAAGACATATATTTTAACATATAACCTTGTGTTTCAATGGATTAACAAATATTCCAACACACAACGGAAATTATTGTATCTCAATCTGTCCATTATCCTTTATCAAGATCGGGTTCGTTTTTATACTGATGTAAAATTTGAAATAGCTATCGCAGAACACATTTGTTTAACATACGGAGATACATATCGCATATCAATAAAAACGTAGATATCTAATTTAGTGTACACGACGCGTTTCTGGAATAACCGTCATCAGATACGTCTAAGGTCAAAAGATTTAGAAACACATTCGATGATGTATGATTCGTCAGTTGTGCAGGAAAGTCAAGATTGCCATGATATTCGAGAGTAAAATGCTAAAAATACAAAACTGCTTCGTCAAATTATGTCACAGACGATTCCTAAAAGTAAACAAGTCTTTACGTCACTCAAATAGATGGTGTTAACCTCTGATATTTTAGACCTTAGGATAAGAATGTATTGCATGCCCATCAGGAATGTAGCGATGTTTGAAGAGAATAATTCTAAGAAAAAAGATAATAATGGGTAATCAAAAGCCGTAAATCGAAGAATGACAGATAATACAATGGCAAAAGAAAAAGGACAAACAATGATTTACAAAACACTACACAGAAAACTAAAGATCGAGCAACACGAACCCCACTAAAAACAGGGGGTGAACCCAGTTGCTGTTGAATTGTAAGAAATTCCTGATCCACATGTGACACCCGTTGTGTTTCTCTTGTAATAAACCCTGGTGATAAGTCATGACTGGGGAAAGAACCAGAATGTGATTATGACAACGAGTAAACAGGATACGATACAACATTTTCTCCGTATAGAAAACAAGGAAAGGCCTGTGTTGCAGGAACATTCGTTAAACTGGTTTGAACTGGTAATAGCAGATCCAATATCCGCTGTTTCATTAGTTTATTGTAATCAGACGTTTCTGAACATGTGTTTCTTACCATATGGGTGCGAAAAATAATAGATTTAAACAAATGAGCAGCAGAATTATGCCTGCAATAAATTGAGTGAGGAGTAGACATTATCGCACAGATAAAATGATCGTATTGTTTTGCATAGTTTGAATTGGGTCATTTAATTGTTGAACAATCTTCGCGCTAATAGTACCTGTTATGAATATTGATAATTGGTTTGGTTTGGTATATGGTGTTTAACGCCACTTTCAACAATATTTCAGTTATATTATGGTTGTATCGTCAGTTTTATTGATGGAGGAAACCGGAGTACCCGGAAAAAAACACCGACATGCCGTAAGTCATTGACAAACTTTATCACATAATGTTGTATCGAGTAGACCTTGCCATGAACTTTAGTGGTGATGGGCATTGATTGCATATGTAGCTGTAAATCCAACTACCATACAATAACGGCAACGACGGCCCTTAAATTGGGTCATTTAATTGTTGAGCAGACTGTCCGATAAAAGTACCTGTCATAAATAATGATAATTGCAGCACACTATATCACACAAACAACAAATATAAATATTACAGCTGGGAATGGGAAATTAATCATTATGAACAAATACATTTATTCCAGTACTTTTTTTTATCATTTATAGCATAATATATGTAGTGTATAAATACAATGAAAATAGCTATACTTAAAAAATATAATTAACTATAAGAAATAATAACATTGATAATATTATACATTTTTGGATAAATACGGAGTCCAGGGAATCCTATATATATTTGAACTTGTTTCAATGTATAGTCACCATTTGCAATAAAAGGACACAAAGGCAGTTACCATTAAGGAAGTTGACATAAATGCATATAAATACTTGTTCACGTAGTCAGTAAGTTACATGAATATCCTATACAAGAACTGTTATTCACACATTAATGAACAGTTCCTAAAAATTCCGAATGAATGGAGAGAAAAAAACACATCCACAAATTTCTGAATAGTTTTTCACATGGCTGATATAGTTTGACTTTGTTCTAGGGCGTCTCCTAAAACGATAAAATAAACAAATTATCAGACAATTGTGCAAATATATTAAAGAAGTTCAATGTCCTGCTTAAAAGAAAGTAGATTAAGCTAAGGTTAAATAACAAAGCATAGCAACAGCCAAATGACAAAAGAACATATTAAATAATTAATGCAAATTAAAATGAAGCATTCCGGCAATGTACGTATATTGTGTTTATATTGCAAAGTAAAAAAGTCCAAAACAACTATCAAATTATCTGTATATAGCAGAAACAAGCGTCGTTCTAATCGTTTTTAATTGTGTCCAATCTTACGTCAGCTGCTACCGTGTCCTACCGTCGCTCTACGTGAATGAGGTACCAACAAAGCTATATCTTTGTCACTGACCATATGTAGCAAAACATTTTCCATCAATGCAAATTAACCGCTCAAATAGGACCAATACAGGATAAATGTATGCATGTTATTTACTATGTACTTTTTTCAGTTCTACATTCGTGACGTCATCAGATTGAAATGGGGCAAAACTCATATGACGTCTTCGTTAATAGATAGAACATCATATTGTGAAATAATTCAAAGTAACGTCTAATACATTGGTTTCGTATGTACCGTTAACAATTACTCTTCAGGCCAAACATTTTCTACCCCCTCCCCCCCCCCCCCCTCCCCAAGAAGATTAAAACATAGGACAATCGTTGTGTATACAGACAGTGATAGCGAATAATGAATGATATATGTGACGTAGCGAAACACAACCTGCTACGTATTTCACTCTTTGCATGTGAGAACGTTATTTGTTAAACAAAACTAAATATAAACATGAAATATTACAATAATACCCACTTTTGCCCAATGAAAATGTTAGATAAACGAATAAATTATATGCATAAATATGTGTATATGGCATCTGGCCTCATTCACGGATTTTGTGGGAGTTCTTATGCTACGACGTTTTGTTCGCTTGTTTTTGTTTCTACCATTGTGTCTGTACTCTTGGGTATTTCTGTATCCGGGTCGTCCTTTTAGTGAGACAATGTATGTGTTTGTACATACCAGATACACTGCTTGAAGGAGATTCTGGTGGTTCTCTGGAAAAACTGGTAACTGAAGGTACATAAACTGCAAACATAGAAGGAATGATATCTCAAAGATGGAGGTCAATGTTAAGGGAATCTTCACCGACTTTTATGCCTATTATTTGCAAAAATAATTTGTTTCAGAATATTTCTTATATACTTGTGGACCCTCATAATAGAAAGGACATGCACAAAGACAAAAGCATATTCATGTATATTGAATTTAAGGTTTTCTAATATTAGCAAGTCATGCTTCACCATAATCTAATACATTTAAACGTTTAACTGAACCCGAATATTACTTCCCTTACAACCAAAATAGTTTGCTTCTCTAGATAATGTAACGGGACATTTTAAATTGAAGTTGGTTATGATTGTAATATACTAAATGACTATATACATATTTTGTAAACAAATAATAATATAAAAGCTGTATATGCTGGATAACAAATGTGTCACCCGGTGACATTATTGGGGATTTTGTAGAAGTTGTGTTGTCCTAATAATTGTTAGATCATCTTCCTATTTTATTGTTTTCATTCTGTTATTTTTGTAATAATTTCTTCGTTTATCTTTATAGCTCAGGTGGAAACGTTATACAATAATGATCATGAAAGGTTAAACAGTTATTATTGAAAGTTGTTAAACAGTTGTGATCGAAAGTGGTTAAACAGTTATGATCGAAAGTGGTTAAACAGTTGTGATTAAAAGTGGTTAAACAATGGTGATCGAAAGTGCTTAAACAGTTGTGATCGAAAGTGTTTAAACAGTTGTGATCGAAAGTGTTTAAACAGTTGTAATCGAAAGTGGTTAAACAGTTATGATTAAAAGTGGTTAAGCAGTTGTGATTGAAAGTTGTTAAACAGTTGTGATCGAAAGTGGGTAAACAGTTGTGACCGATTATTGAACTTTAATGGTTTAAGCAACGATGTTCAGATAAGATTAAACATCGACATGAGCTGAACAGTTGTGATCGCGATTAGTTAAGCCGTCATGACTACTGTGAAATATTGAAAACATTGGTCGGTATAGAATGAACATGAACGCCGAAGGTTATCACTGGATAAATTACAACAAGGTAACACATGCAATATCAGCTGAGTATAGGTAAATGCAAAACCTATCCTTTTATTTGAAAGCAATCGGATAATAATGAAAATGCTACCAAATAGATTTGGTTGATTACTCTAGAAATAAGCAAAATAAAATACTTGATATTTAAATTTCTATTGACATTAACACTTACTAAGCTTATAATTAGCTTTCCCCTTTTCGAGGTGAAAATCCACGCCTACTAAATTGTATGCATGAAAGGATTGCCCTATTACAAAGAGGGTGATTCACTAAACAAATTAGATAACATGATGTGTTCTTTCTATATATAATCCTGATAGTGTAAATGTTACTTATCTCTTAGAGAATGCATGATTTTAATGAAACCGAAGCGGCAATATTCCAAATGAAAACAGATATATATTCTATACTATAACATTCATTTGGTTGGTTTGGTTTATGGTGTTTAACGCCACTTTCAACAATATTTCAGTAATATCGTGGGGTCAGTTTTATTGATGGAGGAAACCGAAGTATCCGTAGAAAACCACCGACCTGTCGCAAGTAACTAACGCAATTTATCACACCATGTTGTAATGAATACACCTCGCCATGAAAGTGGTTCGAACTCACAACTTTAGTGGTGATAGGCACTGATAGGACAGGTAGTTATACGATCACGACCACCACGGCCCCTGACTTGGTTTAAAAATTGGTGAAAAGACCATGAGATCCCCCCTTTTTATTCGATGTTATTCTAATAGACATTTTATTATATCGTAGATCTTATTAAAACCTTCATATGAATTAATTCCGGATTATTTATATTTACTTGATCCTCCTGTGCGCACGTTGTCACGGATTGAGTTTATCAGTCTAATCCAGATTAAAACATTTCTTTAATCCTTAAACTCTAAACAACTATTAGACAGATCGTTATTGGAATTTTCCTTTTATGTAGATTATAAAACGCGTGGTTAAAATAAAACAATGCAAGTTTGATCTTTCTTTATAGTTTGCATATGTAAAACTGTCTAACAAATCGTCTATTTGTGATACAGCAAGTGTGTATGAATTGCAATATGCGAGAAAAAAAAAACGAAAACTCAATTTGTCATTCACACCAAAATACACAATCATATGAAATATATGTTGTAGGTAGAATCAATTAACACAAATTATATTCTATAACACTAAGAATTGGTATTTAGACTCCACCTATGTTGAACTATACTAGATTCAAATAAATTTGATTGTATATGCATTTGTGGCAGATCGGTAGCTTTCTTGCACCAAAGCAAACAAAAGCACGGCACAGTGATAAAACTAAGCTAATAGACACTTCAGTACTTCTCAGCAAACATCCAATTGCTTATGGGGTTATCTATGGCATTTGATTTAATAATTTTATTATTATTGATGCTATTGTTTGATGTTTCGTGTAGACACTTCTGTCTCCTGTAATATTCGGAGACGAGTATGAATATTGTTGGCTGTATACTTTCGTGTATTGATATTGAACCCCTGTAGACGTCTAGAAGCTAACATTACTCCGCTAATATAAATGGGGGCGTTCGCGGTCGTGATCGTATGGTAGTTGAATTTACAACTACCCGTGCAATCAGTGCCTAACGTTGTGAGTTCGAACCCCGTTCATGGCGAGGTGTACTCGATGCAATATTATGTGATAAAGTTTGTCAGTGACTTAAGACAGATCGGTGGTTATCTCCATGGTTCTCCTGTTTCCTTCACCAATAAAACTGACCGCCATGATATAGCTGACATATTGTTGAAAGTGGCGCTAAACACCATAATCGTAATTAACCCCTAACGCACAAACAGAACATACATTAGAACTTACCACTATCTGTAATAGCTGCCAGCAGACTTGGTAACCAATGAAATTCATCGGATCTTGCATCAATGGTTTCACATTCGTCTAAAGACACAGGAATATAGCTATCTTCAATAATTACGGGTATAATGTCCTTGTTCCGAACTTTGTTTTCATAGTATTTACGCCATTCCTGGTTAACAAAACGTTCAGAAATCACCACTACTACCTTCGATGAACGCCTTAATGCTTGATCAATCGATTCCCGTTTTGGTTGTCCATTTTTGAAATTTCTCGATGGATAACTGCAAACAATACCAACCTTAGGTGATTCCAGCATTTTGACTACATCTGCAACCCACGGTTTGTCTGCTGGTGCATGTGCAAAAAAAGCATGGAATTTCTTTTTGGGAGGAAGCGATGGACATGCACCACGTATCAACTCTAAAAACTGCTCCCACCATTTGTCCTGTTTGCAAGTAGCATTTATGAACATACAGTCTTTCAAAAATGGCGGAATATTACAGGGTTCAATTAAAACTGGAATGAATACTAAATCATTAGCGTTACCGCGAGACGTAATTTCCATTTCCATTTTTGCCCAGTCGCCCTTAATATAAGCCGATGACAGCACCAAAACAATGCGCATCGACTTGCCAATGAAATATTGGATGTTAGTAGAAAAAGATTTACTCTGATTTCTGTCTTTCTCGTAGACGCAACATTTAAACCCTTTGTTTTCCAGTTCTCGAACAACAGCTTTAACCCAGTTTCTGTCATGATTTGCGTGCTCATAGCTAAAGAAAACATGATAATCTTTATCCTCTGGTAGTGAAGGTGCTTCACATATGCTGAAATCTGTTTCTTTGAAAAGTGACATCGTATGAGATCTCTCTAGAGTTGGTGTTGGTTTCTCTAAGCCGCTATCACTGGAAGTAATAATAGTATTTGATTTAGTCAGAGCATCAAGAGGAGAGCAAAGCTTTTTCCGACCTTGTTTGTTCGGCATTTTGATATGCGATTCTAGTGCAGGTAGATATGAAATCCTTGAAATTTATATCCAAATTGGACACACATATATTGTTACATTCTCAAAATATATACTTTCAATAATTGATACATATGTTGATTAAATAATCTATTACATCCAGATAAACATCGTGTTACAATTCTCCCAAAACCTGAACTGCACCAATAAGAGGACCAGTAGATTCAAAATTCGATAAATTTTGGTTATATATTTTACATATGACCGTTTATGGATTTAAATCTTTTCTTTTGAATAACTAGTCTGTGACTGACAATACGATTTTAAGCCATTATAAAGTACTCGGTGAATTAACCTTTTATAATAGCACAGATTTAAAGCACAATCACATGTTATAATCTGTGTATCGATTTGAATCAATAATATAGGGTAACTCTAAAGTCGTTGTTTTAAATATTTTAATTCATAAAAACAAATTATTTTGTTGAATAAGTAAACAATGAAGCTATATATCATAAATGTATGAACAGTTTGAGGATGCCAAAGAGGTAAATCAGATGCAGTGTATTGAAGAAGGATAGGCAATACAATGACCAGAAGAAAAAGAACTAAAAGATCAACAATGATATGCAAAAACTAAAGATTAACAAACTTGAACCCAACAAAATCCCGTGGTGAACTCAGGTGCTCCGGAAGGGTCGGGTTGTTCCTGTTACCATAGTGTCATCATCGTGTTGCTGTTGTCACAAACTCCGGTGGTGGTAAGTCATGCATGAAGAATAGGTGGATTGTGATTACGACAAAGAGAACGTATGAAAACTGTATACAAATTTCGATAAGTACAATAGAAGGGAGCTATATCATATGCCTGTCATGAAAACGTTTCCTTTTAAAATTAGATGCCACAAAATATGATGTGTAAATAAACGTTAGAGAATATCGAAGGGGCAATCAAGAATTGACAATCTAGAGGAATGGCAACATTGGGCTCACAAAACACAATACGAAGATGTATTTTAGGAAATCGGCAAAAATTGCTATAAGTAAACAAGTAGATTTCAATAACTTTATCTGATATTGTCCCTAGACAATAAATAAATAGAAGATTTGATGATAATCGACATAATGTTACATGTAAACTCGGTTGGTTGCTGCCTCTGTTAATATGTTCACCGTTTCTACAAAGCAAAATTACTGGACTTTATTGAAAAGGAAAAGTTAAAACAAAAACACACAACAAAGGTCAATATATATATAAAGGTCATCAGTGTTTCTTTATGATGACTTTGATATTCTTACAGACTGTGTGTATCTATTTGATTTTATTTTTTTTTAAATTTAAGTAATATGGATCTACGATTTAGCACCCCACCCCCTCCTTTACTCCCTACTTTCTTGTTTGGAGAGAATTGGATAAGGTTAAGCGACTGGTGCTGTAGTATATCAAAGGTGTAAATTCGAATCCAGTCGAGGGAGACCAAAAATATTGTCAGCTCAAAAATATAATTCTAACACTGTTGGATTTAATTTTCAGACGTATACATACAATGCATATATATATATATATTATTTAATTTACTGCTTGTATTATATAAATCTTACTGTTAAAATATCTTATTGAATACTGATTATGTTTAATTTTATAATATTTTTACTGTATTGTTAATTCGTGTGAAAAATGTATTAAGGTGCCAAAACGAAGTGCTACGCAAGACTAGTGCTGCTGAAAGGACTTTCAGAATGCATACGATGTACGTTAATCTTAAAATTACAATAACAAATTTGTGTTTATATCTATACGATTTTTTAATTAATTTGATGCCCGACTTATTTCATTGAATAAAACCCATCACCCAAGTATTGATAATGGGATTAAAATATATCTAAAACATAAAAGGTCAACAGGTCACATCTGATGTACTAGTTAATTAGTGATTTTTATAATTGCCCTACTTATCAGCTTTAATCTTCTGTTCAACACACAGACTGTAAAATCTACATGTTGTATCTACATTTAATAAGAATGACAATCAAACTATAATTTATGACGACAAGTATGCACAATCACATCAGATTAAACTCCGACATTTTTCTTTAGCTCATCAAGTTAAGAAAGGAACGTACACTTTGATATCTAATGTTTTAGATGACATTTTATCATAGGAAAAGACATAATGTATGCCTTATGATTACCCCTTTGATATCTTCAAATGTTTTCTTGAAACTTTCCCACTTTTCGTCAGAACTATGCTACTCGTAGACTTTATCAGGGTAATTCGTTCCACTTTCAGCAATATTGTTTTAGCAACGTCGTGATCTCAAGACATAATGCGAGAAGCCTTTGTAGCTATAACGGATTACACGGAGGTGTATGGAAACTTACCACTTGAGATGGGTATGTTGATACAAACATACATGAGTGATGTTAGACACGAAGACAGAAATCTCTCTCTCTCTGTTAGTTCTAATAGGCAGCAATTTGCCGAAGTGCTGTTGTGGGGGTTCGCTACAGACTTAATATTTTATATTTTTTATAGCATACTTATTCCCATTGGAGTATTCCAGGATTATAATAAAGGATTATCCGGGTTTCATGCGATTTGGCAGCATTTCAAGTTTTCCATCCTTGTACATAGGTGATCCTAGATGAATTTGACTTTACTGTTTAGCACCTGTGGATTTCTTGTTCCCAAATTAATTGGCTTTCCAATCTTTTGACTTTGAGCGTACCTGATAAATGTTATTCCTGAAACACGTCATGTGCAATAAGTAAATTGGATATCTACATTTTATTTGTAGTGATTATTTGTTATCTAGATGTTAGAAGTATTTAGAAGAGTTTGCAGATACCAAAGGGGTAATCAGAATCCGTAAATCGAAGAAGAAAAGACAACACAATGACCAACAGAAAAAGGACAAAAGGACAAACAACGATCTACAAAACATACATATAAAACCGGGGTTAACTCAGGTGCTCCGGAAAAAATGTTCTAGACATACAATTAGATTCAGTGTAGAATAACAGTGTAACATGAACAATAAAGGAAAGATGATATATGGATGTATAAAAAAGAAGTTTGATACTATGATACAGGTAAATAGAGGGAATACTACTAAATTAGATCAAAATCCATCCATCAACAATAATAATAAAAAATAGTTTGTAAAATCAGGGGCGGTCTCACAATTTTTTTTTTTGCGGTTTAAGTCATGCTAAGAAAGCATCGTCATTACCGGGAGACAAAAATAAAGCAGTAATAAAAGTATTATTTTTACTCGAACGTGAAATAAGTGACCACTTTTTCTAATGTATTATTCATGAAAACCAAGTAGAAGCCATATGAGACACAACCATAAACTTTCGTTGCCTTATTCGAGATGGTGTTCTGGCATTCGTAGAGGTTAGGGACATTAACGGTTTAATCTCATCACATTACCAACTAATTTGTCTATTACACCAGGATGAACAACAAGGAATAATCTTGATATGAGGTTTATTCTAAAACACTTAAAGTCTTGTCAAAATGCATCAGATTATGAAACCAAGGTAACTAACTAATTAAAGAATATGAGACACATATTAAATCAGCTACCAATAAGAATATCAAACTTTAGTTACAGTTATTTTATGGACATAAGAAAGTTTAATATAACTGCTACATTTGCTAAATGTTGGGGAAATAGGTCCTATCAACTCCTCCAAGATGGTATAAAACTCTGCATTTAAAGTAAGCTGAATGGTATGCAAAACATTGATATGTATATAAATTCTTACCTTTTTATCAAAGAATAAAAATAATTTACTCTGATTTGACTACAAATAGTGGATATATAAAGCTTATGAATTATGAACTGATTCCATACTAACTAGTGTACTCTACAGCAGTGATAGTGTAATACAATGATAGTGTAATACAATGATAGTGTAATACAATGATATATTTTTATATGGTCCCGTTCCTGATACAACATGTTAGGTGTTATTTTGCATTATTTTAAACTATACACATGACAAATTTAGAAATGTCTACATTGTATCATTTTCTTTCTTTTTTAACTACAATACAATAAAGTTACAAAATATAATATGACACGTGTATTAATAATATATAATTGATCAATGTTGACAACAATATTGAAAGTTAATATAGTACATGCAGTACATGTATATTTATAAGAACTACTTTTGGATTTCTGTTTTTTTTTCTCCCGCTTTTTGACAAGTAACAAGATTAAACACGACAATAAAGTGAGTGAGTGATTGTTGTTTAACGCCAACTCAGCACTTTTTCAGCTATATTATGGCGAGAGCAAGTTACATTTTAATTGAATGATGTCCGCTTTATACAATCCTGGATTCGAGCCTATCAGTATTTGCTCTTGCGTGTTAATATTGCGTATTTAACGGAAAAGCAACAAATCCAAATGTTATAGTTTTTGGTTTTACCTGAATGGCTCTCTAACCCATGATCAACTACACTCGAGGCGAACACGCAAGCGTCTCTAACCCACGATCAACTACACTCGAGGCGAACACGCAAACGTCTCTAACCCACGATCAACTACACTCGAGGCGAGCACGCAAACGTCTCTAACCCACGATCAACTACACTCGAGGCGAGCACGCAAACCATTACACCATCGATGTGGTTCGACATGACTGACAATAAACAAATCCTAGTGTATGGTCAATGATGCTGTTGTCTCAACTAAATGGTAACATACTTTTTGAATATGAACATACAGTAGTAAATATAGAATTGCACTGAAATTTTTTCTATGTTTTCATTGGAATCAGTAAATAATTTGTAGATATAGTATTGCATTCTGGGCAGAAGAATATGATTCTATCAGATGAGTGATGTCAGAGATAACATATGATCAAATCTATTATACATTATACGTCTTTAAAATAAACGTTAGAGCATACTGAAGGGGCAGTCAAAATGGACAATCCAGAAAAACTGGCAAAATAGGGTATACAAGATGAAGACAAACAAAACAAAGCCACAACACAATATGTGTTGGATACCACTATACGCAAACAAACACAAATAACGCAAATAAGATATGCGCCGTTCTACAAACAACAGGAGATTAAAAAATATCATACAAAGAGATTGTTCCTTGAAATTAACGCTGAAGAGTAATTCACTTTAGTTCTTCTAGAAGATACACTACATGAAAATCTTGTCTGAATGCATTAATACGTTTATCTGCCGTTCTCCAGGAAATTAGAATATTTATTTGTCAACAGTCGTTTCCAATCATTCAATAAATGACGAAAATATGATTTTGATTAAATAACAGTCAATGCATTCGTTATTTTTCTTTAAGTCGGAAACTTTTGCAATATCCATGCGACAATCGCATGTTTCTTCAAAACCAGAAGACGACTATCTCATTTATCATCTATTACAAAAGCCAACAATAGCAGGCGAGTGCACAAAATCAAAATTGCTTGAAAATTTGGTCTGTATTTAGGTAAACCATATAGATGACACAGAATATCAATATCATTTTGTAACCTTTCGCACACCGGAACACGATATTTACATACATGAATCAAATATGCTTGTATCCAAACAACATAATTATATATTAATATTAGAAAGTTCTAATATGACGATTTGACGGACATGTGAACTTGCTGGTTTTGGTTAGTACGACACAATCTAAAAAGTCCAGCTGTCCTTGAATGCACCATATCCGAATTTTTCAGACTTATTTGCGAATTGCACCTCTCCATATGAAAGTGTTAGTGTACTCTTATGAACTACATATATATTGGTTTGTTACTGGTATGTGGTTTTTAAGTGAGTAACAAAATATCTTAATATGATAAAGTTACATAAATCATATAAAGTATAATAGTCGCTTTCATGTGTTGTTACATTTTTTGGCAACAAATTTGAAACGTAATACATCAGATTATGGTGATAAAAATACAATAGTTATTTCCGCTCTTTTTCTATCGTCAGGCTTATACATGTTTACTACGATACTACATGTATATACTAGAACAATATGTTTTCAAGGTGGAAATTAACCGCCTCTGTTGTGTAATTATTTGTGTGCTCTCTACTCTCTACAAGCGAGATTGATAGTGGGTTAGATACGCGATCAAATAAAAGACTATAAAGTTGGTATTTGCTACGCTAAGAACGCAGAATTAAGATCTAAGAACAAAAACTGACAAGCTTGGGATGATGATTAGCGCTATGCAAGTATATTTAATCTTGTTGGTCTAGCATAAAGCGGCTGAGAGAAAATTTGAAGATACCAAAAATGGTAATCAGACATATATCGAAGAAGGACAGACAATAACATACAAAACACTATACCGAAATTTAAAGATTGAGCAACATGAACCCCACTAAAAACTGGGGTAATCTCAGGTACCGCGGAATGGTCAGCAGTTTCTGTTCCACATGTGAGACTTGTCGTGTTACTGTTAAACGACACTCAGCAATAAACGCTATTATTATACCTCATATATTAATAACCATAAATAGATTAATTTGATAGGACAATGGGTAAAAATCAGAACACGTGATCACACAGGATAAAAATCATATTCCGTGAAATAAATATCATATTCCACCTCTCCGGAAGCCTCGCGGGTTTTCCCGCCAGATTTATCGTTCTTTGGCAGGAAAACGTCAGAGGCACTCGGAACGCATCACTTGCAAGCGACCGTTACAATGTTGTTGTGGATGTAGTTTTTAAATGTCTGAGACAACGTTCCAATTACTTAAAATATGTTTGCCAGCAGTATTTTACATGTATGTGTTTTCTTGGTTTCATTCGGTATAATAAAACATTTATAGCATGCGGGTTCAGGAAATATGAAAATTTATTCACTCACGAGTATCATATTCCCCTCGGGCGTTGCCCTCGGGAAATATGATACTCTTGGGTGAATAAATTCAGCATGCAATAAATGTATAATGACGTGCGGTACATGACGCATTGTTTGGTTGGAAACCAACTATATAATGGATAAGTTGTTAGAGGTAAAAATAGCTACATAGCTAGTCAAATCTGTCATTGTCCGTGGGGGGATATAGCCATTTTCATTGGGTAATGGACATAGAATACGGGCAATATAAACCTCGATCTAAGGAACAAGACGCGAACAAATATTGGTTGTATGACCTGACCATATAATATGGAGTTAACTTCTTCTTCTCCTTCGTAGTTACACGGTAAAATTATTGTGTTTTTTAGGATTTAAAACTTAAAACATAAAAAATAAAACACATTGGAACCACTGAATATTTTCTATTACTCTTAGAATTATAATAAAATTATTACGTTGGGTATTAAAAAGTAAAAGATATTTGCAAAATAAAAATATTTACAAAATTTACAATCCTAAAATAAAGAGTCATTAATCTTATCCATCAGTTAACTCAGATATATCTTACAATAGTTTAGTGCCTTAAATCTATTCCTTTTAAGTATATTTAAAAGGGGTTGGCTTCATTAGTGTAATATGTATCAATATTATTTTATTAAGTTTGATATTAATTATCAATAAACCAATAAAAATATACTTTTAAAAGGTAAATCAAATTTCCGTTTACTAACTTGGCCATGCCCAGGGTCATTAATGCCATTCAGCCAGCAAGTTTAATCCTTCTATACATCAAGGTTCTCTGAACATGGAGATCATAGCAAAGATTCCTTCTGATCATTTCGATCTCCTTAACTGTTTCCTGATTTATATTTAATTCATCTGCCACAGCTGTAACATCAATAATGGTTTGTAATAATAATGTTTTATTCCCTACAATAGTCTCTGTCCATTTGTCTTGTCCAGTTGATTGAATTAAAGTTTGTTTCAGCTTAGATCGTGTTATTTTCCTTTTCTCATTAAGAGCTGGACATCTTAATAGAAAGTGCTCCATATTTTCCTGTTCAATTTGGCATAAAAACTCGCTAAAAGTAATACTACTTATTAGTTTAATAAAACTGATTTTGATGTATTTACTTATTTTCCTGTAAACAGCTTAGCACAGCCAAATATAGCACGTCGTTCACTATTTATGTATCGGAGCAGACGAATGGGCGAAAAATGTTTTGATATTTTCAAATAACAAATTATGTGAACAAATTTTCTTTTTCTGTGGTAATTTATTGCCATACAATTGTACAATTTCTTATTATTATTTCAAAAATGCATAATCATGATATAGTAGTTTATGAACTAAATTTTGGCCGTTCAGAATTATTTATCTCTGCAACATAATAAACGATTATCATTGGATGAAGTATGGGTATCTCTATAAGGTCATCACGTGATAATTGTTGAGGAATCAATATTTGATTTTGAGTACACTGTGACTGCTTTCTCTTAAAATTCAAGTTGTGCAGTCGTTTGGCTTAACTTTCAAAATATATAGACAAAAAACTGTTCCAGATTGTCACACAATTTCCGAAATTATATATGTTTTTTTGTTTACGTTACGCCGCATTAACCTCTGACACAAATTGTTTTAACTATACGTCTATGTGTACCTTTGATTAACCGAATTAAATGCTATATAGCTAAATTAGGTTAATAGCCTGTCCATTCAGGCTTCATAATATGTTTAAATATACTCTGCTAGCTGATCTAGAGAAGATCTGTTTTAGTTTGGGAGCAGAACATATGGGGCTTTATTATCCTAGCTCAGGACGTTGCAATCACGACAGCAGTGTTGGTCTGAACCTGAAGTATTTTCAGATAAATGTTTTATTTAAGAAATATGGACTGAAATACCAACCTGCAAGCATCAATTAAAAAATCTGTCGTCATTTCGTAATACACACTTTGTTTTATGGTAATTGTGTGTGTGTGTGTGTGTGTGTGTGTGTGTGTGTGTGTGTGTGTGTGTGTGTGTGTGTGTGTGTGTGTGTGTGTGTGTGTGTGTGTGTGTGTGTGTGTGTGTGTGTGTCTGTCTGTCTGTCTGTCTGTCTGTCTGTCTGTCTGTCTGTGTGTGTGTGTGTGTGTGTGTGTGTGTGTGTGTGTGTGTGAGAGAAAGAGAGAGAGAGAGTTGATTTTAAAAAATCATAAAAACATTTGACATTGTTAATTTCACATTTTAAGAAAATTTCCTTACCAATTCAAACACAAAATCTGTCAGTTTCTATCAAGCTTACGCATTAATTAAAACAATTAAACAAATATTTCGGTTTTTTTCTGGCTGATAAAATATGTTGTTCTTGTCTGACGTAAAACGTATGCCCATTTTTTTAAAAGAGGAGATTGTCAGCTCAAACATTTTTTAAAATACACATATTTCGGATACGGATATCATCAATAAACCATATTTTTCTGCTCAATTTCTAAACGTCCCATCTCCTCATGGTCATATTCATTCTAATTATTGGATACCTTAATGAGACAAACAGGCATACGAATGTCTCGCTTTATTTCAGCCTCTATCAAATGTTCTAGCACAAACATTTCCGTTCCCATAACAGGCGTCGCCCTTATTACAACAAAATAGAACTGATTGTCAATTTTTGTCATAGGGTCTTCGAACAAGGTGTATTGAAAGTTTGTGGAGTATAAAAAAATATGTCGAAGTACTAGATGGAAAATTCGTTTCCTTGGGTGTAAGTTGGATTCGGCCGACAGTTATGACTTATTCAACTTAAACACTTCCACTCCACACAAAAGCATAAAACACAAGTTTTCATATTTTACATGAATTAAAGGGTCATTCGTAAATCAATTATGAATCATTTTTTTGGTGATCGTAAACGACATCTATATACAGCAATAAGACATTATTTATTCTATTCAATTTATCTAGACAACATTTATGTTCGTTTTTGTAAAATATATTTGGTTAAATTGTTGAAATTCTAATGGAAACGATTTGTGCTCCTCTCATTCGCTGATTTGTATTTTATACTGCTATGAATCTCTGTGTATGACAAAATTTCATAACGACCCTTTAAGCACATTATGCTTAGTTTATTCAGTAATAATTGCAGAAGCCTAGATGATAGCTAAACTGTACATACACTGTAAAAACATGCGTTTCAAAATACAATACTTTGAAAACACAAATCAGATATAATTCAGAAACACAATTGAGTGTTTTCATGAAAACGCTATGCTTTGATACCAAAAACAATGTGTTGATGAAAAAACACATTAGCTATTTTGATGAATTAATTACATAATGTTTTTGCATACAAATGCCAAAGTTCTGATGCTTCCGGTTGAAGATGTAAATTGAATGTTTTGATGTAAAGGTTCAAGTCTAGTATTGACCCCACTAATGCATAAACATCAGATGGATTTTCAACACCAATTTTAAAGCAACTAAGTAAATAAAAGAAAGCGTTAAAAATGAAAATTATTATTTTCATAAAAACACATTTTCACTCACCTTTTACAATTCCTCTTTGTCCGACGTATGAACTCAGATTGAATTCTTTAGTCAAATATATTGAGTATTATTATATTAAACTTCACATTTGATTCAAAAGCACCCGCATAAATATCTTTGATTAAAAATGAAAAGTTGTATGATGCATTTGTCAACCTTCTCAACTTAATAAGTATGTTAACAATATACATGTTTGTATGTTTATGTATTTAAATGTATAGAATTGAATTAAATTTTCAATTTATTTCGTTTTTTTAATAACAAAGGCCATTATGTTTGTCAATTTCAGCACTTGATCTGATCAATATGTTCATTTACAAACCCCATCAGTGGATGTTTTTTCTTCCATACATATGCACAATATCAATGGTGGACGATTTGGTTAGTTTATTATATATGAAACGTCATTGAATTATCTAGACATGTACAGTGTCAGTCTCTAATATATACAGTCAAACCTGCACATGTGGTCACCTCTATTAAACAGTCGCCTTTATTAAAAGGTCACTTCTTTCTTGTCCTGTCATAGAAAATTTCATATGAATTGAAACTCATTTAAAAGATCACCTGTCTTATAAGGCCACTTTTTCTTTGTCCCAAAATTGACTTCTTAATACAGGTTTGAGTGTATATAAAACAATTATGAGAGAAAGTTCAATATTCGGTTCCTCTTCACCTCCAGTTGTTTGTAGGAGGGACCATGTCTTATTTACGTTATTTGTGTTTGCTTGAGTATAGTGGTGTCCAAATCATATTGTGTTGTGTTTTTTGTTTAGTTTTTCTTCGTCTTGTGTAGCTTGTGTTGCCAGTTTCCATTCCTGCTGCGGTATTCTCTAACGTTTATTCAATAAGATTAACTTATCATGGCAAACTTTTGATATTAACTTTTAAGTTTTTTTTCGTAATTAATATTAATAGTTTAAAAGTCAGGGAAATTAAAAATATTTGAGAGAAAAACACAAATTGATCTACGTACCACTGGTATGAGTTGTTTATTTTCAGCTTTTATTTATATGATTTAGTACCATTGTTGATTGGGTCGTAAATTTTCCACTTCAGAACTGGGTTGTACTAACCTCAATTAAATGTAAGTCTCAATTAAACCTTAAGTGTAAATTAATTTCATGTACATTTCAAGTAATTTTAAGTGTCAATTAAGTGTTATATTGCTGAGAAAGTTTTCTGAGTCATCTAGAGTTAAGCAATATTCACACACTCACAAACTCTTTTCATCATATTAAATAGTATATGTTATTCAAAATAACGGGCGAGTCAAGGATACGAATCTGCTTGATGTGGGTTGTATAAAATAAGACGAAAAATTACAATTTTGAATAAGAACATGTATCTGCAAATGAATTAATCATATGTAATAGTTTTGTCCCCTTCACTGGCACGACATTTGCCATATTCGTAATTTGCTCTTCCAAGGCTTGAACATATATCAAATTCACGATCATCGTATCTTTGATTTTTCAGGATGTTGTGTTAGACCAAGTTCGAAAGAAAATCCTCTTCCCGACTTCAAGTATCCACAATAGCTACTAATGTTTTTGTTCCTCTGGACAGATAAATTGTTTTGGTGCGTCACATCTAAATGTTGACAATTGTTATTTTAAAAATAACAGCAATAAATAAAAAATAACTCGCATATAATATTTAGTATCGTCACGGTATGTGTTTTCGTGCGTCATCTGTTTTCGTTTTATCCATTTTATTTTGATTTCCACAGCGCGCGCATTATTTTTGACGTGTCTTCCGGTTTCTATTTATGGAACATAAACAAGACTACAGCGTGACATCTGTAAAAGAAAAAGATGTTAAGGTTTGCTTTTAAAGACGTAAGTACCAAAAACAGTGAACCTACCTACTGAACCATACTTTTTGTAATGCTAAAAATTTACTTCATTTATAAAGTAGCTGGAAAAAAATCCAGAAGGGCTATATCAAATTGAACTATGTCGTCTGCCTCTCAGACACCGGCTCTTCCTGTCATGTAACTGTCATGGGGTCACTGATCGTACTTGTAAACAAAAAAGCTGACTGAAATATGCCTGTTTCTTATATAAAATACATGTCACTTTGCAGTGCATTGTGGTTTCAACACTAAAAAAAAACATCTAAAGTAAACACAATTTTGAAAGTGGTCATTTTCAAACATTCTGTTATTTTATTTAGATGTAGTATAATTTGGTAGATGGCCAGAACCATGAAATTTTAAAACCAGCCATTTCCGGATTATATATTCGTTTCTATCCCGTATATCGGCCTTGTTTTTACTTCATACGAAAACAGATGATGCCATTTTACGGACAACAAAAGTTGCCAGATAATCGAGAGTATATTAAAATACAAGAATGGCTTTAAAAACAATGTACAAAGAAATATTTAACTAGCCATTCTTTGAAAATTCCAATCGTCATATGAATGAAGGGTTAACACTGTTAATCGCTATATCGGAAAATCGATAATAGCACGAAAACCGATAACACGATGGTAATTGTTATATTCTGTCTATATTGCATAACAATAAATACGTAGACATCTAATTCAGTGCGCATGACACGATTTGGAAATAACGCTCAATATTGAAAAGTAAAATGGGAACAAGAACCCCAAAAGTACATCAAATAAGAAAAGATTGAAGATACCAAAGGGGTAATCAGAATAAGGGGTAATCCGATTCCGTAAATCGAAGAAGAACAGACAACACAATGGCCAAAAGAAAAAGACCAAAAGATCAAACAACGATCTACAAAACATACACATAAAACTAAAGATCCAGTTACCCTAACCCCACTAAAGACCTGGGATGAAGTCAGGTATTCCGGAAGGATAAGCAGTTCCTGCTCCACCAGTGGCACCCGTCATGTTAATCTGGTTACAAACCCGGTGATAAGTTATGAATGAGGAGATGACCGGGACGTGTTTACGACAAGTGGAACATATCTGTGATCATTTGTGACACAGATATTCTATAGCGGTGAACCAAGTCAATAGTGGCGACCGTAAAACTTTCGAAGTAATGACTTCAACCTAACCAAGAGGAACCCTTGCTGCAGTAGCTTCCTTGTTAGCAGCAGCCATCTATCAAGGAAACCCTGATAGGAACCACAAGCTCTGGAATATCGTATCAACTGAGACATATAATATTCCATATGCAGGTGCTGCTGGAATGTTGCTACATATAAATGGTTCAAAATGGGAAAATTTAAATCATCTCTTTTGTCGTAAAGTTTCGTTCTTAACCGCCCCCATTTTCAATTCCGAGGTGTGTGTCATGGTATGAAGCAGATCTTTCTGTATTTGTGGTATCCTTTATTTCAGGCTCAATGGGATAGATGCGATCAACGAAATTACCAAACCTGGAATTATTTAGTGAAAGGACATCATCTACTAGTATATAGTGGAACGTGAAATTAAAGGATCGCGCTAGTTTCTTTTCGTTCGTCTTAAGAAGCCCCTCCCTGTATGAAGTCTGCCTCATAAGAATAAAGAAACAAGTTGGCGAGCACAGTTTGTACCCATAGGTGTGCCGACTGTCTGTTGAAAAACACGTCCACTAAACATAGGAAATATGTTGTTAATTAAAAACTCAATCATGTTGATGATATCAGTTTCAGAGAACTTTTTGGTAGAATCAGAGCGGTTTTTTTTCACAAAATAAGATCTATCCCTTCCTAGCATAAGCTATTTGTATCTACGGTGGTCATTCTTTTTATGAAACACAATTGGACCAACTCCCTCAATATGTCCTTCAGCTTAGAGTGAGGAATAGTTGTGTAGGGGGTAGAGAAGTCAAATGTGTTAATGCTATTGCAGGAGGAGAGAGACCTAGATTGTATGTAATCTAACAGATCTTTAGAGTTCTTCAGAATCCACATCTGATTTACACCGCCCCATCGAGTAGCTAGTGTCACAGTAACTCTGGGTTTTGACCACTGATAGAATACATGTTAATGATTTGGAAAAAGGTTTCGACGAGCATTTGGCAGACTCAGCAATATAACGCTGTTTGAAAGGACACTAGTGTAATTTAGGAATCCAGTAGAGTGATGGTAGATCCAATTCTCCATCTTTGGTTGAAATTTCAAAGGAACATAAAACAGACATATGATTGTTACGGAATTCCTCTTTCGTAAGTATCGTCGGGGTATATGTAGGGTTGCCAAGTGAATTGTCAATACCTAATTCCTTTATCAAGCAGTCTACGTAATGTGATTTACACACAAAAACAATATTGTTAGGGGCCTTGTCGGCGGAGACAATGATGCATTTGTCATGGAGGAGAGGCATATGCTTAGCAACATTTTGGTCTATAAAGATTGATGTAGAGCGAGTGCTCATAGATCCATTGAGTTTTTTTTAATTCTTATTAATATCAGCGACCTCACACTCTTCACCCATTCGGAAAGAGTATCTAAGTCCTCCTTTTCACGTTTTGCCCATTGTCTGGCATGATCCTCGGCGGAATCCATAAGAATTTTGAAGTCATGTTTCCCGTTGTGACATACATAGGGTGTAGCTTGTATGTCGTGTGCAAGGGATCTTACACGTGGAGACGTTCCATTGGATCATTCTACAAATCATTTACAGAACACGTGATATTTTGTATCCTTTTGGATTCGTTTGAATATTGACACGCCCCTTCACTGTAAATCAGCTACAAATTATCACTTGTTTTGTAGATATAACTTGTTATCAGTATATTCACTCGGTTAGCAGAAAGAATCAATATAATTTGAAATGTCTGTATCAGGTCACGTTTTCACAAATGTGTGGAAAGTTTACGTGGTGTCTATAATTAACAGCTGTGCATACAACACAATGATGTGATAATTACAGTAGACCATGGCGTTGGTCTGGTGACATTTATTTAAGAATCGATTCATACAAAAAATTTGCCTCGGTCCACGCTTTTACACGCCTGTAAAACTACAAAAAAATGCATTCAATTCTTATAATTACATTTAAATCACACCAAAATTTAATATAGTTGAATTTTTCGTTGTGAATTTTATTTGTTAGATTATTTGCTGTTGGAAATTACTACGCCATTAATTGTTTACATCTGACGTCGTCATGGAGGCACGTGCAAGTTCGAGTTTTAGTTTTATTGGGATGTAAAACATCTCTTTTATAATCATGTGACCCCTTCATAACCAATCATATTGTAACATTTCAATGAAAAACGGAAGTAATGTAATTATATAATAATGGTGGCAGATTCCAGTTGCATGAGAAACTATATTCAGATTATGAACATATTTCCCAACTCAAACATATAAACCTTTGATATGTCTTCGATGTCAGTTGTAAATTGCTCTAAGGAGAGTTTGAAGATACCAAAGGGGCAATCAGAATCCGTGTATCGAAGAACAGAGAACACAATGGCCAAAAGAAAAAGTACAAAAGGACAAACAACGATCTACAAAACATACATATAAAACTAAAGATCGAGTAACACGAACCCCACTAAAAACCGGGGGTGAACTCATGTGCTCCGGAAGGGTAGGCAGTTCCTGCTCCGCTAGTGACACCCGTCGTGTTAATATAGTTACAAACCCGGTAATAAGTCGTGAATGAGGAAAGGTCTAATTCAATTTTTGAAGCGTATATAGTGATTGTTGTTTAACGCCAATTCAGCAATTTTTCAGCTATATCATGGCGAGAACAAGTTAATGTTCAATGAGATGATGATGAGGTCCGCTTTGTATTAGACCAACAAGCTGAGTTTGATTTTTATAGTGTTAGCTCACTGAAACAACAGTCCTCGGATAGACATGTCGCCCCACTTGGACACATTATCCTGATGCCGAGCCAACCAGTCTTTGCTCTTTCTCCTTAATGTTGCATGCTTAGCGGAGAAGCAACAAATACCAATTTTATAGTTTTTGGTTTGACCCGACCGGGACTCGAACCCACGATCTACCGCACTCGAGATGAGTACGCTAATCATTACGCCACCGATGCGGTTCTGAAGCGTATATATAACTATGCAAACTCATTTGCAATTTTAAGTTGAAACTAGAACAAATTGTCAACTGTTGAACTGCAGTTGAAATTGAAGTTTGCCAAAATGTGTTTAAATATAGGCATCTTTGCCGAAACCGAAAATATATAAACTTTGTAAAAAAAACTGGTAGACATTTATAAAGAGTCTTTGACCAAAAGATCACAAGAAGCATTTTTTTAATGACCCTCATTTTCTTACGTTTGTAAAACAGATTTATCACTAGGAACTTATCAATAAGTTGAATTAGGCTAACATTACAAATGACTAATGTTCAGTTTTAGAATTGAGACATATCCCTATCTCAAGGTCGATTTGTCTTTCCTTATCGTCATTAATTTTCCCTTGTTTTTGGATGGCGATCTGTTCATTTTGTTAGTACTATGTATTTGACCATTGTCTTGTCTCTCTTGCTTCCAATTATATTTTCTGGTTACCCCCTCTGTATCTTCTAACTTTTCTTACACCGTTTTCATAGATTGTTGAAAAATATCACTTAATTCTCAATTACCGGCATGAAGGTCTAGTAGTATGTACAATTCTGCATATAGAGATCTGATCTAAAAGGGTATTTCTAATTCGCGAGGCGTTATTAACAAAGTAATAAGTTCAATTATGACAGATCCAAAAAGTTATGAAGTATTTCTAAAAATGTGTTTTATACGATACGTAAAGGTAACCATTTTTCTCTCTTTTATTCGTACATATAACCTGGTTGGTTTTTACACAAATGTTTCTTATTTCTAAGGGTCTTCTAGTTATGGAAATTAATTTATATAAATGTAACATCATTTCACTAAGAAAGGAGACTGTGATCCAATAAACTACTTTAACCCCACCACTTCTTATTTTTGTGCCTGTACCAAGCCGGGAGAGTGAGTGCTCATGTACAAATGTACACGTGTTAGGGGTCATGTACAAATGTACACGTGTTAGGGGTAATGTACAAATGAACACGTGTTAGGGGTCATGTACAAATGTACATGTGTTAGGGGTCATATACAAATGTACACGTGTTATGGGTCATGTACAAATGTACACGTGCTAGGGGTCATGTACAAGTGTACGTGTTAGGGGTCATGTACAAATGTACGTGTTAGGAGTCATGTACAAATGCACACGTGTTAGGGGTCATGTACAAATGTACACGTGCTAGGGGTCATGTACAAATGTACACGTGTTAGGGGTCATGTACAAATGTACACGTGTTAGGGGTCATGTACAAATGTACACGTGTTAGGGGTAATGCACAAATGTACACGTGTTAGGGGTCATGTACAAATGTACACGTGTTAGGGGTAATGCACGAATGTACACGTGTTAGGGGTAATGTACAAATGTACACGTGTTAGGGGTCATGTACAAATGTACACGTGCTAGGGGTCATGTACAAGTGTACGTGTTAGGGGTCATGTACAAATGTACGTGTTAGGAGTCATGTACAAATGTACGTGTTAGGGGTCATGTACAAATGTACACGTGCTAGGGGTCGTGTACAAATGTACACGTGTTAGGGGCCATGTACAAATGTACACGTGTTAGGGATCATGTACAAATGTACGTGTTAGGGGTCATGTACAAATGTACACGTGTTAGGGGTCATGTACAAATGTACGTGTTAGGGGTCATGTACAAATGTACACGTGTTAGGGGTCATGTACAAATGTACACGTGTTAGGGATCATGTACAAATGTACGTGTTAGGGGTCATGTACAAATGTACACGTGTTAGGGGTCATGTACAAATGTACGTGTTAGGGGTCATGTACAAATGTACACGTGTTAGGGGTCATGTACAAATATACACGTATTAGGGGTCATGTACAAATGTACACGTGTTAGGGGTAATCGATTTTGCATGTTTCTACGACTTTTCTAATTAAATTTTAGAACTGTTCTGTGTGGTATGTTTGTCATCTTATGTTTTAGCATACACATTTTGTTCAGTTTCTTGTTGAAACTTTATTTATATGTCTTATAGAAGATTGTAACCTGACAATATTGGCTCTCCTAGTGAAAAATATTGAGGAAATTGGAATATGAGACAATTTTTTTTTATATTATATTCCGTTGGAACTGGTAGTAATAAAACACCGATTTGAATTGTACAACTTCGTTCTGTAAACTAGAGGCTCAGTCCACTGAGCCTGTATCGCTCACCTGATAATAGAATGATACTGAAGCAAATTTCAAAGGGAGATAATCATTACCTTAAAAAACAGCAGCCATCTTGAATGGAGGGTGGGGCTGTCGGACACAATTCTGAAAGGGACACACCCAGGGACCATCTATGCCAGGTTTGGACCTTACATAGATGCTTCCTGCCAAGTTTGGCTCCATTTGGACAAGCTGTTTCAGAGGAGAAGATTTTTTTAGCATTAGCCAATCAGAAAAAAGAATTAATTTTGGCGGCCATGTTTGTTGGCCGAATGGAACCAAATGAAGAAGCTTTATATAGGATCTTACATAGATGCTTCCTGCCAAGTTTGGCTCCATTTTGCCAAGCAGTTTCAGAGGAGAAGACTTGTTTAAACAGTAGTCAATCAGAAACAAGAATTGCCCTTGGCGGCCATATTTGTTGGTGGAACGGAACGAAATGGAGAAACTTTATAGAGGACCTTACATAGATGCTTACTGTCAAGTTTGGTTCCATTTGGCCAAGTTGTTTCAGAGAAGACGAACGCCAAGTGATGGCAATACCTCAGATGGCCCTTTGGGCCAGGTGAGCATAAAAATGATGAAAAAAAGGACAATAACTCCTAGACGGGTAATCAGATTTACTTCAAAATTGCAGGGCATGTAGATCTTGACAAGCTGAACATGTTTTCAGTTTACACTTAACATCTATCTCTTATAGTTTTTGAAATAAAGGATGAAAAGTATTAACATTTTTAAAATTTGATGAAAAAAGGGCAATAACTTTAAGATGGGTAATCAGATTTACTTTAAAATTGCAGACTAGGTAAATCTTGACATGCTGCACATGTTTGCTGTTAAACTTAACATCTATCTCTTATAGTTTTTGAAATAAAAAACGAAGAGTATTAAAATTTTGAAAAAGTTTATGAAAAAAGGGCAATAACTCCAAGATAGGTAATCAGATTTTCTTCAAAATTTCAGGGTAGTTAGATCTTGCTGTGCTGATCATTTTTACCCCGTCAGATTTCTGATATTATTAACGTTTTTTGAGTTATTACCAAAAACGTGCAATTTTATCATATGTTCTATTTTTAGTAACAGTGGCCATGTTTGTTGGTCGAATGGAACCAAATGAAGAAGTTTTATAGAGGATCCTACATAGATGCTTCCTCCCAAGTTTGGCTCCATTTGGCCAAGCAGTTTCAGAGGAGAAGATTTTTTTAACAGTAGCCAATCAGAAACAGGTATTGCCCTTGGCGGCCATAATTGTTGGCGGAATGAGACGAAATGAAGAAACTTTATAGAGGACCTGATATAGATGCTTTCTGCCAAGTTTGGTTCCATTTGGCCCAGTTGTTTCAGAGGAGTAGATTAAAATATGAACCAGAGGCTCTCAAGAGCCTGTATCGTTCACCTGGTAATAAAAAAAACCAATTGGTCCTATGTAAAAACTATGTCCTGCAGTGGTAGTCATCTTGGAATTACGATCAACATAAAAAACACAAAGTTTGTAAAGGACCTTCCAATGATTGATGCACAGTTTAGGTTCAATCAGTGCAATAGCTTCAGAGAAGAATATATTTCTGTATTTTCCTCATATGGTTCTGTGTTAATACTATGACCTGTGGTGGCAGCCATCTTGGATTTCCGATCGGCATAAAAAACAGAGGACCTTCCAATGATCATTCCTGGGCAGTTTGGTTTCAACTGTCCAAGTGGTTTCAGAGAAGAAGCATTTTGAAACATTTTTCCCATAGGGTCCAATGTTAAACTAAGTCCTGCCATAGCCGCCATTTTGAATTTCATATCAGAACAAAAAACGTAAAGTTTGTAGAGGACCATCCAATGAACATTCATGTACAGTTTGGCTTTAATCATAATTGTAGTTTCTGAGAAGAAGGCATTTGAATATTTTCTCATAGGGTCCAATGTTAATCTATGTCCTGCGGTGGCGGCCATCTTGGATTTCCGATCGGCATAAAAAACAGAAACTTTGTAGAGAACCTTCCAATGATCATTCCTGGGCAGTTTGGTTTCAACTGTCCAAGTGGTTTCAGAGAAGAAGCATTTTGAAACACTTTTCCCATAGGGTCCAATGTTAAACTAAGTCCTGCCGTAGCCGCCATTTTGAATTTCATATCGGAACAACAAACCTTAAGGTTGTAGAGGACCATCCAATGAACATTCATGTACAGTTTGGCTTTAATCATATTTGTAGTTTCTGAGAAGAAGGCATTTGAACATTTTCCCATAGGGTCCAATGTTAATCTATGTCCTGCGGTGGCGGCCATCTTGAATTTTCGATCGGCATAAAAAAACAGAAACTTTGTAGAGAACCTTCCAATGATCATTCCTGGGCAGTTTGGTTTCAATTATCCAAGTGGTTTCAGAGAAGAAGCGTTTTGAAACATTTTTCCCATAGGGTCCAATGTTAAACTAAGTCCTGCCGTAGCCGCCATTTTGAATTTCTTATCGGAACAAAAAACGTAAAATTTGTAGAGGACCTTCCAATGAACATTCATGTACAGTTTGGCTTTAATAATATTTGCAGTTTCTGAGAAGAAGGCATTTGAACATTTTCCCATAGGGTCCAATGTTAATCTATGTCCTGCGGTGGTGGCCATCTTGGATTTCCGATCGGCATAAAAAACACACACCTTGTAGAGGACCTTCCAATGATCATTCCTGGGCAGTTTGGTTTCAATTATCCAAGTGGTTTCAGAGAAGAAGCGTTTTGAAACATTTTTCCCATAGGGTCCAATGTTAAACTAAGTCCTGCCGTAGCTGCCATTTTGAATTTCATACCGGAACAAAAAACGTAAAGTTTGTAGAGGTCCATCTAATGAACATTCATGTACAGTTTGGCTTTAATCATATTTGTAGTTTCTGAGAAGAAGGCATTTGAATATTTTCCCATAGGGTCCAATGTTAATCTATGTCCTGCGGTGGCGGCCATCTTGGATTTGTGATCGGCATAAAAAACAGAAACTTTGTAGAGGACCTTCCAATGATCATTCCTGGGCAGTTTGGTTTCAACTGTCCAAGTGGCTTCAGAGAAGAAGCGTTTTGAAACATTTTTCCCATAGGGTCCAATGTTAAACTAAGTCCTGCCGTAGCCGCCATTTTGAATTTCTTATCGGAACAAAAAACGTAAAATTTGTAGAGGACCTTCCAATGAACATTCATGTACAGTTTGGCTTTAATAATATTTGCAGTTTCTGAGAAGAAGGCATTTGAACATTTTCCCATAGGGTCCAATGTTAATCTATGTCCTGCGGTGGTGGCCATCTTGGATTTCCGATCGGCATAAAAAACACACACCTTGTAGAGGACCTTCCAATGATCATTCCTGGGCAGTTTGGTTTCAATTATCCAAGTGGTTTCAGAGAAGAAGCGTTTTGAAACATTTTTCCCATAGGGTCCAATGTTAAACTAAGTCCTGCCGTAGCTGCCATTTTGAATTTCATACCGGAACAAAAAACGTAAAGTTTGTAGAGGTCCATCTAATGAACATTCTTGTACAGTTTGGCTTTAATCATATTTGTAGTTTCTGAGAAGAAGGCATTTGAATATTTTCCCATAGGGTCCAATGTTAATCTATGTCCTGCGGTGGTGGCCATCTTGGATTTGTGATCGGCATAAAAAACAGAAACTTTGTAGAGGACCTTCCAATGATCATTCCTGGGCAGTTTGGTTTCAACTGTCCAAGTGGCTTCAGAGAAGAAGCATTTTGAAACATTTTTCCCATAGGGTCCAATGTTAAACTAAGTCCTGCCGTAGCTGCCATTTTGAATTTCATACCGGAACAAAAAACGTAAAGTTTGTAGAGGTCCATCTAATGAACATTCTTGTACAGTTTGGCTTTAATCATATTTGTAGTTTCTGAGAAGAAGGCATTTGAATATTTTCCCATAGGGTCCAATGTTAATCTATGTCCTGCGGTGGCGGCCATCTTGGATTTGTGATCGGCATAAAAAACAGAAACTTTGTAGAGGACCTTCCAATGATCATTCCTGGGCAGTTTGGTTTCAACTGTCCAAGTGGCTTCAGAGAAGAAGCATTTTGAAACATTTTTCCCATAGGGTCCAATGTTAAACTAAGTCCTGCCGTAGCCGCCATTTTGAATTTCATATCGGAACAAAAAACCTTAAGATTGTAGAGGACCATCCAATGAACATTCATGTACAGTTTGGCTTTAATCATATTTGTAGTTTCTGAGAAGAAGGCATTTGAACATTTTCCCATAGGGTCCAATGTTAATCTATGTCCTGCGATGGCAGCCATCTTGGATTTCCGATCGGCATAAAAAACAGTAACTTGGTAAAGGACATTCCAATGATCATTCTTTTACAGTTTGGGTTCAGTCAGTTCATTAGTTTCAGAGAAGAAGATCTTTGAAATTTCAGCCAATCAGAGCATATTATTGGCCCTGGCAGCCATATTGAATATTCGACTGGAACGAAAAACAGTAACTTTGTAGAGGACCATCCAAGGAACATTCCTGCTAAGTTCGGTTCCAATCGGCCAAGTGGTTTCGGAGAAGAAGCTTGAAATGTGAAAAGTTTACAGACGACAGACGCCAGACGACGGACGCCAAGTGATGGCAATAGTTCACATGGACCTTTGGTCCAGGTGAACTAAAAAGTTAACGGACGGACGACGGACGCCAAATGATGGCCATACCTCTTTGGGTCAGGTGAGCTAAAAAAAAAGACTGAACTATGAGAGCTTGTGGCTTCTATCAGGATTTTCTTGATAGAGGGTTGCTGCTAACGAGGAGCTACTGAACCAAGGGTTTCTATATAGTTATTGGTTAAGTTGAAGTCATCACTTCACAAGTTTTATGGTTGCCACCACGACTTGGTTAACCGTTACAGAATATTTGTGTCACAAATGACCAATGATATGTTTCACTTATCCTAATCACTTACTGGTCCTTTCCTCATTCATGACTTATCACCAGTTTTGTACCTAGAGTAACACAAGGTGTGTAACTAGTCGAGCAGGAACTGCTTACCCTTCTGGAGCACCCGGGAAAAATGTACAAAACGAATTCTCCTCATTATTTGTGAAGTTCAATAGATAATAGACATGACAAAATACTTATATCTAGGCATGTTTTATTGTCACAAAAATATAAAGCAAATAATATTTGTATATCCTAAAATAAACATACTTTTTTGCATTTACACAAATAAAGGATTAGGGTTAGGGTTATGGTGTTTCAACAATATTTTTCACAAATAAACAAAATATTTCTAATATCCAGTTCCTTACAACACACAATATGATCTGCTGCTGACGATGTCAAATTTATATCTTCCTGATTTTTATTCATTTCTTGACTCGTACTGTAGTTTTGAAACATATTTATTCAAATAGAAAAAAATTGAAAATGAAGCATTTTCTTTTCTTTTGATACATATTGGTATGTAAATTAGCAATCCTGTACAGAGTATACATCTTGTTTTGGTCACATGATTCACTGCCCATGGCATGTTATGGTCACATGATTCAAATGATATCAATACAACTTCTTAAAGAGAGATAAGGTAACTAGTTTTGCCATTGAAAGGTAAAAATACATGTACATGTATGTATATATAACATAAGGAATAACAATACACACATGTAGTATTGACATGTATCAAACATGATTATTACTTATGTAAACCTTCATCACAAACTGTGTATTATTATAACAAGTTGTCTTTTACAAATCTTAAATACAGAACGTGTGACAATGACCCTGGGGTCAATATATCAGAAGACAATTGACCCCGGGGTCAATATACCATGGGGGTCAAAATACCACATGACAGCGGGTAGGTAAACACAGACTACCTTACAAATCTTCAATACAGAACGTGTGACAAACATGATACCACATAGGTAAACAGACTACCTTACAAATCTTCAATACAGAACGTGTGACAAACGTGACACCACGTAGGTAAACACAGACTATCTTACAAATCTTCAATACAGAACGTGTGACAAACGTAACACCACGTAGGTAAGCACAGACTACCTACCGTACGTATCAAATTGGTGTTAATTAAAAGATAAACAGTTGTTTGGGAGACTTAATTATATGAATATACCTTTGTAGATACTGAAGATGTCTCAAATCCTTCACCGGAAATTATGTTGGATTTGTTATTTTAGAAAATATTGAGCCATGGATAATTTTTGTAACTGTTCAAGGAGAATGGCTCAAAATTAAATTTAAAATATCATCATGATTATTATTTAAAATATCAGTGTTTATTTGTAAACAACAGTCAATACACTATTATACAAATTTTACATCTGTTTTTGAGTTTTATTTTAGATAGCGAAGCAACATCTTAACCATAATTTGAGTCACGGCAGGTAACCTTATATTCACAATCAGAATCTCTCTCATTTACATTCTTTTTTCAAACTTCTGTAATATTAAGAGGATTATAGTTTGTTCATCTTTAAGAAACTGTTATCTAATCGATGTTGTAACAATAAATATGATGCCTAATTTGTTAAAAGATACATGTAGGAGAGAAAATAAAGATTTTATGTAATGTTCTGTTGTATAACTTATGGCAAAGTAATATATATATGGTACATGGGAGATAACTCATTTTGAAAAAAAAAAGTCAATTTTATCCAGTCATGAATAGTCTTTCAGTTTGTTTCTCCCCATGTCTATAATTAGGCACTTGAAAATACATGTACTTTAATGTAAATTTATTATAAATTTATTATGAAATATAAAGTGTACATTTGTTGTCATGGTAACTCACCCTTGTACTGCCAATTTTGATTTTATAATGTACAAAATTATCCTACCTCTTCCCTTTAAAATATTTTACCCTTATATCAGAAATAATGAAAGGGTTTTGTCAATCTCATTTTCCCATATCAATGAAAATCTTTACAATCAAATGGTGATATTCATTTACTTGACTAACTATTGCAGTAATCTTGGATAGTAGAGAATTTAGTTTGTTCTTCAATTTCTACCAAATACTGATAGCTTTCAACAAGTTGAAGATTATATCTGAGGAAGAAACAGATTATGTTTTTTTTTAACATCACCACATTTACCAGATGACCTATCTTTTCTTGTTCAAAACAATGACCCTTACAACATTGACAAATAAAAACATTGTGCTTACAAAAACAATTAGCATTGTTCTTTATCAGAAATAAATATAAATATGGAAATAACTACCGGTATATTACAGTTTTACATCAACGTAGCACACAATTTATTCATTCTACGCTTTTTTCAACCATATACAAATTGTTGCTAGTCAGATATTTCTAGAATATCATAAGATATAGTTATGGGTCAACAATGTTTGGCTCTCTGAACTATGAACTTCTGAGCGGCACACTGAACATTGCTCATATTGTACCAACATTTTAAGTTGGATTTATCAAGTTATTTTTAGAAATATACTTTTTAATGGATGGAGTTTATCAGTAAAAGTGTATTACATACACCTTGTTTAGGTACACATCCGTAATATGGTTAGACAACAGCAGAGCAAACTGAGTGGATCTTATAACTAAGAATCATAACTCCTGGTAGACAATTTATCACCATAAACAAGAACAACTGCTGGTAGACAATTGATCACCTTAACAAAGAATCATAACTCCTAGTAGTCAATTGATCAGCATAACCAAGAACTATAATTCATGGTAGACAACTGATCAACATAAACAAGAAACATAATTCCTGGTAGACAATTGATCAACATAACCAAGAACCATAACTCCTGGTAGACAATTGATCAACATAACCAAGAACCATAACTCCTCGTAGAAAATTGATCAACATAACCAAGAACCATAACTCCTAGTAGACCATAACACAGAAACATCAGTCCTGGTTGATAATGCCAAAATCCCTGTTGTGACAATAATAAAGGAAAGGCGAGTTTGAAAAACCTCTTTCTTCACAGATGTTCAAAATCCAAAGATTCCTTAATTTTGATCTGCACCACTGACATTAATAAGGCAGTAGATGGTGGATACTGAAATTTTATTTTATGTGGAAAAAAAAACCGAAATTAATTTGAAGCAGATTTTTCTATCCAAATGACTAAGAACATACAGGTGGACAGACAAACAAGTAAATACACATTAAAAAAAATCTTTTCCAACAACTTTTATAACAGATATAAATATTATTAAACTTCTAATTTGTAGACATACTCATTTTACCCTTAAGTCATATCACTGGATGTTACAATGATCACCCAAGAACACATGTATATCAAATTACTACCACATCACAGCTTCATTATGATATCAACAGCTATTTCAACTAATTGTCTACATGTACAAATCATACCATTCAAACTAAAGGAGACGCATTTATATCAGCAAATTGCTTGTTTCCGAATCCCCTTGTTGCTCATTTATTCTTAAATTTTTTTTACACCTGTAAAATGTACTATATTCTTCAACAACAAAATAATGTTTACATTACAATTCAAATCCAACCTATGCAAATAGGTCATAAACAAGAATGGGTACTTAAAAAAAACCAATCATTTCTCAAATCGCTGTCCAATTCTCAAATCTATGGCCGTTTCTCACTTTCTCAATTCGACGTCCAATGATATCACTGACGCATGCCCTGACCCTAACCCTAATCCTACCCAATAAATCGGCCATAGATCTAAGTATTTGGAAAGGATGCCGATTTGAGAATATCCTAAAATGGGACAGAGTCTATCCTATATATATATATATATACTGCAATGATGAAAATATACATTATTCTATGAATTATATCACATCAATATAATGGATTTCATAAAAACATATAAAATTATATGAATATACCTTTGTAGATACTGAAGATGCCTCAAATCCTTCACCGGAAATTATGTTGGATTTGTTATTTTAGAAAATATTGAGCCATGGATAATTTTTGTAACTGTTCAAGGAGAATGGCTCAAAATTAAATTTAAAATATCATCATGATTATTATTTAAAATATCAGTGTTTATTTGTAAACAACAGTCAATACACTATTATACAAATTTTATGTCTGTTTGAGTTTTATTTTAGATAGCGAAGCAACATCTTAACCATAATTAGAGTCACGGCAGGTAACCTTATATTCACAATCAGAATCTCTCTCATTTACATTCTTTTTTTAAACTTCTGTAATATAAAGAGGATTATAGTTTGTTCATCTTTAAGAAACTGTTATCTAATCGATGTTGTAACAATAAATATGATGCCTAATTTGTTAAAAGATACATGTAGGAGAGAAAATAAAGATTTTATGTAATGTTCTGTTGTATAACTTATGGCAAAGTAATATATATATATGGTACATGGGAGATAACTCATTTTGAAAAAAATGTCAATTTTATCCAGTCATGAATAGTCTTTCAGTTTGTTTCTCCCCATGTCTATAATTAGACACTTGAAAATACATGTACTTTAATGTAAATTTATTATAAATTTATTATTAAAATCATATGGCTTTCCAATCTTTATATCTTAAGCTTGCATGATGACGGTTATTCCAGAAAAATGTTGTTTTTATTAATGTAAACTGCTAACTTTACTTTATCCCCAATATGCATATATTTGAGAAAAAAAAACCCAATACACTGAAGTTGTCACCCTCAGGTATGTCTTAATGCCACTTTTTAAAAAATGAAATATAAAGTGTACATTTGTTGTCATGGTAACTCACCCTTGTACTGCCAATTTTGACTTTAAAATGTACAAAATTATCCCACCCCCTCCCTTTAAAAAAATTTACCCTTATATCAGAAATAATGAAAGCCTTTTGTCAATCTCATTTTCCCAAATCAATGAAAATCTTTACAATCAAATGGTGATATTCATTTACTTGACTAACTATTGCAGTAATCTTGGATAGTAGAGAATTTAGTTTGTTCTTCTACTTCTACCAAATACTGATAGCTTTCAACAAGTTGAAGATTATGTCTGAGGAAGAAACAGATTATGTTTTTTTTTAACATCACCACATTTACCAGATGACCTATCTTTTCTTGTTCAAAACAATGACCATTACAACATTGACATATAAAAACATTGTGCTTACAAAAATAATTAGCATTGTTCTTTATCAGAAATAAATATAAATATGGAAATAACTATATTACAGTATTACATCAACGTAGCGCACAATTTATTCATTCTACGCTATTTTTCAACCATATACAAATTGTTGCTAGTCAGATATTTCTAGAATATCATAAGATTTAGTTATAGGTCAACAATGATTGGTTCTTTGAACTATGAACTTCTGATAACCTAATATCTAATATTGATACATGTAAATGATAGTGGATTAATTAAGGTACAGGAGAATGCACAGACAATTTTTCTTACAATATTATAAATCACCATATATACATTAATCTAACAAAAGTTATATAAATATATTTATCCAGTCAAACCTGGTGGTCTTTTAAGACAGGTGACCTCTTAAAACAGGTTCCATTCATATGAAATGTGCTATGACAGGACAAAAAAGTGACCTTTTAATACAGGTGACTGCTTAATAGAGGTGACTATATGGGCAGGTTTGATATATAGAAAGAAAAATTCACAGCTTTTCTAGACAGACATGCCAAAGCTGATTAAAATATTAAAGGTGATAATATACAGAAATCAAACATTATACTAAATAGGCATTGCGTTGTTGAAAAATGATATCACATACACATGGAAGATAAATTATAAAACATCTAAAATGTGTACAACAAACCCACAAGAGTAAAAATAAACTAGAGACTGAACAAGTATCACTCACCTGGTAAAGATGATTTATCAATTATCTATGTTAAATTTTTACCTTCTAGGACTTTTACCCAATACAAATTAACCATGTATTCCCATTCCTGGTTTCAATTTCTGAGTAGAGTTTTCGAATTTCTCTATTGGAGCAAATTTAAAATTTAGATTTAAGTGAGTTTTGATATGTTGTTCATAGCTGTCTATATTAATCTTAGGTGTTAGGGTTATGGTGCTTAACGCCACTTTCAACAATATTTCAGCTATATCGTAGCGGTCAGTTTTACTGGTGGAGGAAACCGGAGTACCCAGAGAACACCACCGACCTGCCGCAAGTCACTGACAAACTTCATTAAAATTTCCACACTGCAACCTATGAAAAATGTCAAACGGGCGACAGATGTCCAGTGATGGAAATGCACAATAGAAGTACACAGTAAGATTGCTGCCAAATTTATAAAAAAATATATACCTATGTAAATAGCATTGCTGCACTCTTATACATAAATATTATGGGCATTACATGATAAGGTACCACCTCTGTTAATGAAGCTATATTTCATAGTGGATTTGGCTGAGGGGGTCGGGAGAGGGGGGGGGGGTGGTAAATGGTTGTAATTATGATAAGCAAATAGGTACTACATAGTAACAATATTCTAACAAAAGTTGGTTAAAATCCTGTAGAGAGAAGAACAAAAATACCAAACATTTTGTCAACTAAACAACTCTTGCACTGTGTGAAACTGTTGGGTTGAATTTTCAGACATACATACATGTATACTCAGTGACAAAATTAAAGAAGGCATGAAAAAGAATATAACCTAAAAAAAATACTTTTTCCTAGAGTATACTTAGAAGATATATATATATTATAATGTACAGGTTGATTTTATTTTTTATGTTGAACAGTTCTATATTATAATAATAATAATAATAATATCCTTTATTTAAACAGGATGACATATTTAGTTACAAACTAGTTCACAATATGGTACGGCATTATATATATAAATTACAGCATAAATTATAAAAGTGACATATAAGCAAATAAATAATATCAATTAAGCTACAAGTTGAAATATAAAGATAATAAAAAATATCAATATCATTCTTCTAAGTAACTATGTAATACATACATGTGTACTATGTATATTGTCTTTAGGTATACTTATACAAAAAATGTACCACCAACAAAATAGTGTCTGTACTATGATTTTTGTGAAAACATAATGGCTTAAATATTCTATAAACCAAATACTTCCATGATTCTGTATTGCTCATCAGATTAGCATTCTTATAAATTAACAAATTATTGGATAAACTTGTATAAGTGCTTCCATCTCACATATAAAAATGCCAACTTTGTAAGGGACTATCAAATCACCATTCATGCTCAATTTGTTTTTTTTTAAACAACACCAAAATTTCAAAATTAGTATAAGGTAATCTATTGAACATTCCTAAAATATCACAATCCAATCTTCCCAGCCCATTGAGACTAGAAGATTTTTTTTAATTTCAACCAATTAGAATGGCTCTTCCAGTTATGTTGAATTTTCAATGTGCTCTCAAACTGTGAAAAATACCACATACTACATATGCACATTCATAACAAGTTTTGTTCCCAAAAGCTAAGTGGTATAAATAAGATTGAAATGTGAAAACCTTACAGACCAAGGAAGATAACAGACAAAAACGGATGCAGAGTGATGACATTAGCACACATATCACTTTGGGTCAGGTAAGCTAAAAAAAAAAAGCTACACCTACAAAATGCTATGATTTAGCATTCAAATGTGGAAAGTAGGTATCCCTAATAATATGATTTTCTGGATTATCTAACACGCTTTGAAAAAAATCTTTAGAATCTTTTTTCAACAAATCTATTTCTTTCTCCAGTTGTTTATTCTTTTTCAACAAATCAGCAGTTTTCATTGTGATATCCATTAATCCTGACATTTTTAAAGCTTCAGCTGTCTTGTTGTACCTTCTGTATTTTAGTCCATCAGATGAAGGTTGTAATTCAACACCAGACAAGTCTTCTTTACAGTCATCTTCTGATATTTTTTGCATTTTTTCTGAAGCCAAGTCTATTACTGAGTCAAAATCATCTACATGTTGAAAAGAATGTTTTCTCTGATAGTTTACTGATGAATCGCTGCAATAACTTGTATTAATCACACTACTAACAAAAGAATTACTTAATGGTGATGGTAGTCCTTGTTGATCCATAGATAAGATAAAATTCGCTAGAAATTAATTTCCCATTTCTTTCTAACTTTGTTGATTTTTGAGTTATAAGCAGCTACTTTTTTTCACTTGTTGACATATTCTACAATGTAAAAATAAAATCCTTTTAGATCAAAATAATAAATGTCTGAGAGTGAAATGAGTACAATTTGTGTACATATATTTTATATATCATATCTGATTTCGAAAACAAATAGGAAGTTATGATATTTAATTCCACTTTCAACAATATTTCAGTTATATCATGGAGGTCAGTTTTATTGGTTGATTTTGATTTTTGGTGTTTTAACGCCACTTTCAGCAATATTTCAGCTATATCATGGCGACCAGTTTTAGTGGTGGAAGAAGCCGGAGTACCCAGAGAGAACCACCGACCATGGGCAAGCAACTGGTAAACTTTATCACTTGCAGCTGCGACTCGAGTGCACCCTTTTTTGTAATTTACAAAGCCCACACCGTATTGGTGATAGGCTTGTACGAGTTGTTAGGTAAATCCAACTCAACTACCTAACTCATTGAGCCACCCGGGCCCTCAATTTTATTGGTGGAGGAAACCGAAATACCCAGAGCAAACCACTGACCTGCTGCAAGTCACTGACAAACTTGATCTTATAATGTTGTATTGAGTACACCTCACCTTAGTGGGATTCGAACTCACAATGTTAGTGGTGATAGGCACTGATTGCACTAGTCACTGACAAACTTTATCACATAATGTTGTATCGAGCATACCTCGCCTGAGCGAGATTCGAACTCACAACGTTAGTGGTAAAAGGCACTGATTGCACAGGTAATTATAAATCCAAATACCATACGATCACGACCACGACGGCCCCTCAAAACATATAAGATTTGTTGCTAAAAAATATGGGAAATAAAAATTGAACATACAAATAATTTGTAACGTGTAAAATAAATAGAACTTAATTAATACCAGAGGCTCTCAAGAGCCTGTATCGTTCACCTGGTAATAAAAAAAACCAATTGGTCCTATGTAAAAACTATGTCCTGCAGTGGTAGTCATCTTGGAATTACGATCAACATAAAAAACACAAAGTTTGTAAAGGACCTTCCAATGATTGATGCACAGTTTAGGTTCAATCAGTGCAATAGCTTCAGAGAAGAAAATATTTCTGTATTTTCCCCATATGGTTCTGTGTTAATACTATGACCTGTGGTGGCAGCCATCTTGGATTTCCGATCGGCATAAAAAACACACACCTTGTAGAGGACCTTCCAATGATCATTCCTGGTCAGTTTGGTATCAATTATCCAAGTGGTTTCAGAGAAGAAGCGTTTTGAAACATTTTTCCCATAGGGTCCAATGTTAAACTAAGTCCTGCCGTAGCCGCCATTTTGAATTTCATATCAGAACAAAAAACGTAAAGTTTGTAGAGGACCATCCAATGAACATTCATGTACAGTTTGGCTTTAATCATATTTGTAGTTTCTGAGAAGAAGGCATTTGAACATTTTCCCATAGGGTCCAATGTTAATCTATGTCCTGCGGTGGTGGCCATCTTGGATTTCTGATCGGCATAAAAAACATACAACTTGTAGAGGACCTTCCAATGATCATTCCTGGGCAGTTTGGTTTCAATTATCCAAGTGGTTTCAGAGAAGAAGCGTTTTGAAACATTTTTCCCATAGGGTCCAATGTTAAACTAAGTCCTGCCGTAGCCGCCATTTTGAATTTCATACCGGAACAAAAAACGTACAGTTTGTAGAGGACCATCTAATGAACATTCTTGTACAGTTTGGCTTTAATCATATTTGTAGTTTCTGAGAAGAAGGCATTTGAATATTTTCTCATAGGGTCCAATGTTAATCTATGTCCTGCGGTGGCGGCCATCTTGGATTTCCGATCGGCATAAAAAACAGAAACTTTGTAGAGGACCTTCCAATGATCATTCCTGGGCAGTTTGGTTTCAACTGTCCAAGTGGTTTCAGAGAAGAAGCATTTTGAAACACTTTTCCCATAGGGTCCAATGTTAAACTAAGTCCTGCCGTAGCCGCCATTTTGAATTTCATATCGGAACAAAAAACCTTAAGATTGTAGAGGACCATCCAATGAACATTCATGTACAGCTTGGCTTTAATCATATTTGTAGTTTCTGAGAAGAAGGCATTTGAACATTTTCCCATAGGGTCCAATGTTAATCTATGTCCTGCGGTGGCGGCCATCTTGAATTTTCGATCGGCATAAAAAAACAGAAACTTTGTAGAGGACCTTCCAATGAACATTCCTGGGCAGTTTGGTTTCAATTATCCAAGTGGTTTCAGAGAAGAAGCGTTTTGAAACATTTTTCCCATAGGGTCCAATGTTAAACTAAGTTCTGCCGTAGCCGCCATTTTGAATTTCTTATCGGAACAAAAAACGTATAGTTTGTAGAGGACCATCCAATGAACATTCATGTACAGTTTGGCTTTAATAGTATTTGTAGTTTCTGAGAAGAAGGCATTTAAACATTTTCCCATAGGGTCCAATGTTAATCTATGTCCTGCGGTGGTGGCCATATTGGATTTCCGATCGGCATAAAAAACACACACCTTGTAGAGGACCTTCCAATGATCATTCCTGGGCAGTTTGGTTTCAATTATCCAAGTGGTTTCAGAGAAGAAGCGTTTTGAAACATTTTTCCCATAGGGTCCAATGTTAAACTAAGTCCTGCCGTAGCCGCCATTTTGAATTTCATACCGGAACAAAAAACGTACAGTTTGTAGAGGACCATCTAATGAACATTCATGTACAGTTTGGCTTTAATCATATTTGTAGTTTCTGAGAAAAAGGCATTTGAATATTTTCCCATAGGGTCCAATGTTAATCTATGTCCTGCGGTGGTGGCCATCTTGGATTTCCGATCGGCATAAAAAACAGAAACTTTGTAGAGGACCTTCCAATGATCATTCCTGGGCAGTTTGGTTTCAACTGTCCAAGTGGCTTCAGAGAAGAAGCATTTTGAAACATTTTTCCCATAGGGTCCAATGTTAAACTAAGTCCTGCCGTAGCCGCCATTTTGAATTTCATATCGGAACAAAAAACCTTAAGATTGTAGAGGACCATCCAATGAACATTCATGTACAGTTTGGCTTTAATCATATTTGTAGTTTCTGAGAAGAAGGCATTTGAACATTTTCCCATAGGGTCCAATGTTAATCTATGTCCTGCGATGGCGGCCATCTTGGATTTCCGATCGGCATAAAAAACAGTAACTTGGTAAAGGACATTCCAATGATCATTCCTTTACAGTTTGGGTTCAGTCAGTTCATTAGTTTCAGAGAAGAAGATCTTTGAAATTTCAGCCAATCAGAGCATATTATTGGCCCTGGCAGCCATATTGTTTATACGACTGGAACGAAAAAGAGTAACTTTGTAGAGGACCATCCAAGGAACATTCCTGCTAAGTTCGGTTCCAATCGGCCAAATGGTTTCGGAGAAGAAGCTTGAAATGTGAAAAGTTTACAGACGACAGACGACGGACGCCAAGTGATGGCAATAGTTCACCTGGACCTTTGGTCCAGGTGAACTAATAATATACTAGTTGGACAAAAGAAACACAGTTATTGAGTTAAATGGTTGGTCCATAAATCAATATAAATTGCATATACATGTATTATAAAATAGCCTTTAACTACAGTAACATAATACTAAATCCACCCTTAACAAACTGCTAAACTTTTGCATTCAAATCAGAACAAGGTTTAGCTACATGTAATGCCACTAGAGAGGGCAATGTAGCAAAATTATTATATATAGCATGGAGCCGTTGTGGCCGTGATCGCATGGTAGTTGGATTTACAACTACTTATGCAATCACTACCTATCACCACTGAAGTTTTGAGTTCGAATCTCGATCAGGGCGAGGTGTACAACATTATTTGATAAGAGTTTCTCAGTGACTTGCAACAGGTCGGTGGTTTTCTCTGGGTCCTCCAGTTTCCTCCACCAATAAAACTGACTGCCTTGATATAACTGAAATATTGTTGAAAGTAGCGTTAAACACCATCAAACAAACAAACATATATTATAAGCTAGCACAGAAACGATACACATTTAACTACAAAAATATTAAAATTAATAATTACATTTCTTTGTCACCCTTTAAACTTCACCTATGCAATCAACAAATATCAATTTTTCCCTGAGTTACAACACTGAAAGTATTAAATTTTGCTTCCACGGTTTTAACATTTAAAATTTTTCCTACGCACAATTATGTGACTACACAGTCACAGTTTCAAAGATCAAGGACAAAAATGTAAACAAAATGTCAATACTTTGTGTGTGGCCACCATGAGAGATTGTAGATGACATTTAATTGATATTATGAGGAACATGATTACTGGCTGAAGCATGTTCAAGTACAAGTGCACACCTCCTGTAAGATTTGTCAGAGATTAGTCAGAGTGGCATGCTTTTGTGGTCTGCATCGGACACAGCGATTCAATTTTACCCACATGATGGGTTAAAAAGCAAGCTCAGTGATTTCACCAATACCAAGCCGAAACTGTTGTTGGGTTTGGTGAGCCCTGTCATCTGCCTTGAACAACATTAGTTGATGATTTAGGTTTATGGCGCTTAACGCCACTTTCAACATTTCAGCTACCGGTATATCGCGGCAGTCAATTTTATTAGTGGAGGAAACCGGTGTTCCCAGAGAAAACCACTGACCTGTCGCAAGTCACTGACAAACATTATCATATAATGTTTCTATTGAGTACGCCTCGCCATGAATGGGGTTCAAACTCACAACATTAGTGGTGATAGGCATTGATTGCACAGGTAGTTGTAAATCAAACTATCATACGATCAAGACCACGACGGCCCCCAACTTAGTTGAGGCAGTGGCTGGAAGAAACCTATCAAGTAAGTGACATAGATTAATAAACCTGTCATCAACGTGATACATGTCTTTTGGTTGCCAGGGAATAAGGTTTTTTTCTTACAGAACCACTCTGATGAAGCCAACATTAGAGGTGGTACAATGTCACAGGTCTACAACCAAATTTAATAGCTCTTGCGACAGAATTTTGACACCCATGCCTCCATGCAAGCATACCTAAGTAACATTCTCTCAAATCTTTAGAGAGATGAGGCATTTTGTTGATTTTACTGCTACAGATTTCTGACGATCTTTCTGTTAGCCAGAGTGAAAATTAAGACATATGACATTACAACTCTTTCAATGTTGTGGACAGGAAATTTTGCACTAGCTAAAACTGTCATGACAATGTTTAAATACTCACAATGTTATAATGATTTGATTTGATTTGATTTTTGGTGTTTAATGCCACTTCCAGCAATATTTCAGCTATGTCATGGCGACCAGTTTTAGTGGTGGAAGAAGTCGGAGTACCCAGAGAGAAGTACTGACCATGGGCAAACAACTGGTAAAACTTTTATCACTTGCGGCTGTGAGTCGAGTGCATTCTTTTTTGTAATTTACAAAGCCGGGCGTGCCGTATTGGTCATAGGCTTGTATGAGTTGTTAGGTAATCCAACTACCTAAATCATTGAGCCACCTGGGCCCTCTCACAATGTTATAAGGCTTAACAAAATATGTGAAAAATCATTATTCTTTGACAATTGTATAGATAGGTTCATTTTTTTTTGTCCACTAGTATACATTTGGGGGTATATGTACATACCTGTACTTGTCATGCTATTATAATATCTCACAAATAGATATGAAACAAAGCAAAAATGAAGCTTTACCAAAATTGCTCATGTGTAAAGTGCAAATTCAGACCAGGTAAGATAATTCGTTTATGATGGTGTTATATCTACTATGTACAATGTACAGACATAAGAAGTTTCATTGGTGGAAATATTCCAGTACTTAACAGAGATTGATTTTTTTTTATCTCTGCTATACACAGTATCACCATGGTTACGAATTTCATTGAAAAACTAGAGGCTCCCAGGAGCCTGTAATCGCTCACCTGGTTTTCAATTTAACATCTAAAGTTGATAGAAAATGGGGGTGTTACAAATAATTTTGAAAGTGGTCCACCCAAAGATCATTTCAACTCAAATTTCTGAGCAAAAGAATTTTATGTGATTTTTATCTCATAATATTCCTAAATGGAATAAACTGGCTGAAAAAATCTCACAGAAAAACCCAGAATATATGTTAAACTACTCATTGCCATGTAGCTGCAGTTAAAATTTGAGTTCATTATGATTTGTAATAAAGCAGAAATTGACAACTAAAGAAATTTCTATTTTTAGTAACAGCAGCCATTTTGAATGGAGGGCAGGGCTGTCAGACACAATATTGAAAGGGGACCACCCAAGGACCTTCCCAGCCAAATTTCCTTTAATTTGGTTTAGCGGTTTCAGAGGAGAAGATTTAAATGTGATCTTTTATCAAATTATGTCTAATTTGTATAATCGGTATAAATCGGTTGAAAGAAAAATTTCACAGAAAAACCCAGAATATATGTTAAACTACTCATTGCCATGTAGCTGCAGTTAAAATTTGAGCTCATTTTGATTTATAATAAAGCAGCAATGGACAATTGAAGACATTTCTATTTTTAGTAACAACAGCCATCTTGAATGGAAGGTGGAGCTGTCGGGCACAATTATGAAATGGGAATACCCAAGGACCATCCCAGTCAAATCTGCTTTAATTTGGTTCAACGGTTTCAGAGAAGAAGATTTAAATGTGATCTTTTATCAAAATATGCCTAATTTGCATAATCGGTATAAATCGGCTGAAAGAAAAATTTCACAGAAAAGCCCGGAATATATGTTAAACTACTCATTGCCATATGCAGTTAAAATTTGAGCTCATTTTGGTTTATACTAAAGCAGCAATGAACAATTGAAGAAATTTATATTTTTAGTAACAGCAGCCATCTTGAATGGAGGGCGGGGCTGTCGGACACAATTTTGAAAGGGACCCACCCAAGGACCATCCCTGCCAGGTTTGGTGTAATTTGTTTCAGTGGTTTCAGAGGAGATGATTTAAATGTGATCTTTTATCAAAATATGCCTAATTTGCATAATCGGTATAAATCGGCTGAAAGAAACATTTCACAGAAAAACCCGGAATATATGTTAAACTACTCCTTGCCATGTAGCTGCAGTTAAAATTTTAGCTCATTTTGACTTATTCTAAAGCAGCACTGGACAATTAAAATGTTTAGCTTGGTGGCCATCTTGGTTGTAAGTTGGGATCACCGGACACAATTTTGGAAGGGGGCCATCCAAGGACCATTCCACCAAAGTTTGGTTCAAATTGGCCCAGTGGGTTCAGAGGAGTTGATTAAAATGTGAAAAGTTAACGGACGGACGACGAACGACAGACGACGGACGCTCAGTGGTGACAATATTTGGGTTAGGTGAGCTAAAAATGTAAAAAATTTGTGACAGAATACTTGGACAATCAAAAATTAGTAAAAATACATGTAAACAAAATGTAATTAATCACTAATATACATGTAGTACAAATGACCATTATATTCATGTCATTGATATAAACAGAATTAAACATTGATTTGAATGTATGCACAATGTATTTCCAAAAGCAATAATAGTTGTATACACATACATACCTGCACCTTGTAACAACAAAACACATCTAATTAACATAGCTAAATACCTTTTCTGCTAAATTCCAATCATGAGAAAAATCATGGATCTAGACATCACTAAAGCAGCTCATAACAACATATCAGAGTTAAAATCCAATGATTACCTATATTGTGCTATTGCTGGCACATGTCATAACAGCTGATTTCTCTACAAGATGCAATTAGAAAAATAATTAAGTAAATCCTTACATATATACTGTCTTCACAACCATATTAATCAATAAATATATATATATATATATATTTTTTTATTTCTATCCGACGCTGACAAAATTTGATATAATAGTTTTTATTAAAGTGATTTAATATTGAAGATATACAGTGAAATATTATTTCTGTCTAAAACCTGACAGAAATTGATGGCGAATATTCTCATTGATACTGACACAATAGTTTTTTTTCATTAAAGTGATTTAATATTGATGATATATACAGTGACACCTGTCTAAACAGAACCCTGAATAAATCACAATCCTATATAAACCAAACAATGAAATATGAAATAAAGCCCCAATGTAGGAAATTTTTGTTAATTCAACCTGTCTAAACCGAACACATCTCTATTGCAAACACAAAAGCTGGTCCTAGGAGGTTCTGCTTAGACAGGTTTCACTGTATATAATATGGCATAGCAGAATAATTTATTATGTTTACACATACATTTAAAACCCCCACCTTCATTCAATGGCATATGATAAGAATTGAAATACTTTGGTGTTTTTTTTAAATTATTTCTTGCTTGTTTTAAAATATTAAGCAATTTACAAAGCATTTTCACAATGCAGACTGTGAAAACATTATGACCCCTTTTGGGTCAATTCTGCAACTTGAATCAATATCTGTATCTGTATCGAAGTACATAACTTTGTGATGAATCAAAAACATATATATATCTTAATTACGTAACTAATTACAAAGGAGACTGGACAATGAAAAGGACTGAATGGAGATTGCCTATAAATGACTTTCTACAGCATTGAGTAGCTAGTCATTATTTATTTTGTACTGCACTGAAAATACTAATGGGCTACAGAGTGAAGCATAAATACGACCACAGCATGTCTACAATGGAAAGTTGAACAAGTGTATATTAAAAGGAAGTGTGGATACAGTATTTTGCTCCACACAGTAAATTGCTGGACACAATAATGTGTTGGAGACAGTCAGTAATATGATGGACCCATTGTATTTTGGATATTTGTCTTGTTTTACTATTTCAAGTGCTAAATATGCCTTCCAAATATGCAAAGAAATTTCAGACTTTGGGCCTCTTTTCGAAATAAAGTAGCAATTTTTTTTCTGGTACATCAATAACCCATAAAAAAGATCATTTTGCAAAAAACTGCATTCAAATAAGAAAGTTCACATTTTAGAATTCAGTTTTTGTTGTCCCCTTTCAGTTGAGTCTATCTCTAAAACCATTAGAGATAGAGCAAAGATAACAAATAACAAGCATGCAACATACAACTAAAATACAAGACTGAGTTAGCACTACATGTAAAATACTAACAGTTAAAAGATAAGCAAAAAGCAGATTAAAAGCTGATGTTATAAGCTAAGCATACCAAGAGCTAATGTAGCAAACTATGAACAACTAAAAGCTGATATTATGAGCAAAGCATAAAAATTACAATAAGCACAATAAATAACTAGAGGCTCCCAGGAGCCTGTATAGCTCACCTGGGTATAATAACATCAGTCAATAAAACTTGATAACTACAAATAAATTTGGGCAGGGGTTCCTCCTTTAATGTAAGTTATCAAAATTGCTGTAAAAAACCATATATGTCAATGACTCTCAAAATTTAGCTTTTCCTACTTCACATTTTGTAATAGAGTTGCTTCCCTTTGATTATTTGAGTAACCAAAAGCAGTGAGTCAACAAAAAAATGCATTTCAAGAGGAATAATTTCATCCCCCCTTTTTTCTATTTTTAGCTTGGTGGCCATCTTGGTTGGAAGTCGGGATCACCGGACACAACTTTGGAAGGATCATTCCACAAAAGTTTGGTTGCAATTGGCACAGTGGTTTCTGAGGAGAAGATTTTTATGTGAATTTCCCATAGGGTCCTATGTTAAGCTAAGTTCGGTTGTGGAGGCCATCTTGATCGAAGGGCCGAACCGCTGGACACATTTTTGGAAGAGAACCATCCAATGACTATTTCATCAAAATTTTGTTCTTATTGAGCAAATGGTTTCAGACAAGAAGATTTTTATGGGAATTTCCCATAGGGTCCTATGTTAAATTAAGTTAGGCTGTGGCGGCCATCTTGGTCGGTGTTCTGAAATGCCGGACACATTTTTGGAAGAGGGCCACCCAAGAATCATTTCAGCAAAGTTTGGTTGAGATTCGCTCAGTAGTTTCAGAGGAGAAGATTTTTTTTTAATTTCATCCCCCCTTTTTTCTAATTTGCATAATCGGTCAAAATCGGCAAAAGTTCAAAATTCATAAAAAAATCCTGTAATATATGTTAAAAAGCTCATCATTATGCTTATACAGTTCAAATTTGGGCACTTTCTGGCTTAAAATAGAGCAGTTTTGGCCATTTGAGGAAATTTCTATGTTTAGTAATGGCGGCCACCTTGGATACAGGACGGTGTTGACGGACACAATTTTGAAAGGGAACCACCTAAGGATCATTTCAGCAAAGTTTGGTTGAAATTGGCTCAGTAGTTTAAGAGGAGAAGATTTTTTCTTAATTTCATCCCCCCTTTTTTCTAATTTGCATAATCGGTCAAAATGGGTAATGGGATTTACTTCAAAATTGCAGGGTATGTAGATCTTGACATGCTGCACATTTTTGCAATTTAAACTTAACATCTATCTCTAAATAGTTTTTGAAATGTAAGACGAAAAGTATTAAAATTTAGAAAATTTGATGAACAAAGTAAAATAACTCCAAAATGGGTAATGAGATTTACTTCAAAATTGCAGGGTGTGTAGATCTTGATATGCCGCACATTTTTGCATTTTAAAGTTAACCTTTATCTCTTATAGTTTTTGAAATATAAGACGAAAAGTATTAAAATTTTACAAATTTGATGAAAAAAGGGCAACAACTCCAAGATGGGTAATCAGATTTACTTCAAAATTGGAGGGTATGTAGATCTCGATGTGCTGATCATTTTTACCCCATGTCAGATTTTTGATATTATTAACGGTTTTTGAGTTATTACCCAAAACCTGCAATTTTACCATATGTTCTATTTTTAGTAACAGCGGCCATGTTGGTTGGTGCACGGCATCACCGGACACAATTTTGAAACTAGACACCCTAGTGATGACTCAGACCACGTTTGGTTTCCATTGGCCTAGTACTTTCAGAGGAGAAGATTTTTGAAAAAGTTTACGACATACGACGACGACAACGGATGCCAAGTGATGGCAATAGCTCACATGACCCTTTGGGTCAGGTGAGCTAAAAACTGGATATGACCTAGACGGTAGAAATTTAAACAAATTTAAAAGTCAGCATAAACTGAACATTTACATACATTTCCATTCCAAGATTTTAAAATATTCTTAAACTGATTAAAATTAGAAATTTTTCTAAAATCATCAGGTAGGTCATTCCATAAAACAGCTGCAGCATATTTAAAACTATTCTTACCGTAGGTAGATGTTTGCACCCTAGGTATATCTACAATATTAGAATATCTAAAATTATATTTACAATCTTTAAAAACAACTAAATCATGTAAACAAGGTGGTGAAAGTTTGTTTAAAATCTTAAAAGATTCAATAGCCATGGTACGCATTCTTCTAACTTTCAGAGATGGAACTTTAGCTTTATCTAATAACTCATCATATGTGCTCTCATAGTCATCTTATATAAATCATCAAGCCCTCTCCTGGATTTTTTTTAATTTAGAGGTCTTACTTTTATTGCAAAAATGCCATGCCAAAGGACAAAAATTAAAATTAGACAAAATGAAAGTATGAACTAGAGGCTCCCAGGAGCCTGTATAGCTCACCTGGGTATAATAACAACATCAGTCAATAAAACTTGATAACTTCGGCAAAAAAAATTAACAAATGTAGCCTTCGTCATTGCAGACCCCTTCTACAAAAAAATGTGGGCAGGGGTTCCCCCTTTAATGTAAGTTATCAAAATTGCTGTAAAAAAACATATATGTCAATGATTCTCAAAATTTAGCTTTTCCTACTTCACATTTTGTAATAGAGTTGCTTCCCTTTGATTATTTGAGTAACCAAAAGCAGTGAGTCAACAAAAAAATGCATTTCAAGAGGAATAACTCTTGACAGTTGTCGCATATTTTTAACTGTGGGAAATTTTTTGTAGAACTTGACATGCTGAACATTTTTGCAGTGCAAACTTTCCCTCTATCTCTAATAGTTTTTGAGATACAAGATGATAGTATTAAAATTGAGAACATTTTGATGAAAAAAGGGCAATAACTCCAAAATGGGTAATAGGATTTACTTCAAAATTGCAGGGTAGGAAGATCTTGACATGCTGCAAATTTTTGCAATTTAAACTTAACCTTTATCTCTTATAGTTTTTGAAATATAAGATGAAAAGTATTATTTTTTTTTTATAAATTTGATGAAAAAAGGGCAAGAACTCCAAGATGGGTAATCAGATTTACTTCAAAATTGCAGATAAAAAAAAAATTGATCGAAGGGCCGAACCGCCAGACACATTTTTGGAAGAGAACCATCCAATGACTATTTCATCAAAATTTTGTTCTTATTGAGCAAATGGTTTCAGACAAAAAGATTTTTATGGGAATTTCCCATAGGGTCCTATGTTAAATTAAGTTCGACTGTGGCGGCCATCTTGGTAGGTGTTCTGAAATGCCAGACACAAGTTTGGAAGAGGACCACCCAAGGATCATTTCAGCAAAGTTTGGTTGAGATTGGCACAGTAGTTTCAGGGGAGAAGATTTTTTTTAAATTTCATTCCCCCTTTTTTCTAATTTGCATAATCGGTCAAAATAGGCAAAAGTTCAAAGTTCATAAAAAATCCTGTAATACATGTTAAAAAGCTCATCATTATGCTTATACAGTTCAAATTTGGGCACTTTCTGGCTTAAAATAGAGCAGTTTTGGCCATTTGAAGAACTTTCTATTTTTAGTCATGGCGGCCATCTTGGATACAGGACGGCGCTGATGGACACAATTTTGAAAGGGGACCACTTAAGGATCATTTCAGCAAAGTTTGGTTGAGATTGGCACAGTAGTTTCAGAGGAGAAGATTTTTTTTAATTTCATCCCCCCTTTTTTCTAATTTGCATAATCGGTCAAGATAGGCAAAAGTTCAAAGTTCATAAAAAATCCCATAATATATGTTAAAAAGCTCATCATTATGCTTATACAGTTCAAATTTGGGCACTTTCTGGCTTAAAATAGAGCAGTTTTGGCCATTTGAAGAAATTTCTATTTTTAGTAATGGTGGCCATCTTGGATACAGGACGGCGCTGATGGACACAATTTTGAAAGGGGACCACCTAAGGATCATTTCAGCAAAGTTTGGTTGAGACTGGCTCAGTAGTTTCAGAGGAGAAGATTTTTTTTAAATTTCATCCCCCCTTTTTTCTAATTTGCATAATCGGTCAAAATGGGTAATGGGATTTACTTCAAAATTGCAGGGTAGGTAGATCTTGACATGCTGCACATTTTTGCAATTTAAACTTAACATCTATCTCTAAATAGTTTTTGAAATATAAGACCTAAAGTATTAAAATTAAAAAAAAAATTGATGAAAAAAGGGCAATAACTCCAAGATCGGTTATCAAATTTACTTCAAAATTGCAGGGTAGGTAGATCTTGACATGCTGAACATGTTTGCAGTTTCAACTTACCACCTGTCTCTTATAGTTTTTGAAATAAAGGACGAAAAGTATTAAAATTTTGAAAATTTGATGAAAAAAGGGAAATAACTCCAAAATGGGTAATGGGATTTACTTCAAAATTGCAGGGTGGGTAGATCTTGATATGCCGCACATTTTTGCAATTAAAGTTAACCTTTATCTCTTATAGTTTTTGAAATATAAGACGAAAAGTATTAAAATTTTACAAATTTGATGAAAAAAGGGCAATAACTCCAAGATGGGCAATCAGATTTACTTCAAAATTGCAGGGTAGGTAGATCTTGATGTGCTGATCATTTTTACCCCATGTCAGATTTTTGATATTATTAACGTTTTTTGAGTTATTACCCAAAACCTGCAATTTTACCATGTTCTATTTTTAGTAACAGCGGCCATGTTGGTTGGTGCACAGCATCACCGGACACAATTTTGAAACTAGACACCCTAGTGATGTTTCAGACCAAGTTTGGTTTCCATTGGTTTAGTACTTTCAGAGGAGAAGATTTTTGAAAAAGTTTACGACGTACGACGGACGACGACGACGGACGCCAAGTGATGGCAATAGCTCACATGACCTTTTGGGTCAGGTGAGCTAAAAATGGTTAATTTATTTAATTTTGAAAGAAAACAGCCAATGCGCTTTAAAACATTCAACTGTTGAGAAGTTTTACGACATATATTTTTAATATGATAATTGAAATTAAGTTGGTAATCAATATCTATTCCTAGTAATTTTACAACTTCATGACAAGTAATTTCAGCTGACTCTATTTTAAATACTGGTGTCTTGGCATGTGTCTTATTGCCAACTGCAATGGCTTGAAACTTATCTGGATTAGCCTGCACCAGGGTTGGCCGGGAAATACCAGTGGCGGGAATTCCCAGTGGTAATTACCGGCAAATACCGTCCTGGGAAATACTCTAAATTTTAGCTCAAGTGGGAAATACTGGGAAATATGATTTTTAGATGCGATTAATTTCTTCAAAGTTGCTAAAAACTTAACATTTTAACACACAGTGTTGAAAATTACATCAGTTTAATAAATATGGGTATACAGCCTAGGTGTAGGACCATTAAGAAGGACTTCAGGCAACTTTTGAAATTGTAATCTTCATATAAACATAATATTTATACAAAAGACTTTTATTTAAAACATGTTAAAACTGTCACCACAATTTTATATCTACACTTTTCAGTTCAATCATACAGTTTCAGAGTTCACCAATCTATTTCATCTTTCCCCCTTAGCATTCTGTAGCAAAAACAAGCTTTCCTGCTTTAACAAGACCAAGTCTATTTCTTAATTTTGACTGAATCATGACAAAGTTTGAGAAGATTCTCTCAATAGCAGCCAAACATGATGGCATTTCTAACAATAGCTGATTGTTTTGCCAGGTTGTATACATGTAATCTAATATCCTAGGGGCATTTCCTTTATGCAATAATAATTACTAACTTTTTTAATTTGTTTTTACAAACTAATTAACACATCTTCAATAACCTTTAGAAATCAATAAGTCCAGTTTGTAAAGACAAACAATAAACATATCAAAAGCAGGTCAGAATATGGTTTTAATCACTAAACAAAGGAGGTACAAAGTGAGGATTACAAGTAAAGAATAATTTTCTTAATATTTCTATCAAAATCAATTTTTTTTTTGAACAAATATAAATTTTCCAATATCAATTTTATATATCTGTACATTAATAACACTATCCATTATTTTTTAATTTTTTTCTGTAAGGCCAATATAGTTATATTTGTATCCATTAAAGATTTTTTATATGCAATTTTGGCCATACATGCAAAACATAAATATCAATTTAGAAGTTTCCTGTACCATTATATTTGCAAATTAAGAATCAATCTTATTTCCCAGTATTTCCCACCGTCCTGGGAAATATGAGTATTTCCCGCTTTTTTGCCAACTATGGCCTGCATACAATTGAATTTGAACCAGTCTATCAATACTGAGCTTTCTTTTTCAAGTACATGTATATCAATTAATTTCTCATAATTATCATTTACATAAGACAAGGTGTTATCGTCAGCATAATTATACAATGTACCATATTCAATAAAATAAAAGATGTTGTTAATAAAAATATTAAATAACAAGGGGCCAAGTATAGAGTCCTGAGGTACCCCCTTTTTGTATATCAGCCCAACTGCTGAGAAATCCCTGAAGTTTGATTTGTTGTTTACGATCAGTTAAATAATTTCTAAGTAATTCCACAGATTTTGGAGATAGGCCGTATGCACAGCTTACAAAGAAGAATTTCATGTGGTAGACAGTCAAAAGCCTTCGAAAGATCCATAAGAATTGCTGTCACATACTGATTTTTATCTAGAGCTGTTTTCCAATCTTCAAGGAATCTCAGCAAAGTTGTCTGACAACCATGACCCTTTCTAAAAGCGCATAGAAAAACATGAATTTTTTTTCAAATAAAATGGTCAGATAAAACCATTTCATAAACTTTATAAATTGTGGGTAAAATGCTAACTGGCCGGTAGTTTTTTTTGTCTAAAGGGTCATTCTTTTTATGTAGTGGAACAACCTGAGCTTCTTTAAACCTGGTTGGAAAAACACTGGTTTTGATAGTGTTATTAACAAGTGTTGTTATATATGCTTGTTAAGTACAGGTGCACCAGCACCTAACAGTTTAGATGATATCTGATCTACACCAGTAGCTTTCTTGATGTTTATTTTATTAACCGGTTTGTTTACAGTGTCAACATCTGTAGGTTTAAAATCAAACAGTGTATTATGTTGTGTATTGTTCTTAATTTTCAATATACTAGGGTGACTATTTCCATCAAAAATAACATCTTTGCCAATGTCATTTGCAACATTTACAAAAAAGGTGTTAAAGGTATCACATACATCTTTAGTGTTGTTCACAATTTTATCATTGTCTACTAGTACAATTTTCTGTTGACAACCTGTAGATTTTTTTGATAGAAATGGTTTGACTGTGGTGTAAAAATGTTTAGATTTTTGTCCACCAGTACATCTTTCTTGAAAATATGTGTTAACAGATTTTCTTTTTAGTTTGGTAACAAGATTTCTTTGTTTTCTATATGCTTCCCAGGTTTTAGTTGTTTTGTATTTCTCAAATTTCGATCGTAGCATTTGTTTTTTGTATATGGCTTTTCTCAACTCTCTGTTCATATACGGTACTGAGTTTTTTCGAGGGTATCTATACTTTATGGGTGCATGATGATCAATGACCTGTGAGACTTTAGTTTCAAAATCATTATACATAGTGTTTATATCATCTACACAATCACTAGAATCATGTAAATAAACAGTATTAATGGACGAAGTCCCAACTATGGTAGAAATATCAATATTTTGATTCCAGATCCATATCACTAATGGCTTAAATTTCATGCACAGGATATGACACACCGGAAACCAAAACATGGTTAAATCTGCAGAAAATCGTATGCGCAGTAATCTGGAACTACTTCCGGTTATTAATGTTAAAAGTCGTCCCCAATATATCTCAGCCCTAAAAAAAAAGTCGTCCCCGATATATCTCGGCCCTAAAAAAAAGTCGTCCCCGATATATCCCGGCCCAAAAAATCTTAACACTATTTTGATGCACTGAATGAGCGTGAAATTGGCAGATAATTTTCAGATTCGCAAGCATTCATGGCCGTGCCTGTTTTAATAGATGGAAAGAGCATCCTTACATTGTACTACAGTACACTCCAAAAAGTACACAAAAGTAAGCAAAATTTCTATTTCATTCTTCCCACGGATTTACATGATTTAAATATTAGATAATGTAGATTGTGCTTCGCTGGCACTACAGGTAGCACCTGTCTCATATTTAAGAAATAATTCATGGCAGGCATAGAGTTGTGCAAATTTACACATGAGCTGGGCCTTTATAACCTTTCGTGAACTGTATACACACAGCATTTGGTGTCTGTTCCATTTACCTACTTCGGAAATTTTGAATTGATTTTGAATTATTTGTTTTTGAACGAGATATTTTAAAACAAAGATATGGATGTTAACATGAAAAACATATTAATTCTGTAACTAAGTATTTTTTTTTCATTTGTTTTGAAAATTTACCTTTGGGGACATCCCAGTATGCACACAATGCTACATTCCATTGATGTGTGTCGGCCATGAATAACAAAATGCACTAACCTTGTTTTCCTACATTGATAACTAGACGGTGATGTAATTAAGTTACTGATATTTTCCAATTTGATGGCATTTTGCATTTAGCTCCTCAAACAAGTAAAATGCTCACAAAATCGTAAAATAAATCAGTAACCAGCTTGTGTCAATCAGCGCCCCTTGTAAACAACGTCACAGGATGACGATATATTACAAAAGTCAAAGTCGATAGATGGTTGTCTTAAGTATTTTTTCCGGAATTTTATTTTTATGTCAACAATACAAGCTTTGTTTTTCATTGACATTTATTTTTTTATTTCATATATAACAATAATTGTTGATTATTATCAATAAACATTGTTTCTTTTATCTTTTTTTATTATCTGTTACACAAAAATGGCTACCAGCGAGGGTTATAAATCGGTCCCATTCAACGTATGGGAGCAGTGCCCGGAGTGATTCACACCAGGCGGTTTTTTTGTCCTAATTCCGTTGTAAGTGGTTGGAAAAATTAACGGGGGTGAAAGATAAATATATTTAGGTAAACCTTGAGGTGTTAAGTAAACGCTACATCAATCCATGGTAGACTTATATCCATCTGAAAATTTGAATGCATGAAATCTTCTTTCTGTCCGACATTTTGTTTACAAGTTGCTATTTCACGTGCACTTGCCTCGTTTTGGAGATATCCTTATTTGGATCAATCGTAGTAAAACACATCGTACTATTCGTAGTAAAGTTTTTCATATTTGGCATTCAGATCCATATATGGATAGGCTCCGCCCATCACGAGAGCATACGTAAGGTGCCATGACGGACAAGAAACAATTTTCGAATACTAAATCGATCGTGAAGGTAGAAACAGGTATTGTAACACTTATTTCGTATGCCATTACTTAAAAATTGTAGGGAATAATAAGTTATGACCAGATATGCAAAACGAAAGTTGAAATATTCACTTAACGAAAATTTTAATTTGCTCCCATACGTTGAATGGGACCGATTCGTAACCCTAACTGGAGCACAAGCGGAATGAGGGTTACGTTATCGTATCTATCGTCTTCCGTGTGATTTGAATGTTGTTTACATATGCAAATAATGCTCCAAATAATTTGGCACGCTGCATTAATTAGCTCCCATCATGCAATGCGTTGCTGTCATCATTCAGTTAGTATCGCGAGATCACGTTTGTAGATTCGAAAATGGAAGTCAAAAGGCGGAATAATAGGATCTAAGGCAAAATCGTGCTGTAATGGAGTGTAACACCACTTTCTGAGGGTAAGATGGTTATGAATGAATAGAAAAATGATTGGCGAAGCGATTTATATAAGGGTTTCTGATAGAAAATAAAATCCGATAGTAGTGATGGGAATCGGTAACATTTTCAAGATCGATGATCGCTATATCAACATCGATCGATGATCGTTCATCGGTGACAATTGTCTGCTAAATGTATTTACTGACTATAATTAATCAAATAGTCTTTATTTCAAGAATATGATTGACAAAAGTAAAGATATGAATAAAATTGTATCATTTTATAAACTATAATTTTTCCATTAGTAAACATTAACTTTAAAATAGAACAAAACAAAAGATCGTTTTCCATATGTGTAACACCTGATATAGATAGATAAATAATAGACTAGTCCAAATATGTGTTTGACAAAAGGAAAGATTTGAATAAAATCAAATAATATATTTACACACTACAATTTTTCCATTTGTAAACATTTACTTAGAACAAAACAAAAGATCGTTTTCCATATCGGGCATATGTGTAACACCCGATATAAAATGGACTATTCCGGGAAGTAGATAAATAATAGTCTAGTCCAAATATGTGTATTGACTGAGTGTCAAAAGTACGCTTGGACAAAATTGCCAGATGATTGTCAGTATGAGGGCAAAAAAAACCAGCTGGGATAAAACTGCAATATTTTTGTCAGTATGGAGACAGAAAAAAAACCCAACCAAAGAACAAAATTAAGCATATATATTTTAGACACTATAGAATCAGAATCGACCACAAGGTTTAAGAATCGATCATCGGATTGTATGATGACGTCCGACTGATTAGTCGATGTTTCCGATGATCGGTACACCACTATCCGATAGCCACGAAATGTGGAAATGTACCGACCAAGAGTTGGAGAGGCAAATCCGCTGTTTTCCGTATGTAGAGCTCTCCGACGTCCCACGGCTACAGCAAGTCGAAAAAAACCGTCGGACGGCAGAGGAATCTCGGACTACATTTGTACATTGGCATTAACTATTTTTTAACATTAGTTTTGAATATCATTATGTTTTTGAATTCTGATATTTACATCAAAGTTATTTCAGGTTAGATTTCTTTACGTAACTACCAATATTTCAATAATTGGTTACTACAACGTACTCATTAATCATACAGATAACAGGTAGTCTTGACCAGATGTTGTATAGGTCATAGTAGACTTACTCATAGCCATTTGTTAAATAACGAGGAACGACCGGAATGTATTCTGTGTAATTCTAATTTTTCATTAAAACATGTCTTGATTGATTGTGTGGATGTTGCCGATGTTCGGCAGACATTCTACAATGCCAACAGTTTATCTAATTTATTTACAAATGTCGCAGGCGACACAATTTTGCAATTTTTAAAAGAAATTGATTTATATACAAAAATATAGTTATATAACATGTTCTAGATGTATGGTTTTTATCTTTTTAATGTTTCTTTTATTTAAACAACCCCCCTCATAGAGGGTGTGCCGGGGGTAAAATAGGCACCAGGTTTCTCCGCCCTAGTCCTCTAAAAGGGGTCAACCTCGCGGGAACCCCGGGGTATAGAAATGGGACCGAGAGCTTCTTCGGCTTGAAGGGGCGTCCGTCGGTTGTGCGGGATGTAGAAATTCACAACCAACCCGTCGTGCGGATGAGACGTAAATAAAACCGAGGTCCCATGTTGAGAGATTGCCACCCTCTCCACACGTTAAAGAACCCAGTGTAACAGCTCATCATGAGCATAATGCTCATGATGAGTGGTCCATAAGAGACCTGTTGCACCACAGGGGTTTGTTACGATTTCCCCCCCCCCCCCCCCCCCCTAGTACTCTAAAAACCAGTACTAGGGAGGGGGGGGAATCGTAACAAGCCCCTGTGGCTGTGGTTGCACTGACAAAATTATCCGTCCCTACCACAGACACTTGTTTCTGGTATTTTTTTTTTACCTAGATACTATATATACTACAAGGTATGTAACCGTTCATTTGTAAAAAATCTAGGTCATCGCGATTTTCCCGTTTTTTCAACTCGACGGATGCCAGCATGGAGGAATGGCCTACATCATCTGAAACTACGATAATTTATCTACAAAATGATGTATAAAACACCTACCTTTGCTGAACCTCAACAATGCAACAGACCTTTTTCCACGGGTCAGTTATCAGCTTTCATCATCCAGTTGGTCACCTGGCAAGTTCTAACCCGCAGTAAATGATAAGTTCAAGGTCGAACTCAGGTAAAGTATTTGATTGGTCGAAGTTTCTCATTACATTTAGCAAGCTGGAATTCTGAAGTTTATTTTTATAATTTTTCATCAAAATTTAGAAGATGCAAAAAGAAACATGTGATGCTGTATTAATTTTCCCGCCTATAAGACTTTCAGTCCTGTTGATATACTTCAGGGAAAAATCCTGAGGTTGTATAGAAAGTTCACAAATTTTTGAATTCTAAAAATAGCCACAGATTTGCATTCAAACTACACTTTTATTCTAAGAAATTAAAACACTTATTAATTTTTTTTATTGGAATGCAATATATATAATTTTCTAACATCTCAGTATTTTTTATAGTCCGAGATTCCTCTGTCGTCCGACGACATTATATATTATTGCTAGAGCCGTCGAACGTCAGAGCGCAATATATACGAAAAACAGCTGATTTGCCTCACCAGCTCTGGGTCGGCACATTTCCACGTTTCGTGGCTATCGGATTTTTATTAACTATCAGAAACCCTTATATAAATCACTTCACCAATCATTTTTCTATTCATTCATAACCATCTTACCCTCAGAAAGTGGTGTTACACTCCATTACAGCACGATTTTGCCTTAGATCCTATTATTCCGCCATTTGACTTCCATTTTCGAATCTACACACGTGATCTCGCGATACTAACTGAATGATGACAGCAACGCATTGCATGATGGGAGCTAATTAATGCAGCGTGCCAAATTATTTGGAGCATTATTTGCATACGTAAACAACATTCAAATCACATGGAAGACGATACATTTAAGCGTATTCTGCAGGACAAACAGTCCATCTACAGATCAAAGCAGAGCAGAAGGAAATAATACAGAATGTGTTGGAAAGAAAAGATTCAATGACAGAGTGTTACCAACAGGCTTCGGAAAGAGCATGTGTTATGTTCCCCCTTTTTGTTTTTGGACAAGGTACTACATTTTTTTTTCTTGTGGTTATCTGTAATTCACTAAATTTGCTGTTAAAATCATTACCAATCAATATAATCAACTGTATTAAATTTTATGTTAATTGTTCTGCCTTAACAGGCACCTATGATTGGCAATAAAAATATTTGTTTGTTTGTTTATATGCAAATCATCTCCCATGACACATTGCAGTAATCGTAGTTTTCTCGTAGTCACGTGACAAAAATTTGAAAAATGGAAGACAAATGTCGAAATCATAGGATCTAAGGCAAAATCGTGCTGTAATGGAGTGTAACACCACTTTCTGAGGGTAAGATGGTTATGAATGAATAGAAAAATGATTGGTGAAGCGATTTATATAAGGGTTTCTGAAAGAAAATAAAATCCGATAGCCACGAAACGTGGAAATGTGCTGACCCAGAGTTGGAGAAGCAAATCCGCTGTTTTCCGTATATATTGCGCTCTGACGTTCGACGGCTCTAGCAATAATATATAATGTCGTCGGACGACAGAGGAATCTCGGACTATATTTTTTATAGTATTTTTATTACAACTTATCTTATTTTTTCTTTCACTGCAGGTTAGAACTTGCCAGGTGACCAACTGAATGATGAAAGCTGATAACTGACCCGTGGAAAAAGGTCTGTTGCATTGTTGAGGTTCAGCAAAGGTAGGTGTTTTATACATCATTTTGTAGATAAATCATCGTAGTTTCAGATGATGTAGGCCATTCCTCCATGCTGGCGTCCGTCGAGTTGAAAAAACGCGAAAATCGCAATGACCTAGATTTTTTACAAATGAACGGTTACGTACCTTGTATATATATAATATATAGTATCTAGGTAAAAAAAAAAATATCAGAAACAAGTGCCTGTGGTCCCTACCCATCACTTTTCCTTGTTTCGAGTCCCGTGGCGTTTAAATTTTTAAATGTTCTCGTCCTGAATATAGCTGAAAAATTGCTCGCTGGACGTTAAACACCAATCAACCAATCAATCAACAGATACAGATACAGATTTCTTACCAGTTTAATGTTGTGTATTTGTACAAGGGAGATAACGTTGCAATTTCCGGATTGGAACATGCTAAATTGAAATATGTTGCCCCGAGTCCGATGGTAAGTAAGCTTTAATTAAAGTCAGCACACCAGATAACTCGGCCCGTAGACAACTCGGACCGAGACAAGTCGGCCCGTAAGCGAGAACAAGTCGGCCCGTAAGCGAGGGCTAGTCGGACCGTATGAAAAGACTACGCAGACCATCAATAATTATTGTTGTCTTATTGATTTTTTTGAATAAAATTGACGGAAATCATAAAGATACAGTCATCTGTCAAAAGTATTGGGAAATGTTAAAAAAAAAATCCCTATATAATCCACCAAAACCATATTTCATTTCAGTAATTTATGGTCTCAGTTTGCAATTGCAATATGGAAAACTTGGGAAATCTTTAAAATGTCAAAAAGTGTGGTATGACTTCTTTTGAATTTTTGTGTTTCCTGTCTGTGTATAATTGAGCAATAGTGGCCATCTGGTCGTTGCTATTTGTCAACAAATATTCCCCATTAGTAGGTGTGTATTGAATTGGTAATAAAACATTGATGAGTTAATTATAATGACAATAACTAATGTTTCAACTGGAACTTTCCAACAAAAAATCCTAGTTGTGGATAAAATGATTTTCAAAGCAAAAATATAATTAGAAAATTAATGAACCAAATTTCAAATAAATAATTAAAAATATCTTAATACTTCAGCAATTAAAAATAATTTGACAGGCATGTATTTAAAAGAAATTATGTAGCCGCCAAAATACAATATAAAAAATTAAACTTTGAATTAATGAACAACAAAACCCAATTTGACCAAATCCTGTTAACAGTTTAATTTTTAATTTTTTTATATTTATCAGACAACTTGATATGCCTTGATATTACATATTGTCATCTTTAAGATATAATTTTTTTTTATTTATGTTTTGTTTAACGACACCCATTTGCAACTTTTCCAACAACCATGAAGCTTATACAAACAAAAAATAATACATAATGCTTATATGAAATTTCATAATTTATAAGCTCTAAATAATTTTTTCTTAAATTATTTATTTTTAATTTTTGATATTAATTTTATTCCTGTAAATGATATGTAATAGATATGTAATGTTATGAGAACAAAATCACGTCCTAATCACATTTTTGGTCACAAGTAATGTTATCATTGAATCAATAATTCTTTTTCACTAAAAGATTATAATTGTCTTTTAAATAAATAAATAAATAATTATATTATACACATATAAATATTGAACAATATTATAAAACAATAATACGGTCCGAGTTGTCTTAACATACGGGCCGACTTGTCCTCGCTTACGAGCCGAGTTGTCCGCGGGCCGAGTTGTCTGGCATTCACCAGAAACCATAAAGCGAGAAGGGGTACGAGACAGACAAACAAAACAAAACCAAAAAGAAAAAAGAAAAAAAAACACAAACAAGAAAAAACCAAAAACAAACAATAAAAAAGAGGGAAAAAGAGGAAAATACGAATGGTCAACCACTACACAGAAAACAAGAGATTGGGCAACACGACCCACTAAAACCAGGGCTGAACTCCGGATGAGTGACGGTGGTTACTGCTCCACTACTCTAGTGACGCACAGTGTTGCTCATGTTATTAAAAATCCGATAGCAATTTAAGTTAATCGTCGATAATCCGTGAACGTGGAAAGGGTGAAATTTGACTACGACACACGAAAAATAATATCCGTGGTGATCTGTGACACATATTCTGTTACGGTTTACCGATTCATCACGGAGAGCGACTGTTAAACTATCTAAGTAACGACTTAAACATTAGCACGGAGAGCGACCGTTAAACTATTTAAGTAACGATTTAAAAATTACCACGGAGAGCGACCGTTAAACTATCTAAGTAACGACTTAAAATTTACCACGGAGAGCGACCGTTAAACTATCTAAGTAACGACTTCAACATTACCACGGAGAGCGACCGTTAAACTATCTAAGTAACGACTTCAACATTACCACGGAGAGCGACCGTTAAACTATCTAAGTAACGACTTCAACATTACCACGGAGAGCGACCGTTAAACTATCTAAGTAACGACTTCAACATTACCACGGAGAGCGACCGTTAAACTATCTAAGTAACGACTTCAACATTACCACGGAGAGCGACCGTTAAACTATCTAAGTAACGACTTCAACATTAACACGGAGAGCGACCGTTAAACTATCTAAGTAACGACTTAAACATTTACCACGGAGAGCGACCGTTAAACTATCTAAGTAACGACTTAAACATTTACCACGGAGAGCGACCGTTAAACTATCTAAGTAACGACTTCAACATTACCACGGAGAGCGACCGTTAAACTATCTAAGTAACGACTTCAACATTACCACGGAGAGCGACCGTTAAACTATCTAAGTAACGACTTCAACATTAACACGGAGAGCGACCGCTAAACTATCTAAGTAACGACTTAAACATTTACCACGGAGAGCGACCGTTAAACTATCTAAGTAACGACTTAAACATTTACCACGGAGAGCGACCGTTAAACTATCTAAGTAACGACTTCAACATTACCACGGAGAGCGACCGTTAAACTATCTAAGTAACGACTTCAACATTACCACGGAGAGCGACCGTTAAACTATCTAAGTAACGACTTCAACATTAACACGGAGAGCGACCGTTAAACTATCTAAGTAACGACTTCAACATTACCACGGAGAGCGACCGTTAAACTATCTAAGTAACGACTTCAACATTACCACGGAAAGCGACCGTTAAACTATCTAAGTAACGACTTCAACATTACCACGGAGAGCGACCGTTAAACTATCTAAGTAACGACTTCAACATTACCACGGAGAGCGACCGTTAAACTATCTAAGTAACGACTTAAACATTAACACGGAGAGCGACCGTTAAACTATCTAAGTAACGACTTAAACATTTACCACGGAGAGCGACCGTTAAACTATCTAAGTAACGACTTAAAAATTACCACTGGGAAATCTTGGTTCAGTACCTTCCTGTTTAGCAGCAACCCACAGTTAAGGAACTTGACACAACTCTGGAGTGAGTGAGTGATTTTTGTTTAACGCAAACTCAGCAATTTTTCAGCTATATCATGGCGAGAACAAGTTAATTTTCCGTGAGGTGATGATAAGGCCCGGTTTGTACTAGACCAACACGCTTAGTTGGTTTTTTATTGCACTAGCTCACTGAAACAACAGTCCGCGGGTAGACATGTCGTACCACTCTGACACATTATCATGATTCCAAACCAACCAGTCTTTGCTCTTTCTTCTTAATACTGCGTGCTTTCTGGAGAAGCAACAAATACCAATTCTACAGTCTTTGGTTTGACCCGACCGGGGCTCGAACCCACGATCCACCACACCGAGGCGAGCACGCTAACCATTACACCACCGATGCGGTTAAAAAAAAACGTATCAATTGAGAGAGATATACTCCAGTGCAGATACTATTGAATCAACTGCTGCTACATATAAATGAAAAGTCCACAACTGGAAAATTGAAATATCTTTTGTCGTAGAGTTCGGATCTCAATCGACATTCGCTATTAAGTTCTAGATGTATTAACTCCATAATTAAGATCTTGTGATTTTGGATCTTGTTGTGTTTACTATTGTTAAAGTATTTATTGAGATGAATTATCATCAAACACCCCAATATTTAGCCGAGATAGTTCCAAAACCTATAGATACTGGACACAACCATAATAATAGATAAAATAAACAATATAGTTGGTAATATAAAATGTCGAATTAGTCTTTAATCATCTGAATATTATATACAAAAAAGTGGGTTTTTTTTTATTTGACATAAGTTACCATGACCGCTGGGATTTCTCATTCAGTACAAAAGTTGCGAGTGCCTCTCTGTGCACTGAATGCCAGAAGATCAGAGATCAAGCAAGGAAACTACAAAGGTTTTTAGTCATTTACATGTTAAAACACTAATATTGATTGTTGCGCTGGATAAAATGTACTTAAACACCATAGATAAGCATATAAGCATATATGAAATTAAACTGAAAGGATGTTGAATAAAATATACAAAAAGCATTAAATAAAAATTTCAAATAATTCGACTTGAAACTACATTATTGTATTTGCACGCGGAGACTATAATGAATGCAATATAGACACAAGTGAAATATTCAAAGCTTTATACATGTATTATGTTTTGACTATTCTGTTTAGGCCATTTGATTTTCTTACTCCCAAAGATTTTTAAATTATTGACTTTCAAATATTTTGTCTTTGAGCGTCATCGGATGAAACTTGTTCCAGAAAAGAGTCGTGCGCACTAAATTTGATATCCACGCTTTTGTTAATAGAAAATTGGCAGATCTGTAAGTACCGGCACAAGTCACCATTCCACGCATTTATCGACTTTTTGAATTGATTTAATGTCAGCTGCTGACAGAGTTCATTTGGTAATCATTCAGAATTGTGCACCTGCATACCTGAAAGATCTGATGCCATGATACTGACGGGACTTCAGCTATGTTTACTTATATAAAGCAATAATCAGGTCATGTAGGTAAGCAGCACAAACTTAATTAACCATTCTAAAAGGTTCTATTACTAATGACTTTAATCTTCTCACTCTAAGAGATGGTAGTTTAGATTTACACAGTAGCTCTTCATAGCTGCAGTTATTAAAGTCCCCATTAATAAATCTTGAAACCCATTCCTGATTTTTGTTCTATCTTTTTAACGTTACACTCCTCACAAAAATGCTAAACAAGCAGACAGTAATTGAAATTTAACATAACAAAGGAAAGTTATACAGTCAGTTTTCCTAATTCAGATTTATGACGTCCAAAGTTCTGTCAAGTACATTTAATTGTATAGAAACCTTTTCACATATATTAGATATGTGTTAATTAAAATTTAACGTAAAAGCAATTGTAACACAAAACAACTCAACTACAGTCTTACAGTCAATTTTATTTCCATTCAAATTAAAAATTAAATGTTGGTCTTTGCTCTTTTTACCGATTGCTATAGCTTAGAACTTAGCAGGGTTTGCTTTCAATTGATTGAAATCGCACAATATGACAAGTTCCAGGATTTAATTTGTATCACTTTATTTATATCGAAATCTGCATATGATAGTGTATTATCATATACATGGCAAGGGCCGTCGTGGCCGTGATAGTATGGTAATTGGATTTACAAATACCTATGCAATCAGTGTCTCTCACCACTGATGTTTTGAGTTCGAATTTCGATCAGGGAGAGGTGTACAACATTATGTGATAAAGTTTGTCAGTGACTTGTGACAGGTCGGTGGTTTTCTCTGGGTTCTCCGGTTTCCTTCACCAATAAAACTGACCGCCACGATATAACTGACATATTGTTGAAAGTGTCGTTAAACACCATCAAACAAACAAACAAACAGAAATCTGCATATGATATTGCATTATAAATATGCATGGCTGTGGAAATTAGAATGTTCTATAAAATAATAACATGTCATTTAAAAATGTTTAATATATAAGACCGGTCGGAGTATAGATCACTGTGGAACACTCTTAGCAATTTCTCATCATTTACCATTGAAAGATCCAGTTTTAACACACTATTTACGGTTGCTTAAAATCGTTCTGTGAGATCCAGATAAGTCGTAGATACCCCATATGATCTTAAGTAATAAAAGATTACGTTGAGACAGTAATACAAGAAAATGGCAAGGAGAAAATGATTTTTAGAAGGGCTGTTTGACAGCCGTACCCTTTTCGAAAAACAGATAAATATATGCATATGAAAAGGGTTGTTGAAGAAATCAACAAGTTAGTTGTTTATGGCTCTTTCAAAGAGTTTTTGATATCATTGGTAAAATATTAACAGGTCTATAGTTCCCCTTTTCCAAAGTATTATTCTTTATGTGTAGAGGAACTAGACAAGTTTGAAGATACCAAAGGAGTAATTTGAAGCCGTAAATCGAAGGACAGACAATAAAATGGCGAAAAGAAGGACAAACAATGATATACAAAATACTACACAGAAAACTAAACATCGAGCAACATTCATTGGGTAGAGATTGATTCATTGACCAATAGACAAGATGATTACGTCATAACGTTACATGATGACTGAAACAGCTGACTATTTCTTAGAAGTCTTTAGGAGCAAGAAACCCAAGGGGACCAACATCAAAATCGACAAAGGTTTTCATAATAATTACATGAAGTATGAGCTGTAAATTTTAATATTATACTGCGAAACTACAGACCCAAAGGAAATGGACCTACACATAAATGTCTTCATAAAAGTATGCCCAATATGACTTGTATGATAATGATGGATTCGAATTGACTGAATTTTTAACAAATGTCTTCTTCTTTGAAAATACTAGGACCAGTTACTCTGTAAGAATTATGTATGACAAGTCTTGTATGTCGATGGTATGACCAATGTGGCCACAGTGGAGAACAATATTTTCCTAATGACAAAAAAGTCTTCATTGATAATGCATTTGTAACAGAACAATTAAACTGTATCTTTACAGGAATTGTATTTGAAAGGCTATGTGTGAAATATCCTCATATTTTCCCGATCAAATGTAAATATATAAATAATGCGTTCAATCAAAAATACTCTTCTTCATTGTTAGTTCATTAATCTTTCTTGATGAACATTTTTTTTATTAATAAATTTGATAGAATGTCATGAAATTAAGACAATTTAAAAGACACTATAGGGGTACACAAACAATACAATTATAAAACAAAAACAAAACAAAACAAAACGAAAAGACTGACAATGATCAATAAAACACTACACAGAAAGCTTCAGATTGAACATCACGAACCCCACTAAAACAGGGGTTGATCTCAGGTGCTCCGGAATGGAAAGCAGTTACTACTCAACTAGTGGCACCCGTTGTGTTATTCGTTGAAAAACTCTGGCGATAGTCATGATCGACGATAAATAAATGTTGGAGAAAACAGAAGGCACAATAAAAAAAATGGGCAATACAGAGACACATGCTACATGGGGCGGAAACCAGAGAACGAAGACCAACATAACACATAAAGCTAAAGAGATGCCCAATACGAACCCACAATAAAATCCGGAAGTTAACCTAAATGCTCTCGAAGGATAAACAGTCCCTGTGAAAATATTTCGTAACAGTCAACCAGTTCTTGATGACCAGACCCCGTAGAATCTTTGTAGCGATGACTTCAATCTAGAAACAACGTAGCCTTGTTTGAGTAGTTTTTGTGTCAACAGATGAGCTTTGTCCAGAAAATTACTGTACTGACCAGACCCTCGAATAACGTATGAGGTATGAAATATAAACTATGCACGCTGGTGCTGCTGGAATATTGCTACTGATAAACGGGAAGTTGACATATTTATTGGAGAAGTGAGTCGATCACGTTTATCATATGGTTTTGTCTTTAATCTTCCTCCGCTACCAATTTCAAAGTGAAGATCAAGGTAAGAAGCATACTTTTGAGCGCCAGTAGTATCATTTACTTCATAATTTTGAGTGCCAGTAGTATCATTTACTTCATACTTTTGAGTGCCAGTAGTATCATTTACTTCATACTTTTGAGTGCCAGTAGTATCATTTACTTCATACTTTTGAGTGCCAGTAGTATCATTTACTTCATACCTTTGAGTGCCAGTAGTATCATTTACTTCATACTTTTGAGTGCCAGTAGTATCATTTACTTCATACTTTTGAGTGCCAGTAGTATCATTTACTTCATACTTTTGAGTGCCAGTAGTATCACTTACTTCATACCTTTGAGTGCCAGTAGTATCATTTACTTCATACTTTTGAGTGCCAGTAGTATCATTTACTTCATTCTTTTGAGTGCCAGTAGTATCATTTACTTCATACTTTTGAGTGCCAGTAGTATCATTTACTTCATACTTTTGAGTGTCAGTAGTATCATTTACTTCATGCTTTTGAGTGCCAGTAGTATCATTTACTTCATACTTTTGAGTGCCAGTAGTATCATTTACTTCATTCTTTTGAGTGCCAGTAGTATCATTTACTTCATTCTTTTGAGTGCCAGTAGTATCATTTACTTCATTCTTTTGAGTGCCAGTAGTATCATTTACTTCATTCTTTTGAGTGCCAGTAGTATCATTTACTTCATACTTTTGAGTGCCAGTAGTATCATTTACTTCATTCTTTTGAGTGCCAGTAGTATCATTTCTTCATACTTTTGAGTGCCAGTAGTATCATTTACTTCATACTTTTGAGTGCCAGTAGTATCATTTACTTCATACTTTTGAGTGCCAGTAGTATCATTTACTTCATACTTTTGAGTGTCAGTAGTATCATTTACTTCATACATTTGAGTGTCAGTAGTATCATTTACTTCATGCTTTTGAGTGCCAGTAGTATCATTTACTTCATACTTTTGAGTGCCAGTAGTATCATTTACTTCATTCTTTTGAGTGCCAGTAGTATCATTTACTTCATTCTTTTGAGTGCCAGTAGTATCATTTACTTCATTCTTTTGAGTGCCAGTAGTATCATTTACTTCATACTTTTGAGTGCCAGTAGTATCATTTACTTCATTCTTTTGAGTGCCAGTAGTATCATTTACTTCATACTTTTGAGTGCCAGTAGTATCATTTACTTCGTTCTTTTGAGTGCCAGTAGTATCATTTCTTCATACTTTTGAGTGCCAGTAGTATCATTTACTTCATTCTTTTGAGTGCCAGTAGTATCATTTACTTCATTCTTTTGAGTGCCAGTAGTATCATTTACTTCATTCTTTTGAGTGCCAGTAGTATCATTTACTTCATTCTTTTGAGTGCCAGTAGTATCATTTACTTCATTCTTTTGAGTGCCAGTAGTATCATTTACTTCATTCTTTTGAGTGCCAGTAGTATCATTTACTTCATACTTTTGAGTGCCAGTAGTATCATTTACTTCATACTTTTGAGTGCCAGTAGTATCATTTACTTCATACTTTTGAGTGCCAGTAGTATCATTTACTTCATTCTTTTGAGTGCCAGTAGTATCATTTACTTCATACTTTTGAGTGCCAGTAGTATCATTTACTTCATACTTTTGAGTGCCAGTAGTCTCATTTACTTCATACTTTTGAGTGCCAGTAGTATCATTTACTTCATACTTTTGAGTGCCAGTAGTATCATTTACTTCATGCTTATTGATATAGTTGGAGATCCAGATAATAAAATAATCGAGAATTATAGTGATAGAGCATCATCTATATTTCGGAAATTAGAATTAAAGATGTGGAATAATTTTCCGTCTTTATTCTAGAGAAGCGCTTGAAGAAAACATTTCTCATAAGCGTGTAGAAATAAACCAGAGAGTACTACTGGAACACAACTAGTACCCATTGGAATACCGATCGTCTATTGAAACACTAACCCATCAAACTGGACAAATGTGTTGTTGATAGAAAAAAATTAATAAAAAAATAAATTTGAATGATTTCGTCCTGTTTAAATTTATCATTAGATTTTGAGTTGCTTTTGACAAAGTAAAGCTTATATTAAAATCCACAAAAAGAATATCAAAACCTTTGTTCTCAGTTCTTCTGTGAGAAGCAATGCTGAATCAATTGCTTAAATCTAGATTTTACTTGCGCACGTGGAAAGGTGATATATAAAGTTGAGAATCAAATGTTTTAATGTTGCTATAAGCATACTGTGATCTAGAACTTAAAGTCTCCAACAAGTCTTTTGATATTTTGATATCTTTTTAATATCCATATTTGATTAACGCCACTTCTAGAAAAACAGCTATTATGATATCTCTGGTCTGGAGACACGTTTTGACACCTGTAAGAATTAGGACGTGATATTTTTCCCACAGATAAAACTGATCGCCACTATTATTTAAATTTTGTTGAGTGTAGAATTAAACATTAAACATATAATCCTAATCTTAATATTTAACCTTTAAAGGATCACGCCAGTTGTGGTCAAATGAGTTGATTCCCCCCTCAGCACTGATTTTACTTAATTTATTCTCTTAAAATGTCACTCAAAATCAAGAGCACATCTAACCCTTAATCCACAAGCCAACCAACCCAAGGCGTGTATTTCGTATATTCACGACTATTCAACACAACAAAGAAACACAATTATGTGCACGAGTGACTGATTGTTGTATAACGCCAATTCAGCAATTTTCAGCTATATTATGACCAGAACAATTTAATGTACAATGAGATGATGATGAGGGCAGCTTTGTACTTAGATCAACACGCTTAGTTTATTATTTTAAAGCTAGCTCACTGAAACAACAGTCCGCAGATAGACATGTCACCCCACTCGGACACATTATCCTTATTTCGAGCTAACCAGTCTTTGATCTTTCTCCTTAATACTGTAAACCTAGCAGAAAAGCAACAAATACCAATTTACTAGTCTTTGGTTTGACCCGATCGGGACTCGAACCCACGATCTACCGCACTCGAGGCGAGCACGCTAACTATTACACACCAATGCGGTTTATATCTGCATACCTATATCTACATACCTATAGTTCCATAATCTAATAAAAAAAAGTCATATATTTTGGACTAAACTGTTGATTTGATTGATTGATTTATTGTTGTTGAACGTCTAGAGTGAAGATGGCCGGAACAAGATTACAAACAATGAATGATATAGCTAAAATGGTGACAATATGATAATACTTAATTCTCAGTATGTACCTTTTTAAATCAAAGCGTGTCTTTTCAAAAATCTCTGTGCAATGTTTAATTCTCAATGTGTGTTTTTGAGGTTTCAATAATCTTAGTGTACCTATATAAATCAAAGTGTGTGGCCTTTTTACAATTTCTGTGCAATGCTAAATCTTCAGTGTGTGTGTTTGAGGTTTCTATAATCTCAGTGTGCTTTTTTAAATCAAAGCGTGCCGGCCCTTTTAAATCTCTCTGTGTAATGTTAAAGTGTGTGTTTTTAAAAGGTTTTCAATTTCGGTGTGTACATTTTATTTTGGAAAATATATGGCTTAACCATAGACTTGACGAGGATTGGTTGTTAAGATCAAAAAAGACAACTTCTAACAAACTATTACTCTATTGAAATGTTTGGAAGACATACTTTCGCTTTCTTTACATTTAGTAGAAGTGCGAGTTTTCATTGGTTGATCAGAATGTAAACATGTTATAAAATTGAAGAAAAAACATCTATAGATTATTTAAATGAGAGTAAGAGCTATGTTGAATACAGTTTGATACAAAATGGCAATCAAATATGTCAACAATTAACTGACCTCCTTTTTCTGGTATTCACTGAGTTTTGGTGTCCTTGGTGCTTTCTTATTAAAGGTCTTGGAAATTATCATGAAATAACATATATTCGTTCTAGTTTGTGCCATCACTGGCATATGATTTGCTTGCTTTCAATGGTGTTGTCAACATTCTGTTTACAGTGTCAAAACTCCTGCTCTAAATTAAAAAAACAACAACAATAAAACGCACTTATAAATTCATCCTGAATAAACCTGAAGTAGGTCTTCCAAACAATTGTCAACACCAAGTGACTTCGGACGTTTCAAAAGGTTTATGATTTTTTTTATTCGACTAACTTCGGGCGCCTGTGATTAACACGAGATTGCCGCCCCCATCGGAGCGAAAGTCTTGTACCACGGGGTAGTTGGACTCTTTTGTTTAAATGGTTGTCAATTTCCTTTATCACAAACGAATTTGTTCAGTGTTTGAATTTAAAAAAAAAGGAGTGTCTCTTTCATTTGAGTCCCTGATATGCAATATAAATTCAAATTCAAATACCTTATTAAACCTAATCACAGGAGCCATGCATACTTGGCATTTAAACCACAATACTGTGTCTATCAATGTGCATATTCTGACTGACTAAACACACCCATTCATACAACACACATGAGTTAAATGCTGATTAATTTTGCATACTTACCCTTCCCAAATCTAGAGTTAAGAGTCGGTCACAATCATACATAGACAGATAGCACTAATATAACTTAAGGCATAGGTCGACCTTAGCAGATTTTGGCAATCCTATTTAGACCCATTGGTTTTATTGCCCCAAAAACTTTAAATTATTTTGCTTTCCAATCTGTCGATTTTGAGCGTACCTGATGAAGGTTATTCCAGAAAAGCGTCGTGCGCACTAAATTTGATTTATTTACGTTTTTCGTAAGCCTGTTATGCGTGGAAATAACTCTATCATACTTGTTAAAGGACAAAGTATTCTAACATATGTTAGTTAGAATACATACAATCAAATATTCAACATAACATAGAATCTTTTTTTTTGTATCGAAAGGCTTTTTTTATATAGTTTTATGACTGTTATTATATTTTATTCATTTGTTCTTTTTGTTTTGCTTTTTTATTATAAATTTTGAACATATTAAACATTTTGTGTATACTTTCTATCAATAGTTTAAACATACAATTAGAGAACTGCGAAGTACTGTTGTTCTATTTCTATTGATAGATGAAGGAACGATACTCTGTCAGTTGTTATTTTCCTTCCCTAATTAGTAATATATATACCACGGTTTTCCGAGTTAAACAATCGAACGCGAATTGTGAGATTGTTTAACCGTTTAACTCTGAAAACCATGGTATAAATGATTTGTAACATGAAGCCATGCAATATTACATCTAGGTCGTTGATTATTGCACGGCTTTCTGAGAGTAATAAAGCTTCAGCCCAGATTTAAAGTGTGCAATATCTCGTATTTGCGTGTGTTATTTCATAGTTCTGAGCTGTTGCTTCATTCTAGTATATAAACCATAAAAAGATCAAAGGAAAAGAATGCATTCATGTTACTAGTGTATGTACATGTTACAAATCAATACAATATGTTGCTGACCACACTGTTATAGCAAGGATCCATACGATGATCTGCAATAAAAATGATTTCTGTAAAACATGATACATTACCCTTGCAGATGGATCGAATATGACAATAAGAAGACTTGAAGTTGGCTAGAAATCTAGAAGGATATTGGAGATTCACCAATACAGCTTAACAGATCAATAGTCTAAAAGTCATCAACATTATTATTTGTCATATTTTACGAAACATGAATATTAAAATATATTAACACTGCGTCCAAAATCTCTCAGGTAGCCAGAGGACCGTCGATATATTAGCCAAATGTTTAAATAAGGGATATCATTTAGCAAATTAACACCAGAGAGACGTTTTTTACAATAAAGAGTGTTAGTATCGTCAGACCATATAGGGTTTCAACGTTGGATGTAGGGATACATATTATTAAACTTTTATCATATTAAATGTTGATATATTTAAGAATCATACATTGAATTACTGAGACACATACTATTCTCATATTTATTATTTCATGACTTATCACCGGATTTGTAACTAGATTAACACGACGGGTGCCACTGGTGGAGCAGGAACTGCTTACCCTTCCGGAGCACCTGAGTTCACCCCCGGTTTTTAGTGGGTTTGTGTTACTCGATCTTTAGTTTTATATGTATTTTTTGTAGATCGTTGTTTGTCCTTTTTATTTTGTCCATTGTGTTGTCTGTTCTTTGATTTACGGATTCTGATAATCCCTTTGGTATCTTCAAACTCTTGATTGCGCATTCTCCTAAGTCATAAAAAAGATATTGTTGCCCAAACAAGGTTCCTACTCTCCGTTTGGTAGAAATCCGGAAACGAGATGTTCTCATCTAAAGTCTTATAAATAATTTAAAGTTTCTTACCATTTAAAGCTCTTACATCATGAATGTTTATGATAGAACAAAACAAATGTTATGTATAATTTAACATCTCATATATTACGAAATCATAGATGTATTTCGCTTTGTATATTACTATCAAATTAAGGAGTGGAACATTTATAATTGTAAAATTGAAGTCGTCTCTTTTGGCATAGAACCTGGTAGAAATACTTCCAATGGTGTCAAGTTGAAGTCAATGACAATCAGTTAGTAGTAGAAAGCTGTTTCTGTTGTTTACTTTATCTCAAGTTTTTCGGGGGTATATTCAACAACACGAACAATAAAACAATGATAATATATCCGTGATTCGTGGACGAAGTAAACATTTTATCAAAATATATGGGGGTGGGGTGGGGTGGGGTGGGGGGCGACGTGGTCGTCATCGTGTGATAGTTGGATATACATCTACCTATGCAATCAGTGCCTTTGACCACTGAAGTTGTGAGGTCGAATCTCGTGCAGGCGAGATGTACTCGATACAGCATTATGTGATAAAGTATGTCAGTGGTTTTCTCCGGTGTCCACCAAAAATAACTGACAGCCACGATATAACTGAGATATTGTTGAACGTGGCGTTTAACATCAGAGAGAGAGAGAATATATTTTATACTATAACGTGATATCACGAAAGAAACATAAATCAGACGTAAATGATTTTAAAAGATCTCTCTTAAAATATAAAATTAACTTTATAAGTGTCATCTAGCAGGTGGACTTAATCCATTTAGATTTGTTCTTTACCTTGTGGCTTATTGACCATTTGGCCATATCGACCTATAATTCGTCACGCCAATATATATTTCATTATTGCATCCAGCTTAATCTACTTCTATATATTACTTTAATAAAATAATACGGATAAATAAGATTATTAAAAATAATCACCTCGTAACACCGTTCTCTAATAGCTACATTAATCTCTTTTAATTTCAAACATTAAAATTCAAAATGAAATTCTTTATTAAATTGAAATATGCAATAAGAAGGGTTGCATAGTTGGAAAGTTAAAATAACATTTACCAAAATGGGTAAGTAAAATTATATATCACACTAAAGATGTTACATACAATCAAGTGTTTATGCATTAATTAACTGTTTATTTTATATAAGGAAATGGGGGAGGGGGGGGGGGGGGGGGAGAGAAATAAAAAACACCACACCGTCCGGAAATTGTAGAAACAGAAGCAAAATCGATAACGAGGCACACATATTATACATGACCGCTCACTTTTCTGGCTTGGTAAAAGGCACTTCAATAAAAAAAAAGAAAAAGAGTGGCGATGTTAAGCTATTTTTTTGTCGCAAACTGCCTCTAATATTGAAAAAAAAATCTTAAATATCGGACGACAATATAACTAACCACAACCACTCCTCAGTCTAACCTCAAACCACTTGATACACATATGGCAACACCATACTCCGACCGAATTCTTGATGTATTAATATTGTTAAACCTATACCTATTAACCTTAAATCAAATAAACGAACTTTGGTGTACACATTTTTACTCTTGAAAAAACTGTTTTTTAGTTTAATCTTTTGTAAATAGAATTTAACCTTATATAGTCAAATTAATGACACCAAAGGCATACAACATATATTTGTTTGAAAAACAAACGTCAAAATAAGAAATACAAATTACAAAAAAGTGTTCTAAATAATACAAGATATTACATACCATCCCCAATGCAGCACTGGGTTTTTCTTGAGTTTTTTGTATGTTTCGTTTTATTCGGAAATCAAAGATGGTTGATATTGCATTGCATTGTTTATATGACCATATATTATGAATGTTATGATGCGATGCAGCATATATATATAAAGTAGCCAAACATCTACAAGTGGACACAAAATAATAATGATAATAACAGACGAAAACACTTGTATAAAGTATATAAAATCGAACGACAATTTCCATTTCTTTTCATTTTTCAGCTGCAGAGACTGCAGTGGCAGTAGAGAAGGAACCAAAATTAGCGAGAGAGTATGGATTTGATATCAGTATGCAAGACAACAGCATGGCTGTATCTACATCCGCCTTAAAAGAGTACCAGAAGAGAGTTTCACTTTTATATAATGAGTTTATTAAAAACATGAACGGTCATTTAAGAGAAGAAACGAAAGTAAAAAAGGTTTTTAACCAATTGCGCAAGGAAAAGTTGCTAAACAGTCAATATTCACTATACAGGTCGGACGGAGCGGATCTGTTTTCAAAGGCAAAAGAAAGTCGCAGTAAACTAATGGAAAACTTTGTCAGGATGTCTCCAATCGTTCTTGATGATTATCAAAATTTAACCCCTTGGGGTCTTGACATGATAATTGACGAAGACTTAATTGGTCCAGCATCAGTGTGTGAAGAGGAGGAAATACGCCCACTCACAGCTCCAGCTGCACCAATAGGCAACGAGGAACAAAATAACGAACCGGAACCGGAAGATCGTCCATGTACCGTATTACCTTTAGCAAACGCTATAGGTAATGCAATGAAAAGCATGAACCTTCTTCAATTAACAAATACAGTTTTGGGAAAACGGGAAGATACCCCTGAACCAGCACCGGTATTAACTAATGCAGCTTGGAACGCACTGAAAGATGTTGTGAAAGAAAAGGAAGAAGTGGAATTGCCTCAAGAAGAACTTGAACCAGGCATAGATGGTCATATCGATATGAAATTAGATCAAACAAAAGCCCGCAAAATTATGATAAAACCAAAAGCTTTTGAAAAACTTACAAATGGCAAAGTTTGCGTTAAATTAAAAGAAAAGAGTGGAAATTTCATAATGAAACCCGCACCAATAAATTATAAACCTGATGCCATTGCAGCATATTTCATGGCAAAAGATCCAAACAAGGAAATAATGGCTTTAGTTAGGAAGAAAACAACATGTGCCTCATCTACGATATCGTCAGATATGAAAGTCAATAACAAAATTCCTATTATGAAATCACTCTTAGGTCAAAAGGAGGTTAAAAAGACTACAGTAGCTGAAATAATGTCTGAAGCTAGAAGTAGAAAAACAAAGCAATATAAAGTCATCTTGAAAAATTATCGACAAGAACCGATTGATCCAGATAAGAAAATAGAAAACAGCGAGTCAGAGGAAAATAATAATGCATCATTTAGCAGTTCACCCCTACCGTCTGCAAGAAATAAAGTTGATACTTCCGATATTGACCCTGTTCTTAATGAAAAAAACTTAAAAAGACAACTTCATCAGGATTTAGAGAAACATAACATGGAGTGCATTCAAGATAGAATAAAAATTGTCATGGAAGCATGGGGTAAGAACGGAGTATCAAGACCAGTAAGCGTTTTGACAAGGAGAGACTATAAACAGCAAAATAGTAACAATGACTCAATTTTTCATCTTCGATTACCCTCGCAAAGCTTCGATGCAAACCGAGATAAAGCATCTCTTTCCCAACCAAGGGTTAAATTCAGTGATGAATATTCACCTACTCCATTAAATCGATCTACGTCATCGCTATCATTTCGAGAGAATATGGACCCCATGTATAGTAGTAGAAGCCCACCGGATGCGATGAGACTTATGGTAGATAATAAACGACCAGAAAGCAGGTCTGAGAGTATTATGAGTTATGGAACAGGATATGGATCTCTCAATAGATTACCGAAAAGGAGTAAAACACCGAATCGACGATTCCCGAGCAGGTTTACTCCAAACTCATATGATTCATATTCAGAAATAAGCTCAGACGCTCCTGCTAAATTTGTAAGCAGCAGAGATGCACAAAAAATGATTAAAGAACAAATTAAAAAAGACAAGGAAAAGGAAAAGGAATTGTTTTCATTAAGACGCAAGATGGCTACTGCTGCTGCAGGCAAGTTCAATCCCAGAACGAGAAAATTTTAATGCGAGACCTTTCCTTTTAAAAATTTAGATATAACAGTGTATTGCATGTATAAATGGAAAGACAATAATAAAAAAAACATTTGCACGGGTACTGGGAATAATAAACCCATGATACAACATGTATTATATACATAGTGCGTTCCAGTGACAGAAAGTCATAAATGCAAATACGTTAAAAATAAAACAATGCAAGTTACAAAAAATCTAATAAACCTGCGACAAATATGAGACAATGTTAAATAATTTTAATTTCTCGTTAGTAATGTGGAATGAAACCATTAAAATAATAAATGAAGAAGTGGATCAAAGCCCACTGATACGGCAGCTAAAATATTTTTTTCAACTTTTTGTCTGATTTGTTGACAACATAAATTAGATATCACCATGTACTTCTGAAACGCTCAAAAACCTACGCATCTCTGTGTTATACATACATGTCTATATCTATGATTTCTGTTTATTACTTAGTTTATCTGTTAGCTGTCACCTGGATCATTTTCATAAATTAACATTTAGTGTGGTTTATATGACCGCGAAGTTTTGTGATACAGTAATAATGATGTATTAGGGAGACTTCTGTTGCACCTTACAAAAAAAAACTGCATCATTAACGGATAATTAGAGCCATGTGTTATAAAAATAGATATCACTTGGAGTAGACTGTTAGGCGATGAAGCTATCACTAGCCCTGAAGAAATATATAGAAATAATTCTTTAGAACTTATTGTAAAACTAAGACATAATAGATATATGTAGCCTTTCTGGTTCATTCATTTGTTTCTCTGCAATGTTTTGTAATTAGATTGGTTAAATAAATCTGTCCACTTTTTCGTCTTTTTCACAACTTTACCTTTCAATAAATACAAATTTAGCACTTTTGAATCTCTAGAAAACGTTTTTAATGAATGTTAGCTACAATATAAATGACAGATTGACGAAAGTGGCGTTAATTATACATATTACGAAATCCATAGCCAAAACAAATAATCGGTATTCATTTCATGCGCTTTAAAACATGCCGAAATTTAGTGGGAAAATAATATTTTGATATGTATGCACAAATGTAAAATGTACTTGGTTTATATTTAAACATATCATGACATTTACTGAATTAATTTTACAAAACAAAACAAATATAAACTGACCAGATTATTACCCTTTATACGATTTATCAATAAAAATTAATGTCCCCCTTCTTTCCTCCACAGATTTTCATTCCTGTTGATGTACTTATTGTATGTACGATATTTTGTATTATTCGTTGCTATTTTGTACTGTATCTATACCATTGTAACTACAAAAACTATCTGAATAATAAAAAAATATATAAAATAATTTCTGTTTGAATATCAGTTACACTTATTTACCTATAAACATATCGACAAACCTACAGTGGGTTATGTACTATTAAGAATTTTACTAATCCAATAATACGTTGGCTACTGTATTCGTAACGTTATAAATTATAAATGCCTATCCCCCCCCAAACTATAAGAATAAAAAGACATGTACCAAGTCTTTCTTTAGACAAAGTAGTTTTATCTAACATGGCTTTTATTATTTCTATAAAACCATTTGCGAAATATGTTCAAAATTACATTCGAGTAACAGAAATGAAATCCGGTCAACTTGAAAATATTAATCCTATCCCCAATATGGTCTTATGAACTTTTACGTGAGAATTTCGGTTGACCTGATTTGATCGTTATTGAGAAGGTGTTACAACAATGAAAACTTACACAGTTTACAAGTTCATACTTGTGTAATATCTTGATATCTGTTATTGGAAATATAAATGTATATCCCTCGATGTGGAAAGCATAAGAATTGTATATTTATAGGTTGGTTTGGTTTGGTTTATGGTGCTTAACACCACTTTGAACAATATTTCTGCTATATCATAGCGGTCAGTTTATTGGTGGAGGAAACCAGAGTACCCGGAGAAAACCACCGACCTGTCACAAGTCACAGACAAACCATATCACATAATGTTGTATCTAGTACACCTCGCCATGAGCAGGATTAGAACTCTCAACGTTAGTGGTGATAGACACTGATTGCATAGGTAGTTGTAAATCCAATTACCATACGACCATGACAACGACGGCCTCGAAAATCGGGAAGGTGTTACAATAGTAATCTGTTTAGGACAACTTACATAGCCTACAAGTTCATATTAGACTTGTGTGATAGCCTTGTTATTGGAAATATAAATATATTTCCTCGAAGACCAGAAAGTATCAGAATTTTAATATTGATTGATTTTTGGTGTTTAACGCCACTTTCAGCAATATTTCAGCTATATCATGGCGACCAGTTTTAGTGATGGAAGAAGCCGTAGTACCCGGAGAGAACCACCGACCATGGGCAAGCAACTGGCTATATTTATCACTTGCGGCTGCGAGTCGAGTGCATCCTTTTTTCTAATTTACAAAGCCGGGCGCAAACCCACGCCGAATTGGCGATAGGCTTGTACGAGTTAGGTAATCAAACTACCTAACTCATTAAGCCACTCGGGGCCTTTCTATGGCACTAGTGAATCAAATGTTCCGCCTATTGATAACAAGCAGTAGAAAGCGTAGGTTGCAGCGCCAATTTCTCGAGCGTTTTGACTTCAACTATTTTGCTGATTTAGGTTTAGTTTATGGTGTTTAACGCCACTTTTAACAATATTTCAGTTATATCGTGGCGGTCAGTTTTACTGGTGGAGGAAACCGGAATACACAGAAAAAACCACTGACCTGTCGCAAGTCACTGACAAATTTTATCACATTCAACTACCTTGAAACCTTATTTGAATGGAATCTTTGTCACATAGAAATAAATACAGGAGAAACTGAAATTCACATGTTTCAGAATAAAAATTAACAAATTGTATATTTATTCTGACCACTCTTGACTGTGATAACAGAAGTAGCAGTTAAAACATATTTTTTCGACAATTATCTTGTGTATTCGTCGGATTTTATTATCAACAAATATTTCTATAATCTTCATAAGTCGATTCAAGTTTTCGTTGTATACTTCAAATTTTTGTATAAGTAAAATATAATTAGCCACCAAAAGAAAATAATTTATATATCTATTATTATTTTTGCTAGGTTACCATCGCCAGTGGAATACTTGTTTGTCCGTACGCCATCCATCACTTTGGATATTCATTCGTTGCTTGAAGGATGAACAAGGCAATACCGAGTCGTCCGTGGACGCAGCCAACAAGGGCGATACGCCACCAGCAAGAAGAAGAAAATGGAGAGATCTTAAAAGCAGATTGATTCGACTAAAGCAGGAATATAGGAAATGAGTAAGGAACCTGGAAGAGCATTGGGATGCAGTTTGCCACTGTGTGGTTTCCTATTAAGTAACACCACTCTGAGAAGACTATGTACATGTAGGCAGATTACTGAAAAATTGGACTTTTTTCATTATAACTTAGTTTTCCAATTATTGAATTAGTCATAAATTAATATAAATAATTCTTATTGAAGATTGTTTGTTTGTTTGTTTGTTTGTTTGTTTGTTCTATGAATCTGCAAATTTAGTGTCCACATATTGGAAAGGAAATACATCACTTGGCATCTATCTCTTGTGGTTTATCTGTAAACGGTTTTTTTCTTCATCTAATAAGATGTCTAGGAGCAATAAGGGGAAAGCCATATGATTCTGAGGGGAGGGGGGCGGCTGATAGTTTTGGAATTAAATATGCTGACCATCGGAAACTAAAACTAAATCTGGCATTGTCAGAGGAAATAAAATAAATATTATGTTTATCAGGATTCCTTACTACGATGCAAAGAAAATAAATATTCTGATCCGAATAAAATTGGAAATAATCGGACAGAAAATTTGCCAGTGTTGTTTTCACTGAGTTTGGTGCTGCTTTGAAAGCTGTTTTACCTGTTTTGTTCAAGTATTGTTATACATACTGTTATAGTGACAGCCGGAGACTTTGAGCCGTAATGAAAGGGGGAGGTTTCGCGCTTTAAAATCTGATTCAACCCACCATTTCTTTAGAAATGCCTGTACCAAGTCAGGGTCATTACGGTTTTCATAGTTTTCCGGTTGTTGACTGATTTTGTCTGTTTATATACTTATGAGTTTTGACTTTCCCTTTGTAAGATTGTTCGGAGTTCAGTAATTTTGTTATTACCCTTATTTCATTATAACTCACCTGGCAAAAGGCCAGTGTGAGCATTTGCCATCACTTGATGTCTGTCGTCAGTCTGTTTGTTAACTTTTCATACTTCAAACTTCTTCTTGAGAAATACAGAACAGGAAACCAAACTGCCAGTGACGTTCCCTATAAGTTCCCGCACAAGTTGTGTTTCTTTGGTGCTGATTCGTCATAAACATTGCCGCCACAGGACTTTGAAATTTCTGATTGGTCAATCTTTGAAAAACGTCTTCTCCTGAACCGATGAAGGGATTGGGGTGAAACTTGGTACATATGTTCCTATTAATGTTGTTAGCAAGTGTTGGAACTTAAGTGCGGATAGGAAATTCGAAATGGCCGGAGGTGAAAGATTACATATAATTTTATTTTCACCATCATCTTTTGAGAACCGCTTTACATCATTCATCCGAACTTAGCAGAGATGATAATGCACAGGTGGCAAATTGGCCATGTCTGATTAAAATTTTTATATTGACAGATCTTTTAAAAACTTTATCAGGACCTATGAAACCAGGTGAGCATTTCATGCTCCGAGGAGCCTCTGGTTTACCTGTTCTTGACTTGGTGTTGTCAATGGATTACGCATTCTTTTGAGGCTTTGGCATTTTTGCTTATTAGAACAATTGGAAATTTAGACCAATTCTCAACGGGAATAAATCAAAAATAAACCAAAAGCCCAGAGTCCTACGAATAGCTATGAATATGGGGAGCTTTCAATAACTACGACCAAATTTGCCCATTTTGTTTCCCATAGACACAAATACTATGGTGAATTTCTGAAATGATTATTTATATCTTGAGGCTCTAGGGAACATGAAGCGTTTACATTTCTGGCACTCACTTGCTTCTCATACCAAACTGGAGACTTGAGTACAAATGTATATCTTGATATATATGAATCGTTATGATTGATGGTACGGCTGCCATATGTACCAGTTGGATCATATTGCCTCGGCTGAAGGTTCCGGTACGTAAGTTTTTGTCTAGGCAATTCGTTTTAACAGTGCTAGGTGATTTTGACAGACCAGATTTTATTTAAACTTTACTTTCAGGGACTGATATACTGAAAGAGCGGGTTAAAATGCATAATATTAAGCAAAGTTTAATTGCATTAATGTTTGGATTTCCCCCTACATCCATTATTCAAGTCAAAACTGCAATTCCCCATTTTCATATAGTCTGGACTGTTGTCTGCATTTGAACCAGTGTTTTAAGTTTTTGACTAACATTTTCTTGTGAGTATGTCTTCGCTTTAGCGTATTTCTTTATTCATTTGGGTTAATTTTCAATACATTTCCTTTAGAGAATTCAAAGAAAAAAGGTCCGAATATATTACCTAGACCTGGAATGCGTAGCCTTTGTCCATTGTTCCGGTAGGCTCATCTAGCCAAGACAGTCTTTTCAGTCCGGCCTAAATGCCTGCTACGTCGGCTCTGTCGAAAAAACTAATTTAACGATGAAGAAGACGAACAGATTTAATTTGATCCAAAAATATCCCTCCCCTCCGAAAATCGTATGGTCGTTCCTTTGAGATTATCAGTGAATCAAAGACGTTTACTATTTCTTCATTTAAGTGAATGAAAATTCCGTCATACAAGTACAAATTCAAACAAATATTCAAGAAAATTGGTCAACCTAAAGCTTTTGATCCTTCTTATGTATTCCGCTAACTTTTACTTTGTTACTGTTCTTACTTGAACGATGAAAGTGAAAAATAACCCATCTCTGTCGGACTGTCGGACCAGCGGGCTGTCGGACTGTCGGACTATAGCTACGCTCCCCCTTTCGTCGATCGACAAATACAACATATATATTACTTGTACTGTACAACTATTGTATACGTTTTATCAATATCTAACTACCGTTTTTGTTATCAATATGTCACGTGTGTATTGCGTACAATTGATAATACAACTAATTTAAATAACCGAATTAGTCCTCCATAGCTTTATGAGATAATAAGGATCAGTCGGGCGTGTATGTGTCAACTCAATACTCATCTTGCCAGTTCTTTACGTGGTAAGGAGATGCATTCTTAATAAGAAACAAAAGTATTGGTATTTATTTAATATTAATTTGTTGTATTTATTTTAAATATTTAAATAAATTTTATTTTTGTCAATTTCCTAAACAACTACTTCCAACAACATTGTACCTAATGGAAAACGAAAGTAGAACAAAGAATAATAAATTTCTATCATATTCTCTGAAAATAAACTGAATAAGATCATATACTATTATTTATATTTATCTCCCACGAGTCTGTTTAAGTTTAAATTAATATTATGAAATATTGTGCAAAAACGAAAATGGAAAAATACCATTGTTGATATTTTGACCCAGATATTAGACACTGTTACGGTGCAATGATTTCTGATAACGAATGCAAATATTTGATTATAATAAAAAAAAACCTGACAGATTCATTTAGATGTACAATTAATATCAGTTTAGAAAAACAAATCTACAAAGAAATAATTGTAGAATTTATTTCTGTTAATGTAAAAAGAAATACAAAGTTCTTCTAGCTCATATAGCCAATACCCAGTTGAGGTTTTGCCATCAAATGACATCCGTCGTCCGTCATCGTTTTTTCCCCCACGTTTTACCTTCTCGTGTAATATTGTGGAACCAATTAACACTATGCTTAGCAGGGGTGATATTTAAAAAGATTCAAATGGTATATTAAAATGTATACAGATTCAGCTATATAGTTAACTAACATTGTCAGATTGTTTTATACAGATTCAGCTATATAGTTAACTAATATTGTCAGATTGTTTTTATACAGATTCAGCTATATAGTTAACTAACATTGTCAGATTGCTTTATATAGATTCAGATATATAGTTAACTAATATTGTCAGATTGTTTTTATATAGATTCAGCTATATAGTTAAAACTAACATTGTCAGATTCTTTTTATACAGATTGACCATGACAACAACCAATTTCTGTGATCCATGTACAGAAGAAGGCAAGAATTCACAGGCCATCAAATATTGTTCCGACTGTGAGGAAAAACTTTGCGGAGAATGCTCGGGATTTCATCTTCGTTTTAAAAAATTCAAGTCTCACCATGTAATTGATTTGTCGTCGATAGGATCAAAAATACCTACATCTTCTAAGTTAAACTGTGAGATCCATACAGACATCCAGATTGATTATTTTTGTAGTCAACATGATGATGTTTGCTGTAGAGCGTGCATCCCTGATCTCCATAGCTCTTGTAAAAATGTCTTGCCTCTAGATTTTGCATCTAAAGATATCATGAATTCGTCTTTACTTTCTGATACGATAAAAGAGCTTGATCATATGACTGAAACATTGGATACACTAGTATCGAACAGAGAAGACAATAGAAAAGTACTTCAACAGAGCAAGACGTCAATGGTCCAACAAATTAGTGTCACGAAGTCCAAGTTATTAAAACACATAGATGAACTTGAACAAAGGTTAATCACTAAACTTACATCTATCAAAGAGGAAAATGAGACGAAAATAAAGAAAGAGACAAATGAAATGTCACGTTTGGCATCTTGTTTGAAAGATGAAAAACAAGAACTAGAATTCCACAAAAATCATTCATCAAATAATCAGCTGTTTGTGGTTATACGTAAACAAATAACAAACATCCAGAAGACGGACACCAAGATCCAAAAGATGATGTCTACTATTAAGGACATAGACATGGAATTTGAAGAAAATAAGAATTTCCAAATTGAAGCAATTGGATCCATATCAGAGATTACCCGCCCATGTCCTATTCAGTACAAATCAATACACATACAACAAACACAGGTACAACAAGACAGGACAAAGACACTGACAGAATTCAGGAAAGATGGTCAAGTAAAACTGAAACGTGGCGAAGAATACACTTTAACAGACATGGCCGTCACTTCTGACAACAAATTACTTATCTGTAATTATTATCCAACTGATCCAAAGGTATATATCTACAAGGATTACAAAACCTATGAAGACGAAATATCATTGACCTCTCCACCATCTGGTATCACTGTAGTACCATGTACAGATAAAGCTGTAGTTACTCTTCCAAATGAGAAATCCATACAATTTATCAACACCACCAACAATAGAAAGGACAGGAAGGTAACAATAAGAGATAGGTGTTACGGTGTTACTGCTGTAAAGGATCAAATTTACCTTGGTGGATATGACAAAGTTATTATTTTAGATGTTAATGGATCTCGTGTGAGAGAAGTACAAACTGATGGTGGTTATAGTTGTGGTTTATTCTATAATGAAAGGAATGATCAAATGTTGTTAAGACAGTCTGGGAGGGTGTGTTGCATCAGTTTAGATGGCACAGTTATATATAGATACAACATATCAGGTGACGATGGGCTGGCTGTCGATCGGCAAGGACATGTATACATCAGTGGATTACAATCCAACAACATACAAAGGTTGTCACTAGATGGAACATTCCGTGATATAGTACTGAGTGAACGTGATGGTATTGACAGACCATGGTGTATAACATTTAACAAAGACTTTACAAAGCTCTTCGCTACATGTAGCAGTGGTGAATCTGTATTAGTTTACAGTTGTAAATGATGGATTGTGATATTTTGAAAACAAACTCTTTTTTATTATGTGTGTGAATAATTTCCAGATAAAAGTAGTAATATTAATATATCAGATTAATGTGGATTATAGTTATTATTTATTAATTAGAAATACATAACAATTAAATGATTACTGTGAGTGTTGTGTGCCGTTTGGGTCAATTATTTACAAAATTTAAGAATCATGTTAATCAGTCGATACTTTTACACTTTATAATTGGTAAAAATTGTGATTTCATATTTCTATGCTTAAAATAGTTTGGTACACGTTGTTTTATAGCTCATCTAACAGAAACAACACCAACAATATAGTTTACACATGTTTGTCGACCAAGTAAAATCCAGTGGGATTTTGTAGTCCCTTGGTGTCCGTCGTCAGTTCATATGTCATTTGAATTCAAACTTTGTTCATAGTTAACCTGTCACATCACATGATTTAAATCGTCGATCGAGCTATTGTTATCATTGTGCGACCGTCGTCGTCATCTGTTAACGTTGCACATTTAAATGTTATCCTCCTTCAAATCACTTGACCTGTTTGAACCAAACTTGACATTAGATTCCCTCTAACGTTTCAGGTTTGTTTAAGCTGATTGGAAATTCAACATGGCTACCAAGACAATAATGCGTTCTGATTCGATCAAATTTCCAAAACAAATTCTATGAAACCGATGGCAGGATTGGATTGTGATATTGCAGGACTGTTCACAAGTTGTTCATGTAGTAATTAACTGTTTTTTGTCGTCAGCACAGTTTTTAGGACCATATGGCAAATGAATAAGATAAGTTGATCACCATCACTAAGAACCTATGTAAAAGTGTATAATAAGCTTCTTAGAGAACCTGAACCTAACGGTCATGTGAGCTCTTGTCATCACTTGGTGTTCGTCGTATGTTGTCTGTCGTCCATCATCCGTCGCTTTTGTAATCTCTAAAACCACTTGAACACTTGTAAGAAAACATGGCTAAATTTGTTTCTCTTTGACAATTGTGTCCGACAGGGCTGTCAACCTTGAAATACAATTTTAAGATACCAAAGGGGTAATCAGAATCCGTAAATCGAAAGACAGACAACACAATGGCCAAAAGGACAAACAATGTACCACAAAACACTACACAGAAAACTAAAGATCGAGCAACACGAACCCCACTAAAAACAGGGTTGAACCCAGCTGTCCCGGAAGGTTAAGCAGTTCCTGCTCCACTAGTGGCACCCGTCGTGTTACTTTAGTTACAAACCCGTTGATAGGTCATGAATGAAGAAAGGATCGGTAAATGCTTACGACATATAGACAAGTAGAACATATCCGTGGTCATTTGTGACACTGATATTCCTTATTAGCACCAACCCTCTATCAAGGAAATCCTGATAGGAACCACAATCTCTAGAATATCGGACCAACTGAGAGATATGCACTCCACATGCAGCTATGTTGCTACATATAAATAGAAAGTTCACAATGGGAAAATTGAAATATTTTTTTGTGTCGTAAAGTTGCCTTCTTAACCGGCCTTCACTGTCAATTTTGAGGTGTACGTCAAGATATGAAACAGACCTAGCTGTATCTGTGGTATCCTTTATTTCAAGCTAAATGGGATAGATGCGATCAACAAGATCACCAAACTTCTAATTATTTAGTGAAAGAAAAGCAGTGAATACAATAAGCTGTATTTAGTGTGAGTGTGAATTACCTTATAAACCTAACGCAAGACATTATTTGGTTAGCAATTAATAATATTTAGTTCACCGAATATCTTCTCACATTCTTAAATTAGTTTATTTCATTTCATTGTTCAAATTAAAGATATTTTTTAACCTCCTCGTATGTGACCCGCATACGTTTCTCAATCGTTTTTTCCCTAAATAACCTCATGTAAGTAAGGGTAATAACAAAATTACCGAACTCCGAACAATCTAACAAAGGGAAAGTCAAAACTCATAAGTATATAAACAGACAAAATCAGTCAACAACCGGAAAACTGAAAACCGTAATGACCCTGACCACAGTCACTTGAAGTTTCAAAAATAAAAAAAAATAAGAAAAACTTCGAAAAAGTTTGGTCATCTATAATAAATAAGGGAAGTTATGAAATGCGTTTTTTGCGCCATCATGTAAACAATGATTAACTGACGATTGCCGGTGCCAAGGGGTGTGCTTTAACCGCCTTTGTCGACTCATGGCATGTTTATTTACACATCGGTAATGTTTTAACCTACAAGCATCCCCTATCTGCGACGATTTGACAACTTTTTCATCAATTTCGTGCCTACTTTCTATGAAACGGACTCCATGGCGGTAATGTCCCGCAGTGAATCAGGTAATAATTTCAATAAATATTAAACTACATCTTTCAATATTGAACTTTGGTAAATACGCATAAATAAAAATAACAAAATTACTGAAACAATATAAAGATTTTAACTGTTATCGTTTACATGTGTGAAATCATTCAAAACTTCGAATAACAAGGGAGATAATTTCAAAGTTGAGAATGGCGGGACATACAAAATTTGAAGATGACCAGTTACAAATAGCATCTTGGTAAAGAATATAGTCATTATAACGCCTTTTTGCAGTCAAGTTTCAGCAAACACACAAATAAACAACTGTCACTGTATTTGATATAAAACGCAATTCAAGGAAATAAAAAGGGGGTGGGCCAGTAAAGGCATACTTCCACCACTGGCACCAGCTGAAGTTTTGTTCCAATGACTTTATTAGGCAACAACCATTTTCTTATCGGGGGAGGGGGCTGTGATTTTCATTGTGCTCGTAAAAAAAAAATTCAGAACCTTCCTCAATCAAAATATTTTTTTCTCATGAGAAGGAAAGCAAAAAATTGTTTTCCTATCATGTGGAACGGAAATACATTTTTCCATAAAAACAATACATTGACTACTTTTATTCAGCAGCGCAATATTTTTGTTTCTAGCCGGGGACAGCAAATTTTTTTTTTCAGCTACAATGCAAAATCTAATTATTTTTTCGATCAGCTAGGGCATTAAAATATTTTTTTCAAAAAATTCCCAGCCCCCCCCCCCCCAGATAAGAAAATGGTTGTTGCTTTCAAAGAAACTGAAAAATGGGGGGGGGGGCAATTTCTTAGTGAACAAATCCTGGACTAGCTCTCCACAACACCTACCATTTTATATTACTCAAGGAGGGGGGAGGGCTGAATTTAAAAAAAAAAAAATAATGTCCAAGCAGAGGCATTTGATACAATATTATAATATATAAGTACTGTTTATAAAATATGATTGATAGTATTTGTATCATGCAACTTGTATCACTGTGTGAATGGCCAAGTTTAGACCTTTGCCCTTGAAAATCAAAAGGGGTAATAATTCGGATATTTTCCGACTTCGACTCCTCGTTTAGTCTAAGTTTTCATTCACTGCGGGACATTACCGCCATGGAGTCCGTTTCATAAAAAGTAGGCACGAAATTGATGAAAAAGTTGTCAAATCGTCGCAGATAGGGGATGCTTGTAGGTTAAAACATTACCGATGAGTAAATAAACATGCCATGAGTCGACAAAGGCGGTTAAAGCACACCCCCTTGGCACCGGCAATCGTCAGTTAATCATTGTTTACATGTTGGCGCAAAAAACGCATTTCATAACTTCCCTTATTTATTATAGATGACCAACTTTTTCGAAGTTTTTCTTATTTTTTTTTTATTTTGAAACTTCAAGTGACTGTGCCCTGACTTGGTAAAGGCATTTCTAAAGAAATGGTGGGTTGAATCAGATTTTAAAGCGCCAAACCTCCCCCTTTCATTACGGTTCAAAGTTTCCGGCTGTCACTATAACAGTATTTACAACAATACTTGAACAAAGCAGGTAAAACAGTTGTCAAATCAGCGCCAAACTCAGTGAAGTAAATGTCAAAAACACTTTTACGTCACACATTGATAAACAAAATTATTTTTGACATTTTTGTTGGAACCTTATCTTTATTCATTTTCACTATATGAAAATCCATCGTTTATAATCTTTTCTGCACCCATTTCCAGTAGCGTACCTAGAGGGGGCGATGTGGGCGTTCTGCACCGGGTGGCACCTTTTGGTCTGCTGTATAAGCCTGCACATGCCGTATTGGGATACAATTGTTTTAATGTCGGGTCACTGCTTAAGTTGAAGGATCTTCTCAAATTTCCAGTAACCTAAACTATGGAATATGTACTTGAGCGATTTGTATCTTGGACGAATAATAAACATTATCCAGTGATGTATGTAGGGCTGCTTTATCATTGTTAACAGTGTGAAACCTGTGAAGGAACACAGAGAGCGTTCTTTTAATGTCGTAACTCTACTATTTGTGGGAGACGCCATCTTGGTTGTTTTATAAATTTCAGTTATTTTCCTTGACAGAAGTTCATTCTGGCCAGAAGAATGTTGTGCATGGTTATGTAATTTTTTTTTGGTGATTTGGTCGATTGCTTTGGTCGCGTCTTATCGACCAACCGTCTTTTATTTTCTTTGATTTTCAGCAGAACTCTGTTCTTTTTAAATTACTGTATTGTATTCCAGATTATTCACTTTCCTTGCTATCAAATTACCATTAATATATCATTTGCTTGTGATCAAGATATCTACCGCACGTTCCATTCGCCGATGCCTCACGGCATTGTAAGGTAGATTGTAATAGTGTGTCATACATATCTTAGCATGGTTAAATATAGGATTTCGCCAACAATATTTTCATGTTTTTCTTATCACGCAACATGCATGATCTAATTTGTTTTTTAAATATATGTTACTTTTTCACCTAGTATACGTACATCATGACTGCTGACTTGGTGGCGACTGTTGAGCCATGACGAATTATTTCTTTCCCTTGTCTTTACCGATCGAATTTAAAATCCTAACCTAACCTAACCAAAATGAAACGATAATACATATAATAATTACGTAGGATCTACTATGAGCACCTTGAGGTTGAGAAATCTTGCCATACCGTCTATAGAGCGACAATTGACAGATGCTGCAATAGTTTTTGATAATGTCATTAAAGAATTGACGACAACAAAAAACAAGAACAGTTACTCTGTAGAAAGTTGTAGTTTTCATTTTAGAAATAAAGATGTTCCTACTGTACACTTTTCAAAAACTGTTTTCCCTTTATGTCGTTTTTGTCCCTTAAGTTTAAGTGTGTTTGGTGTGTATATATAACATACTATATTTGTCAGAACTGTTCCGATAGTTTGGTATTTTTGGTTTTTCATTTTATTGTTTTCATTGAAGAACGAATAGAAGAGAATAAAATGCAGTTCGTTTCAGCGGATTTGATTTGATGCGGATTCCCCCCAAATGAATTGGATTCATTTAGACAACATCTCTATGATCACTATGAACACTAAACCACCACAAAATGAGTACTAAAACGTAAAACAACGAATTGCTGGAAATAAAATAAATTTTGGAATGGGTGAGATGTTTTCCATCTAATTATCAAAATAGAAGTTGCCCATTTCCAGATTTGGTCCGCCAGAAGAAGGAAATCAATTTTTGTCGATACGTTCACTTTGTATGTTTTAATTGAAACCAGACAAGTATATGATTCATTGTTTTGTTTGGATATATTGTCAACCATTGAACACAGTTTTAAACTTATGAGTGGTGTTTATGTTTCGTTTCCATGCAACGGCAGCCATTAAAAAAATATATATCTCGCCCAATTGATAAAGGATAATTGTATGAATTTTCTTCATGGGGGGCGATGTAGTTTGAAAACTCCCCCTTTGTGTGACGTAGAAAAGAATAATAACTAAACAAATGAACTAGTTTGGGATACTTAATAATCGTACAAAAACAATAAGTCTTCCACTTCATTTGTAAAACTTTGGTTTTCTTGCTCCCAAAGTCTTTCAGATTATTTGGCTTTCCAATCTTATGAGCTTACCCGATGACGGTTATTCCAGAAACCCACCGTGAGCACTAAGCTTGACGTCTACGTTTTTATTAGACAAATGCAAAGGTTAAGAACCACACATGATCAAAATATCCGACAACACGTGGGAATGTTATAAGAATTATATATATTAGACAAATATCATCAATTAACAGGCACAGTGTTATAATTTCTTCAACATTTTATGACATTTTAGTTATGTTCCTGCCATGTTTGTACGTCCACCACCCGTGTTCGCTTCACATGTTTAGTGACATAGAGTGATTCATCTTATTACTATCAGAACTAGGGCCGTCGTGATCGCATGGCAGTTGGATTTACAACTACCTATGCAATCAGTGCTTATCATAACAAACGTTGTGAGTTCGAATCCCGCTCAGGCGAGGTGTTCTCGATACAATATTATGTGATAAAATTTGTCAGTGACTTGCGGCAGGTCGGGTACTGACCGCCACGACATAACTGAAATGTTGTTGAAAATGCCGTTAAACACTCCGAACCTAACTCTACTGTCACAACTGTTAAGATGCATACGTAATGTATGCAAAATAGAAAATGTATCTTGGCTTCATTGGCTTGTAATGTTAGGTACGCGACGTTCCTATAGGAGCCTTTGGTGAAATGTGAAACTAACAGATCTACTACTACGATCCTCATGCTGGTTGCATACATCTTGCCTTATATTAAGACATCATTGCAATAGCTCATAAATAAGATTATATTAGATTAAACATATTTTATTGCTTCATATTTTAACAATTGGATCGGACACAAGTTATGTCAATTTTCCATGGTCCTCTCCACATAATAAATAATAACAATAATACATACGTCAGCAATTTTAGAATACAATATGTATGATAAATTCTTGTCACATGAAAATATCACTAAATATTATACATTTGATTTTAAATATTCATTGCATTTCAGTAGATAAATAACAAGTATGAATCATGAAAAAAAAGACAAAACAAAAAGCATGAAATTATACAATATAAGCATTGAGCAACTCGTTACCGGTGGTCAAATATCTTACGCTGACCTTAATATCCATTTTTACATGTAGTAATTGAAGCATTTCCTCATAATCTTATTTCATAACCACTTATCTTAAGCAACACATATGCACTTATGTATTACCAGTAAGCAAATTTCTGAATTCGAGTGTACTCACTGACGATTATCATAGATACGCGTCTTGCGTACCTCTGCTGTTGGACTATGAGCCCACTGCCCAGTAGTCTGTATTTCTTCACTAAGATGGTTATAAAATATATTTATTATTGACATTTGAAAACAAATACGCTGTTGGAACAATTCCAAATCCAATAGCAAAATCGTAGGTACAAAGGCAAACTCGATACACCTAACACATATATATTAAAATCAAGGTTCTCCTCCCAAAGGCACAGGTGACCGTGATTATTGCTATCATATTAGGTAGCTTGGTTTTCTTGCTTCCAACAAACATTATTTGCATTTGCAATCCTTTGACCTTGAGCGTGGCTGATGGAGGTTATTCCAGAAACGCGTTACCGCACTAAATTATATACAGGTGCTTCTGCAGAAAAAGGGAAAAGAAACTAGTCGGATCCTTTAATTTGCACGTTCCGCTATACAGATGATGTCATTCACTAAATAATTGTAAATTTGATGATTTTGTTGATCACATCTATCCCACTGAGCTTAAAATAAAGGATGCCACAGATACAGCTAGGTCTGATTCATATCTTGACCCACACCTCGACATTGACAATGAGGGTCGGTTAAGAATAAAGCTTTACGACAAAAGATATGATTTCAATTTATATATAGCAACTTTCCAGCAGCACCTGCATATGGAGTATGTATCTCTCTCAGTTGATCCGATATTCCAGAATTGTGGTTCCTTGATAGAGGGTTGCTGCTAACAAGGAAACTACTGAACCAATGGTTCCTAGCGGGCACGTCCTAATGTTTTAAGGTCGCCACCATGACATAGTTAATCGCTACGGAGTATCTGTGTCACAAATGACCACGGATGTGTTCCGTTCGACGCAATCACAATCCATTCCTTTCTTCATTCATGACTTATCATCGGGTTTGTAACAATACTAACACAACGCGTGCCACATGTGAAGCAGGAACTGCCTACCCTTTCGGAGCACTTGAGTTCACCCCGTTTTTTTTGTGGGGTTCGTGTTTCATTGGCGACTTGTCTACTATGGCTACCCTGTTTATGCCCTTTTGTTTTCATACATCTCAAATACTTTTAAATCATTTGACTTTACACTCTTTTGAATTTGAGCGTACCTGATGAACATTATTGCAGAAACACGTTGTGTGTACTAATTTAGATATCTACCGCTTTTTTAATCAATACGTTGACTAAAACTTGAGTGCATGCACGTACAATCAAAAAAATATCAGTTTTTAAATTGTAGCAAAATGCCACATGCAAATTAATTAAAAGAATTATTATACAATCTTCTCAGTCATTGTATTCTGAAATGTTACGCAATATGCATGTATAGCAATTTAAATATTTCGTAGATAATGAAATCTGTATGGATGAAACGTGGACAGTATCCTTCTAAATCAATATCTCATTAAAACAGTCATCTAGTGGTAGATTGTGGTAGATAATAATCTATCAACATATGTTGGCGTCGTGCTTAGTAATTTGAAGCTTACTGGTGTTTGTCGAAGTCATTATATAAAGCCAGCTGTGAGAAGTATTGAAGTAATATAGCCTTCAAACAATTCTATTATTACCATCTACAATATAGTCAACAAAACTTTCTATAAACAAGTATTAAAAAGAGCAAAATGCTTTAATATATGAGGTTTGGCATTCTAACGTCATTTTCCTATTGCCAATGCATATAGAGAAAGAAAAATGCACGATGTGTTACACAATATGTTACACATGTATAGTCCAATGTTCGAGAGAAAAAATGTGTGAACAGGTTTCTTGTGAACGTGCCTTTGAAGGAAATACAATGACTTTATTGCGACACCGCGTGTGATGATGATCTATAGTGTACTAAGTAACTTTATTATCTGTGTAATTAAAGTGTAATTATGATTTTATATTTGCATACATTAAAATAAATTAGTATGAACTACTAATATTAAAAAAAGTAGATATCAAATTAAGTGCGCACGTCGCGTTTCTGGAATAACCTTCATCAGGTACGCTCAAAGTCAAAAGATTGGAATAATCTTCATCAGGTACGCTCAAAATCAAAAGATTGGAATAACCTTCATCAGGTACGCTCAAAATCGAAAGATTAGTTTTGGGAGTATACTAAATTATTTTAGTTATGTTAATTTTGTATATACAAAAATTTTATTTAGTGTTATAAAACACTTTAGTATACGCCAATCGAATTCTGTTAATACAAAATTAAAAATCCTTCACCAATAATATACATCGTTAGAACACCAGATCGATGTGAATACAAGGACCAATGAAAATGAAGAAAATAATTTTCTTCGAGAAGTAATTATTTATATATTATTTACACAAACAAATCGTTTATCCTTTCAATTTTCTCCTTTTTTGTTAGCTTTTCTATAGTTTTTACCTGAAGTTTAAATTAAGCGACCTTTATATCTCATCGAAATGGTACCCAATCTAAAACTCACCACCAAAAATCATCACACATTTAGTGGCATATAAGAAAAAATCGTCTGTCGGAAGTTGTTAACCTTTAAATATCAAATAATCATCAAACAAATTCGGATGGCCCCATTCGAACGCAAGTAACATTTTATTCAAAACCACAGGGTCTTAATATACAGTTGACAACTTTTGCATCACGTGGAATAAATTTATCATCAATAAAAAGTTCAACACTAGAACACCTGCATGTCCGCATCATTTCACTGAGAGGAGAGGTTTAATCCATACACGTTTCATTAAGGTGCCTGTACCAAGCTAAGACATTATAAGCTGTTATGCATATGTGTTAAAGTATCGAATTTTGCTGTTGCTATGATTTTCTATATGACTTTGGGACTGGTCTGACAGTTTGCAATTTTTTCTCACTTTATTATGTGAAATACAACTAAATGCAATTTAGGGATACTTGTCGCTGAGGTCTTCTCAAATAGTTTATTCTGCACAACTGGCAAACAACTGGTGCAATGTTACCAGATACATAATAAGCAACTAGCTAGCTAATTTCATGTCAATATCCAATATCTTTTGTGTTGAAGGTGGGAAAAATTAAAGCAATTTAGCTTTAAGCACATCAACCAATATGGGACGTAAATAAATTATTGTTTCGGATTTAGAGAATATCTCGTTTCTTGCAAGCAAACGAAAATTTGCAACAGCTCCTATTAAGCTATTGGTTGATTGAAAGAGTCGTTGATCGGCCATTTTTGTCTTGGTCGATTATCTCCCCTCTTCTGTAGGAGGTAGTACCCTACATCGGGTAAAAAAACACTCAAAACTTTCATATTTTTGACTTATTCTTTCCAAAAACAAAGAAAACGTCACTTTTACGTGGGCCGTCGGGGTCCAAAATGTCTTATTTTTTTACTATAATCGGGGATAAATCCGTTATCTACGTTCCTATCCGTAGATATGGATATTTTAACACCCTTCGGCTACTTCAGGGTGTTAAAATCTCCATATCTACGGATAGGAACGTAAATAACTTATATTATGACCGAGCAACACTTTTGGTTTGTTTGCTCCAAGAGACTTAAAATTATGTGGTTTTCCAATCTTTAGAATTTTTGTGTACTCAATGAGTTTTTCTAGAAACGCACCGTGTGCACTAAATTAGATATCTACACTTTTATTAATTACTATCGCTGGGTCCATACCCCCGCTGGTGGACTATTAATTCCCAAGAGTATCACTAGCCCAGTAGTGAGGGTTTCAGAGCACTGACTTAACATATAAACTATAACATATATTTATTATTGAATTTACAGTTCATAAAAAAACAATTATTATTCAAACTAAGGTTCATCTGCCTCAACCATAGCCATTTATTTTTGCTATTGTTTTGCTCCCAACTACGTTTAAATTATTAGACTATAATTCTTATATGATTTACATAATTATAAATCCTATACTCTGATTGGGTATAAGCGCTTATGGAGGCGGGGTTTTTGTCAGTTTATTTTTCGAGAGACGATGTTCACCGGACTACTTTTTTCGTAATGTAAACAAAATGGCGGCTTGGATTCCCGATAATAAAAAAAAGATAAAAGAAACAATGTTTATTGTTGATAATCGACAATTATTGTTAGATATGAAATAAAAAAATAAATGCCAATGAAAAAAAAGCTTGTATTTCGGAAAAAATACTTAAGACAACCATCTATCGACTTTGACTTAAAATTGTAATATATCGTCATCCTATGACGTCGTTTACAAGGGACGCTGATTGACACAGGCTGGTTACTGATTTATTTTACGATTTTGTGAGCATTTTACTTGTTTGAGTCACAGGCGCTCGTGACACGGACATACCACCCCCCTTTTTTCTAACTTTCTGTTTACAAATTTATTTTCAATAAAATTTCTTTATTTCTTTATTATTTCATCTCTTTTTCCTTATTTTAACTTGTTCATGTCAATATTCATACAATCTTATGCTAACATCAAATTGCATGTGTCGACCCTAGATACTAATAATCCACAAGGCATGCAACTCGGCAGGTTTAAAAATCGTACCCCTGCTCGTTTCGAGTATGATTTACGGAAACAAGGTGCAATAAATGTACTCGAAGCGAGCAGGGGTACGATTTTTAAACCTGCCGAGTTGCATGCCTTGTGGATTATTAGTATCTATATAGGGTCGACACGTGCAATTTGATGTTAACATAAGATGGTATGAATATTGACACGAACAAGTTAAAATAAGGAAAAAGAGATGAAATAATAAAGAAATAAAGAAATTTTATTGAAAATAAATTTGTAAACAGAAAGTTAGAAAAAAGGGGGGTGGTGAGTTCGTGCCACGAGCGCCTGTGGATTAAGCGCATTTTTTCAGGAGTTTATTGATGTATAACCTGGACCAAGTCACTCACAAACTTACATAAAAGTCCTTCGGACTTTAATTTGTTTGTGAGTGAATTGGTCCTGGTTATTTGTTTGTGAGTGGTCCAGGTTATATATAAATAAACTCCGGAAAAAATTCGTTTAATCCTATAGTGAACATACGTGTTGACGTTAAAGGCGTTGTGTGTACTACATTAGATATCTACACTTTTCTTATTTGAAGACAGCAAGACAAATTCAGAATATGTATAGAACAACTCAGACTATTACAACTTTAAGCTGTCCAAATGTTTGGAGCAAACAACACTGAAGAGGTTCAACACAGAAATACGCAGCTTGTGACTACATTATTAATTTGTATGTTCGTAGGATGTGAGGAATACAACTATTATAAGACAATGTGTGGACAGTCAAGACTCTGTCGGAGATATTACACAAAATTAAAATAATGTCGGAATTGAATGTTGAGAACAAATATCAGATACATTTTTGAATTTTCAATGAATGGTGATGGAGACATTTTCTAAGATCCCAGGATTAGTAACGTCAACTTGTTATAAAATTATACTTTTCTATTGTAAGATCTGTAATCTCGATAAGCACATGTTAGGAAGACACGTTTCAGAAAACCTGCACTAACTAAGAAGAATTTGAAGATACCAAAGGGGTAATCAGAATCCGTAAATCGATGAAGAACAGACAACACAATGGCCAAAAGAAAATGTACAAAAGGACAAACAACGATCTAAAAAAACACTTCCGTCATCACAAAACATTAAAGGCAAGCAGAATATTATATTCAAACAATTTCATCTTTGATATAACTTTTTCATTAGTAAATATGTTGCGTTAACGATCATATTTACCACAAAGAAAACGTTGTAAAGGATACATGTTTTATTCTAATTGAATGTAAAATATGTAACATACAGTTTCAAATTAACAACTTCCTTGATGGAAGGTTTCAAACACAATACTTAAAAATTAGCTTAGACTATTTTATTTTTTATTTCAAAGTATTGGTATAAATAAAACGTGAATATCTAATTTAGTGCGTATGACGCTTTTCTGGAAAAAATTCATCGGGTACTTGAAAGTCTAGAAGGTAAAGGCAAATTATTAATATTGTCTTAAACTAAACAACGAATAGATGATGATGCATATTTAATAAAAATGCTGAATATTTTGAAAATCTAGGAATATGTAGGTCGTATATAGGTATTTTAATCTCATTCTTTTTCCCTTTTCCAATTCGCAGTGTTAACAGCCATCTTCATTCATGATGAAATTAGCCATAACTTTGATTCGATCTTTACCATAGCGTTATAGGAAGTGTCGCGTTAATTTCACACAAAAATATGTGTACATTCAAGAGCACGAGAGAGACAAAATCACTCGTATTTGAGGAACTCTAATTTGTAATCATCTTATTTTCACACCGTGTAATGTTCTAATTTTTACAAGAGGCTTTTGTTTATTAATCCAGTGTAAAGTTCTAAATTTTATTGATCCAAATTATTTTAATAGATGTCATAGATAGTCGAAATATGTCTCTCTTACACACACTCTTTCTACTCTTAGACTCCTCCCATCATACATGTATTCTATTTCACAGATGTCAAAATGCTTAGATGGAAACGTTGTATAAATATAAAGATGTCACTTATAAATTCATAGATCAGATAAAGTCATACTTTACCATGTGAAAGTTGTATTTAACCAAGATTTGTAGATAACATCTGGAAGTAATTAGATACACATCCCAAATCCTGAGAAACTTATAACCCCAAAAATAGCATATGAAAACCAATATATCCCAGATTGACACAATATTCACGCGATTTTTGTTCTTAATTGTAGCTGTATATGAAAAATAGAGGGAAAATTTAAAGTTTCCGAATACGTTTGATCACTGAGTGTATGTATGAAAGACTTCAAAGCTCCCTTTATAGAAAGGACAGCAGATGGCCAGATACATTCACATTCTATAACAATAGTCAAAGTAACCATAAAAACAAATCGCGTCCATGGAAATATAAGTAAATACTTTATTATAATATTAATACCATTTTTAGTTCCATGAAAGGCAGATGGAATCGATTATAAAAAAAACTTGTAAATCACGATATAGAAAAACACTTAAATAAATAAACAAATACAAAACAAAAACAAACACCAAAAACAAAGACACGTTTCTCCAACATTTGGTAGAGAGAAATTGCAGGAGAAACCTGAATAATATGTAAAACTGATAAATAAATGTTATCTGTACTAATAGGCTTAGCTGATTTCGGCTATCCTGTTTAGGAACTTTGGTTTTATTGTTCCCAAAACTTTAAATTATTTGGCTTTCCAATCTTTCGATTTTGAGCGTACCTGATGAAGGTTATTCCAGAAACGCGTCTTGAGCACTAAATTTGATATCTACGTTTTTACTACAATGAATCCATAATGTAAGTACAACTCTTCCTACTTATATCAAAAATAAATAGGTATAATTAGACACGAAATTAACAGCAATCATAACATTAGCCATGCTGTAGCATTGATTAAGACATAATTCATGCAAGTCATAGCTTGCTGAAAACTTCACCATGGATGATAAAACCGAATTTAGTGAACATGACGTGTTTCTGGTATAATCTTCATCAGATATGCTCAAAGTCAAAATATTGAAAATCCAAATAATTTTAAACGCCTTTGGGACCAAGAAAAACAAAGGGTCTTGATTGGATATCCAAAATCGGATAAAGGCAACATATGGCCGAAGGACGATAACATTAGTTTTTTATAATAATAACATTATTTATAATTAGGAACTGTATAAACAGTGCCGTAATATAGACTACTGTGCGGATGATACCTTCTAGGACTAATGGCTCAAAAGCAAACTTTCTGGAATAATTTTCATTATTTTTGGGAAAAATTTAATTATGCAAAATACTCATGTTAAAATAACGTAAAAGCTATGGCTTCCATTATTTATTTCGATTCTGATAGGGAAAATCTAGCATATTGTAAAGCTGAAAGCAGTATGAAAAATGCATCTTTGTGTTCTTTTTTTTTTATAACTCGATATTGCACGGGATAAAATGTAGCGGAAATAATGCTATACATGATTAAAATGTCATAAAATGAATTATTATCTAATAGAAACAATATAACATATATTTTAAAGAGGGAAGCAGTATGGAAACTGTATCAAAATTCCAGATACCTTTATCTCTGCAATCTTTCTTTATTTCCTCTATAGAAAAATTTACTGACATTTTCCAATTTAATGGCATTTTCCTTTTAACAGTTTAAATATTTAAAGTGCTAAAGTAAATCCTAAAATAAATCACTAACCAGGTGTCATTGTAGTTGCAATTACAACTACTTATGAAATCAGTGCCTATTACCACTAAAGGTGTGAGTTCCAGTCCCACACTCATGACAAGATGTTGTACTCGATATAGCACTATGCGATAAGAAGAGTTTGAAGATATCAAAGGGGCAATCAGAATCCGTACATCGAAGAAGAACAGACAACACAATGGCCAAAAGAAAAAGGACAAACAACGATCTACATGACATACATATAAAACTAAAGATCGAGTAACGCGAACCCCACTATAAACCGGGGGTGAACTCAGGTGCTCCGGAAGGGTAGGTATTTCCTGCTCCACTACTGGCACCGGTCGTGTTAATCTAGTTACAAACTCGGTAATAAGTCGTGAATGAGGAAAGGACCGGGAAGTGTTTACGACAAGTGGAACATATCCGTGGTCATTTGTGACACAGATATTCCATAACGGTCAACCAGGTCATGGTGGCGATAGTAAAATTTTCGAAGTGATGAATTCAACTTTACCACAAAGAACCCTTGGTTCAGTAACTTCCTTGTTAGCAGCAACCCTCTCACGGAAATCCTTATAGGAACCACAAGCTCTGGAATATCATATCATCTGCGAGATATATACTCCATATGCAGGTGATGCTTGAATGTTACTACATATAAATAAGGGTAATGACAAAATTACCGAACTCCGAACAATCTTACAAGGGGAAAGTCAAAACTCATAAGTATATAAACAAACAAAATGAGTCAATAAATGGAAAGTTCACAATGGGAAATTGAAATCATCTCTTTTGTCGTAAAATTTCGTTCTTAACCGACCCTCACTGACGATTTCGAGGTGTAGGTCAAGGTATGAAGCAGACCTATCTGTATCTGTGATATCCTTTATTTCAAGCTCAATGGGATAGATGCGATCAACAAAATCACCAAACCTAGAATTATTTAGTGAAAGGACATCATCTATATAGCGGAACGTGAAATTAAAGGATCGGGCTAGCTTCTTTTCGTTTTTCTTGAGAAGCCCCTGTATGAAGTCTCCCTCATACGAATAAAGGAACAAGTCGGCGAGAAGAGGAGCACAGTTGGTACCCATAGGTATGCCGACTGTCTTGCAAAACACGTCCACCAAATATAACAAATATGTTGTCAATCAAAAACTCGAGCATGTTGAATATATCAGTTTCAGATAACTTTTTGGTAGAATCAGAGTGGTGTATTACAAAATAAGATCTGTCTCTTCCTAGCACATGGTATTTGTATCTACGTTGGCAGTGGTATATGGGCACGAACAAAGTAGTATTTGTGGAGGATCAAGATGATCTGACCATTGCGCATGCGCAACCGGAAGTGACGTCACCAGAAACGGCCCTTACCGTTGATTTTTTTACATTCGAACCTCCGTTATTTTTGATATTGGTTTTTTACAGCCGTTTTTGCATCTATTTTTTGTGCAGTATTTATTTGAAGCCTTTACAATTGTTGATTTTTATGTTCTGTTATATCATGCCTTTTGTTGACTATATAAAGTATTGAAAACTTATTAGCCTTAATTCCTATTGCCATAAGTTCGAATCCCAGTGGAACAAACCTGGATATGTCTGAATCTCATTTTGTATCCATCGTCAACTAATTCAATCACTTTCTGTAACAGGAACGTGTTTGGATATGTACCGCTTGGTGATTTCCAAGCAAAAAGCTGACACAGGATCAAAAGTTATACTTTTTTATATTTCAAAGTTATACTAAGTAGGTTATTCTGTTAATAGCCAATGGTTCCTTGAACAAGATGAGAATGTAAATATTAAACATTATATAAAACATTCGTCGCCTTGACAATGGTATGGTTATTATTTTATATTCTGCAAATTTCTAAAGAAATTTTATTTGCAGAAGGTTGTCAATGTTTAAATACGATAAATATATTTAAAATAGCCTTATCATTACAAAATATATCAATAAAACATATCAACATAAAAATAAATGTCTACTTTTGACAGTCAGGTTTCAAATAGGGAGATAATTGAAACGCAAATCGAACACACCCGTTTATATTTTCTTGATCGGCAATCATCGGACCAACATTGTTCTTCACGAGGTAATGATCGGCAATCATCGGAACAAATCAACCGAAAGTTAATTAGTCTCCACAATAATGGCGAGGACGAAAAACATACAGACGGATTTGCAGATTTCTAGTTGTTGGGAACATATTTCGACTTGAAACATGCATGAATAGCTTAGTAAAGGTACTACCGTATTCCAAATGCATTTTCAGGGGAAAATTGTCTTCACCCAAAACTGGTGTAATATTACTTTAAATAAAAAAAAGAGTAAACAAATATAGTATATATATATATATATATATATATATATATATATATATATATATATATATATACATATGAGGATTTATGTGTATTGAAATCTTTCAATTTACATCAACGAGATTTTTTAAGCTTTATTTTCAAGGTTTCGCAACCGTCTTCAAATGATTGTTCGGTTGAAGAATTTCTTTTAATTTTAATTTTATTTTTCAACTTGCTTTTTTGTGTACAAAATTTAAATGACGAAGAACTTGATACGGGTTTTTATTAATTACGTTTAAATTCAAAGAATTAAAAAGTTAATATTCATATTATATATCCTTTTGAATAACCAAATTCAATAATGTTTATTTTTGTTTTTGTTTTGATCAGTGAACCGAATTAGACTATGTATGATAAAGACAACTTTGAAAACTTCAGTTATAATGTGAGGCTCAATTTTATTCACCTTGAAATGAAAACCCGGAATATCCGGAGTGGGTGATCATGAGTGATTGCTGTTTAATACCAACATGCAGTCTTGAATAGCCAGAGGAAACCACAAACCTCTGTAAAGTCGCTGACAGTCATCACATCTTGTTGTATCGAGTACACCTCGACACGAGTGGGAGTCGAATTCACACGACTCGAGTGTACTTGGGTATTGTCGTGTCGCTGGGGTTTGAATTACACACCCATTCATATATTCAAAATACAGAATTTATTATTCAGTTGGTGACCCTTTCATATTAGTCTAAAATACATTTTGTATAACTAAATAAACACAAAAAGACCAATTTTGCAAGGCCGTCGTGGTCGTGATTGGATGACAGTTGGATTTACAACTAGCAGTGCAATCAGTACCTATCACCACTAAAGTTGTGAGTTCGAATCTCATTCATGGCGATGTGATAAAGTTTGTCAGTGACTTGCGACAGGTCGGTGGCTTTCTCGGGATACTCCGGTTTTCCTCCACCAATAAAACTGACCGCCATGATATAACTGAAATATTTACCTTTCCAGAACACCCCTGTGTTCTCCCCGGTTTTTAATGGGGTTCGTGTTACTTAATATTGAGCTTTCTGTGAACTGTTTTGTAGATCATTATTAGTCCTTTTGGCCATTGTATTGCATTGTCTGTTCTTCGATTTACGGGGGCCCGGATGGCTCAATGAGTTGCGTAATTGGATTACCTAACATCTCATACAAGCCTCTCACCAATACGGCGTGGATTAGCGTCCGGCTTTGTAAATTACAAAAAAGGTTGCACTCGACTCGCTGCCACAAGTGATAAAGCTTACCAGTTGCTTGTCCATGGTCGGTGGTTCTCTCCGGGTACTTCGGCTTTTTCCATCACTAAAACTGGTCGACATGATATAGCTGAAATATTGCTTAAAATGGCCGCTTCCGGTGACGTCACTTCCGGTTGCGCATGCGCAATGGTTAGATCCTCTGGATCCTCCACAAATACTGCTTTGTCCGTGCCCATATACTACTGTTGGTCATTCTTTTTTATGAAACGCAGTTGGACCAACTCCCTTAATTTGTCCTTCAGCTGAGAGTGAGGAATAGTTGTGTAAAGGATAGAGAAGTTCAAATGTTTTAATGCTATTGCAGGATGAGAGGGACCTAGATTGTATGTACTCTAACATATCTTTCGAGTTCTTCAGAATCCACATCTGATTCACACCACCTCTCGAGTAGCTAGTGTCACAGTAGCTCTGAAGCCCGGTTTTGACTGCCGATAGAATACATGTTAATAATTTGGAAAGAAGTTTCGTGGAGCATTTGGCAGACCCAGCAATATAACGCTGTTTAAAAGGACACTTGCGTAATTTAGGAATCCAGTAGAGTGATGGTAGATCCAGTTCTTCATCTTGGGTTGAAATTCCAAAGGAACATAAAACAGACCTATGATTGTCCAGGATTTCCTCTTTCGTAAGTGTCGTAGGGGTATATGTAGGGTTGTGAATTGTCAATACCTAATTCCTTTATCAAGCAGTCTATGTAATGTGATTTACACACAAAAACAATATTGTTAGGGGCCTTGTCTGCGAAGAAAATAACATATCTGACATGAAGGAGAGACAGGTGTTTAGCAACATTTGGGTCTTTAAAGATTGATGTAGAGCGAGTGCTCATAGACCCACTGAGTTTTGTTTTATTCTAATCTGTATTAGCGACCTCACACTCTTCACCCACTCGGAAAGAGTATCCAAGTCCTCCTTTTCACGTTTTGCCCATTGTCTGGCATATTCCTCGACGAATCCATAAATATTTTAAAGTTGTGTTTCCAGTTTATGGATTTAGGCTCACGATATTTAGACCCTTTGGGCGAACACCTCTCGTAGAGGTGTTGTTGATCATTTTAAAGTCACCAGTCATAACGTGGACAGTCGGATTATATATGAATGGGGAACTTGCACACGTGCAATCAGGAGGCTTAGATTTGAAATCGTCAATATTGAGATCACGCAACACATGTTTGTAATTAATTTTTTTTAACGTTATTGGTCTGGCATAAACATATGAAATTATAGGCACAGATTGATCCTTTAAAATATGGTGGAATTTTAGATTTGACGGATTTGTGATGACGGATATTGCCTAAGTTAATGCCATCAAGACCTTTGTTGGCAAACGACAGTCTCAGAAAGGAACGTTTGTCTATTTCATCTTTCTTAATACCAACAGGTTTGAAAAGTGTGTGATCGGCAATATCCAAGACGATTGCTGTAAGTTTGTATTCATTTGAATTCGGATTAGTAACATTGTTTGTCAGTGACTTGCGACAAGTCGGTGGTTTTCTCCGCGTACTCCGGTTTCCTCCACCAATAAAACTGACTGCCACGATATAACTTAAATATTGTTGAAAATGACGTTAAATACCATAACCATCACTACTTATTTGACAGATACTTGGAATAACAGGCATTTAGTTATATGGGTGTAGATGAACACCAGAGACTATCTAACATTACACTTGTACACAAATTAAAGTTAAGGAACAGCGCTTTTACGCTTTCTACATTTCACTGTCACAATAGGGTCTTTAACGATGACTATAACACGATACAATGAGTATAGAACGGTGCCTATTTCAGTTTATATGTCACATACAATTCTGTATTTAAATATCCAAAGTTAATCTAACTATTAAATAGTCAACATTCTTTTTATTTTAAGAAAACCTCTTTTTTAAAATAAATCTTAGTAATACTTTTTTAATTATTCATATACTACACGAGTAACACAGCGAATGTCTTATAATAGTACATGGGTTTACACCCGGTGGGGGTCCGTACGCATCACGAGTAACACAGCGAATGTCTTATAATAGTGTATGGGTTTACACCCGGTGGGGGCACAGGGCCTTGTCACTATCCACGTAAATATACTATCAATGTATAAACATGTACAAGGGCGGACATCTTTTTTACCCCCGCTCGCTTCAAGTCGTGTTTGTTTTTTAAATTCCTTCTAATATATTCAAAACCCTGTTTGGTTCAACTCCCAAGACCTTATTCTTTTCAAAAAATATCATGACCTCCCCTCGACTACCTCTTGTGAAGGCGCAGCGGTCGTTTTTGTCAGGAATTCGCCTGAGTATAGAACAACATGGACCCAAAGTGAAAGTAACAGCGCCACCTAATAAAAAACGGAAGTTCGGAACTCGAAAATACCGTTAAGGTTCAAACATCATTAAACGAGCGGGACGATTTGAAGTGAAAACTGAAAATTTTAGACTTGTACATACAATGAATGATACAGGCCATTTTCAAGGCTTTTTCTTGAATGCTGTCCATTTTCTTTAATTTATTATTTCGTCCGTTATTTCCCTCGGTTTCTTATACTTAGAAACACGATAACTAGCGAGAAAACCAAATATCGAATGGTAAAGCCACTTCTGGAAACTGGCGCAGCCTTTGCAGCTGACGACATTAGGCAAGTATTTGCGTCCAAATCTTATCTCGAGCTTCTTTCATGCATGTTGGTACATTTCTTGTACATATCTAGGTCTTGCTGTGAAAAATTTTAATGCATGGTCTCTAAGGCATCCCATAAGTTTATCCAATTTCTTCTGTTCAGACCATTCATATTTTCTTACAATATGACAAAAGTAAAGTCGCCAATCATCTTTTCCTGTGAAAGTTCCCATCTTTGGTGGTATTGGACCGCTTGATCTGTTCTGGGTATATCCCGTTGTATTACTAACATTCCTCTTCACTGTGCTGTTTCCCATCTTTGGTCGTGTTGTACGGCTTGATGTGTTTTGTGTATATCCTGTTGTATTGCTAACATTTCTATTCACTGTGCTGCTTTCAGATATAATAATATCGTTACTTTCAATTCTTGGTTGTCCCATATTGAGAAACGCCTCTTCTAATTTCTTTATCCTCACCTCGCGTTCCTCTATTAGCCTCAATAGCTTTTCTTCTCTCTCATTTGCATCTTTTAGCAACCTGTGTGTATCTTGTCTGTGTTGTATCTCTCAGATGCTTCTTGCAATTGTTCAAATTCGCGCTCTTTAGTCTTCATGCTGACCTTGAAATCAATGCTAATTTCCTTCAAGTTCTGCTCAAAATCAGCTTGCATTAGGTCATTCTGCTTCTGTAATGTTCCAACATATTTTTTTCCAACATTGTTTTTAAGTCTGTTATTAATATAATCTTTCATTTAAAAAAAATCTTTTCTTGTTCATTGTCATTGAACATTGTCTTTTTCCCTTTTCCTTTCTCAGTTCTGTATTCCTTTCCCTTAAGTTATAGCTCCAGTTTCCATGAGTGGATCCCACAAGATGATGTGCATATCATACATTAATTTAAGATCTTCAAGTGTGAATGGAGACCCTTTCTCTTCTCTTTTCTTTATAATCTTCTGTGCTCTTCTGTCACTGATTCCTGCTATCGGTTTCAAATCATTCAATGATGCAGTGTTAATATTAATTGGCGTTGTGATTTTCAGCTAAATATGAGAACAAACAACAATTATAACCAAACAAAATTAAGCAGTATAGGGCATGTACCTAATAATATGTACACGTGTGGTAACGTTTGTACAGTTGTCACTCGAAAAAAGGAATGTTAGAAAGAAATATCAATCAGTACATACAATCAGACAAGGAAGAAACAAAATTACTCACAAAAATGATTCTCGGCACAGCTGTGATATCAGAAGATCTGTCGCAGAAAAATAGTGATAAGTATGACACGAAATAAATCAACACGCCATTAAGGACATCAACGCGCCATATATATTCGCGGGAAGAAAGAAAACAAATCTTTTCTCTCCCCAAAAAATTGAAAAATGGTGCGAAAAAAATGTCAACACTGAAAAAATTGTCAAAAAGTGTCAGAGTGAAAATATTGGAGCCGTACCGACTTCTGACACCACTGTAATGAATTGTATTGTTTTATTACCTGAATAATCACTTCCAGGCTCTTTGGTCACCAAGAACTATTAATAGACATCAATAAGGATGGCTCAATACGTTGTACGTCTATCCAGTTCAAATTCTTGGAGATGACGCCGGTCTCGTCACTTCCGGGATTCCAAGTTGAGGTGTTCCGATGTACTTCACTGAATTTGGTACTGCTTTGACAACTATTTTACCTATTTTGTTCAAGTATTGTTATAAATACTGTTATAGTGACAGCCGGAACCTTTGAGCCGTAATGAAAGCGGGAGGTTTGGCGCTTTAAAAATATAATTCAACCCACCATTTCTTTAGAAATGCCTGTACCAAGTCAGGATCATTACGGTTTTCACAGTTTTCCGTTGTTGACTGATTTTGTCTGTTTATATACTTATGAGTTTTGACTTTCCCTTTGTAAGATTGTTCGGAGTTCGGTAATTTTGTTATTACCCTTATTTATAATTATTACAGTGCTGATATTTATTGGTGAATGAAATAAGAAAAAAATCCTATAAATAACATTTTGCCTTTAAATGTCTTTTTTATGGAATTGCTTTGGTTGGTTTGGTCTATGATGTTTAACGCCACTTTCAACAATATTTAAGCTATATCGTGGCGGTCAGTTTTATTGGTGGAGGAAACCGAAACCATCAAATTTGCTACACATCCTGCACCGTCACTTACTCCTACGTCCCATGTTTTCGCATGGAAAAAATCCGGACGTATAATTCTATCCAATAATGAAAACAAGGAAATAAATATGTTGTCATAGTTACGTAACAACGAAATAATAACTCAAATAAAGAATAAAATGGCTTAGTTTAAATTTGGTTTTTGATGTTTAACGCCACTTTCAACAATACTTCTGTTATATCGTGACGGTCAATTTTATCGGTTTAGGAAACCGGAGAAAACCACCGACCTGCCGCAAGTCACTGACAAACGTTATCACATTATGTTGTATCGCCTGAGCGGGATTCGAACTCACAACGTTAGTAGTGATAGGTACTGATTGCGTAATAAGGTAAATAATATGATCAAGCATGTCCGTGAACAGTTCCTTTTAAGTGCAAATGAATTGGTAGACTCACTCCAAAGAAATGATTCGAAATCTTATTGGTCACTGATTCGGAAATTAATGAAAGGAACGTCCCAAAATTATTCTATTCCGCCCTTATATGATAATGATTCAAATGAATTGATATATGATGACAAGATTAAGGCAAATCTGTTGAACAAATATTTTTGTTCTATTTCATTTGTTGATGATACTAATCATGTTCCCCCAGATATACCATCAAGAACTGGTGCATTATTATCTAATATATATATTACTGAACACGATGTTAAAGATATTTTACAAACATTGAAAATAGGTAAAGCTTGTGGTGATGACGGCATCACCCATCAAATGTTAAAGAGTACTTCTGAAACCATTTGTATACCTTTAGCTATTATTTTTAACTTTTCGTTGCAGAAAGGCATATTTCCATCAACATGGAAAATTGCGCGAGTTATGCCAGCTTTCAAAAAAGACGACAAAAGCAGTCCTTCAAATTATAGACCCATATCTTTATTAAGTTGTATAGGGAAAGTGATGGAACGTGCTGTATATAAGTATACATATAATTTTATTTTTGAACATTCTCTTCTGTATGCCTACCAATCAGGATTCATTCGTGGTCATTCTACTGTATACCAATTATTAGAAATGTATCATAGAGTATGTCAAAATTTAGATGAACGATTGTCAACTATTTTAATATTTTGTGACATATCAAAAGCTTTTGACAGAGTTTGGCATCAGGGGCTTATTAAGAAATTAAAATCGTATGGGATATCGGGCGACCTTTTGATCTGGTTTAAAAATTATTTAAGTGGTAGAAGGCAATTTGTGTTTGTAAATAATGAACTATCAGATTCTTGTCAAAGCAGGTGTACCCCAAGGATCTGTACTTGGCCCATTATTATTTTTATTATATATTAATGACATTACAGATAACTTAGGCAATTTGGCGAGACTGTTTGCCGACGACACCTCATTGTCATACTCTGGGGAAAAACTTTGATTTGATGCAAATTGAGATAAATAATGATTTACAAATATTGGATCAATGGGCAAAAACATGGCTTGTAGACTTTAACCCTAAAAAAACTAAAGCCCTTATAATATCAAATAATACTAATATTCCTGAATTAAACATACGTTTTAATGACGAATCAGTTGAACTTGTTGATAATCATAAACATCTGGGTGTAACATTTGTATCTGATGGAAACTGGACTGTACATATTGAAAACATAGCTAGATCAGCATTAAAACAAGTAAATGTTCTTCGTAAATTAAAATTTATTTTATCTAAACAAGCTTTGTCAAATATCTATCTTACATTTATCAGATCAGTACTAGAATATGCATGTGAAGTGTGGGATGGGTGTTATGAACGGGACATTGAAAAATTAGAAAAAATACAATTAGAAGCGGCACGAATTGTAACAGGTCTGACAAAATCTGCTAGTAAGGATTCATTATATTTTGAGACTGGATGGGAAACTTTAGCCAATCGGCGGGAAACTCGTAAATTAACTACTTTTTATAAAATTCATAATAAATTATGCCCTCCTTATTTATTTAACTGTTTACCTCCAATTACATCAGATGTAAATAGTTATAACCTTAGAAATAATCAGAATTATGTTCCACCAAGATGCAGACTGAGAACATCAGCAAGCTCATTTATTCCATCTACCGTTTCGCTTTGGAACAATCTAGACATATCAATAAGAAATTCTCCTACATTATCTTCGTTTAAAAACAGAGTGAAAGCTGATATTTATAAAACCCCAAAGTATTATAATGAAGGCCCACGGAAACTAAGTATATTACATACTAGACTTAGACACCAATGCAGCTCACTCAATGCCGATCTGTCAAAAATACATATAATAAATAATTTTAAATGTAATTGTGGTGCTTCTTTTGAAGATGCTATACATTATTTTCTAGAATGTCCTTTATACCTGAACGAAAGAAGAACACTTCTGAGTAATTGCGACGATATCAATATCAATATTGAAACTTTGTTCTTTGGGAACGATAAGCATAGTTATGACGTCAACTCCAAAATATTTGGAAAAGTTCGAACGTTTATAAATCAATCAAAAAGATTTTAGGGCTAATGTCAGCAATTTTTCACTTTTTCACTTTTTCACTTACTTTCTTCTAGTGTCAAAATTTTAAATGTCTATTGCTGTCATTAATTCATGTGTATAATTTGTAAGGAGAGGACTTCATATAAGTTGGTATAACTTGCTGTCCAATCCTATTGTCTATGTACAATAAAATATTATTAAACTAAACTGATTGCGAACAAAATGAAACAATGTTGGTGCATTAAGGACATAATAAATGAAACAGCTGACAAAAGATATGATTAGTTCATAATAATGATATACAAATGTATTCTGATTTGATGATTTGATTTTTGGTGCTTAACGCCACAAATGTATTATAATATAATAACGAAATGTTAATGTTGTAATAACGACATCATTTTTTTCTCAAATGGCTCATACCGGGCTTAGACGATAAGAGTAAATTTATCTTTATATTTTTTCTTAAGATCTATATAAAAATAACATATAGATTTAATTGTATCACTGTAATGCAAGGATAAACACATACCTCATTATCAAAGCATATTAACAATCTCATAATAGTCAAGCGGCGAGAAGACAAAATGTATGACTAATGCACCCACCGAACACACACTTGTGTTGTATATAATTGTAAAGACAATTAAAAGAACTTGAATTAAAGGCAGGTCGGCAGTTGATAACATGATAAGATTTTTAATAAATCGGGGTCAAAGATCACTCCACCACCTTGGTATTTTTGTTTTTCATTTTATTATTTCAAAAGCTCTTTTTATTCACAGAGGGATATTGGGCTATTTGAAAGTGTCTGATTTGCAGAGAGAGTACCTTCTTATTTCAATGAATGGGTTGGCTATTTTTGTACCAGTACTGAATGACTTTTAAACGACTGCTGTGTGTCAGTCGATTCATTTAGCATAACGGTTTTGCTTTGACATCGGTGAAATTTAATCATAAGTTAAGAATAAACCTCATCTTTTTCTTTTTGTTTTTATATCGACTGATTGTTTTTTACAGGACTAGAAATCACAGTATTTTATGGATTTATATCTATTTCTTCAACGGTAATGATTTTAGTGTTCCGGTTTTAAACATCAACATGGGTGGTCGTGATAGTATGGTAGTTGGATTTACAATTATCTCTGTAATCAGTGTCTATCATCACTAAAGTTGTGAGTTCGAACTCAGTTCATGGAAAGGTGTACTCGATACAACATTATGTGATAAAGTTTGACGGACAGGTCGGTTGTTTTCTCCGGGTACTCCGGTTTCATCCACCAATAAAACTGACTGCCACGATATAGCTGAAAATATATTGTTGAAAGTGGCATTAATCACCGTAAACCTTAAACACCAACCGTTGTCACGATAGTACGAATTAACAATTTCAGGCTAAGTGTTGTAATTCCAGATCAGACAGTGGATATACATTTCAGAAAGAATGCGGAGAATAACATTTCCGGAATTTCAATATTGTTTCATTTGCAAACATCGGCATTATGATTGATATTTCTTCAAAATGCCATATTTTTTCATACAATTTTAAATGTTGAAAATAACAACATATACAAATGATATAATTAGTAGAAAAAATTATACTATAATTGTCGTATAATAAAAATATGAGAAGTTTCAAGCATCTAAATTATTGAATATACCAATCTTTTTTTTTTTAATCTGATAAAAATACAGTTTCTGGTGCACAACATGTAAATTGCGTTAATATATGATAGATTTGTGCTCTAGTTATCAGATTATATAGAGACAATGAGCAAGCGATCTTTAAAACGACGCGGTTTGGCAAAGCGTGTGTTTATTTTTAAAATATGGTTATTCCAAAATACCAACAAAAAAAAACTATCAGTTTTAAACAAACGTGATCATACGACTTGGTGACGACCTGTCTAAAATTAATAAATATATATTTAAGCTTTCATTTAATACCATTTTAGTCGTGTCTTGGGTGGGTGCATTAAACTCCTAAATGAGGCGAGTTTTTTTCTTTTTTTGGAACTGGCCGCTACACTATGAATAAATAAACAACAATAATATATTTACGCTTTATTTTATTCACAAGTAATTTAATATTGTTTGTTCTGTAAATACTTCGTTGATTAACAATGACCTATTTCATTTGAGGGCCCGGGTGGCTCAATGGATTACATAACAACTCATACAAGCCTATCACCAATACGGCGTGAGTTCATTCCCGGCTTTGTAAATTACCAATAAAAGGTGCACTCGACTCACAGCCGCAAGTGATAAAGTCTATCAGTTACTTGCCCATGGTCGGTGGTTCTCTCGGGGAACTCCGGCTTCTTCTACCACTAAAACTGGTCGCCATGATGATATAGCTGAAATATTGCTGAAAGTGGCGTTAAACACCAAAAACCAAAACCAAACCTATTTCATTTGGTTAGTGTGCATTGTTAAATAATGACCGTGTCACACATGCATGAATTACTACGCATACTGATCAATTTTCTTTATTTAAAAAAAAAAAAAATACGATTTGTATTTGCAAATAACTTTATTGCAGGATAAATACAATATTGGTGTATTGATGGTAAATATAGAATTTAGGTGGCTCGGCATGAAACGGGTGGAAAGACTCGCTAAAGCTCGTCTTTCCCACGTTTCTAATCCTCGCCACATAAATTCTATATTTACTGTCAATACACCAATTTTGTATATATACATATATACATTGTTGTTAAATATAAAATTAATTTAGATTTGTTGCGAAACAGGCTAGAAAAGCTAGTCAAAGGCTCGTTTTTCTGCCTGTTTCTTAAGCTCGTACAAATAATTTATCAATTGTCCGATAATGTACGTATATTGTATATGTATTTACTCTATCGGAAATGATTTTGTTGTCTTCTACAAAACTTAGCATTCAAATTTTTATACATCTTAGAGTACATGCAGTATAATAAAACAGCTATTGCCTTCTTATGAGGTGAACATTAAGTTGTCAAACCTCGAGCGGTTGTTTCCCCTCGTGCTAAAGCCCTTAATGCACTCGGAGATAATAACATCTCTTGGGTTGACAACGTTCGATGTTCACCTCGTATGAAGACAATAATTGTATATTATTATACCTCACATAATAAAGAATCAATTCTATTGGTTAAAAGATAATCACATGACATAAAATAATCTGGATATTTTTGCTTCTAATCGCCGCCAACGGTGAATAACCTCCAGAATTACACACGTCAATTGAATAACCCTATTATTCAACGGTGAACAACCTTCGAAAATTACAACTTCCAGTGAATAACCCTAATGGAATAATACTTTAACAATTCAAATATTAAATAGTATATATTTCAACTGTTTGTTCGGTATAATAAAACAGCTACGGGCCTCTGAATCGGTTCCGAGGGCCGTAATTGTATATTGTAATAACGTCACATTTTTTAAATAAACAAATTGCACACTGACTTCCGTGTATACCAGATGTGGCTTCTTTAAATTATTTCCAAAAATATACAAATCTGCATTGTCATAGATCTCCATCTAAACCCCAAAATAATATTTCCTAACCCAAAATAATTTGCAATAATTTATTGAATTTATTAGTAATAGGTTTTGTTCAGTAAGTGCCACGAGTACGATTTTTAAAATATAAATAACAAAGCAAGCTAATAAAAAATGTATCAAGGAAAGAATAAAAAGTGTTGAAAATCCATAACATTATACTGTACTTAATTATTACTCATATTATTGTGATCAGCGATGTGAAAGATTCAACTTAGTAACGTTGAACAAAAATCATTTTCTACATTTTTTCCCATTGATGATGGTCAATATGTTGTCATCTATTATTATAAGAATCTTTTTATCTTAATACAATCCTAGAAGTTCATCACATGGATAGAAAATAATAAAGACACACCTTTTACGATTGGATAAAACCCATCTTGTTACTCGACCAATCAAACTAGATACCTTTCAACTCTTTGAAGTCTGTCTCAGATTTATGTTTCGGTGACGTTCCTTTTTTTAAATGCATGCTATATAAAGCTCTGTCGTTCTTGGGACACTCTCGAAGCGACAACCCTTCGCGTATACGAACACCATGCTTTTACGAGGGGATATATGGAGTAACCATTTTAGTTTAATATTTTGTATAGTTCTAGGTACAGTATGCTTTTAAACATTATATTTACAAGTTATATTGAAAACGGTGACACATATTCCATCATCATAAAAATCATTAAAAGTTTAATGTCGTTGAGTTTGGTAAAAAAGAAAAAAAAATTTGCGTTGAAAGTTAATATTTACCTTCAAAACATGAGTTTAAACGTGTATTTTCTTTGTTTTTTTTTGTGTGTGTGCAGCTTGTCTGCCAGCATCATTAATTATGCATGCCTCAATTTCCGAACTTCATGCGCAATGGCACTGATGCTTACTTTTCAGCATGAGTTTGAACTCCCAACGCTTCCTTCAATTCCATCCAACTGTCATGTTGGTAGCGTATGTTAATTCTTGTTTTATTATAATTCACCAAAACTTCTTTCCTATTTCTTTTTCTAGCAGAATCAGTTAAACCTCTCGTACGAATGCGTGCAGGTTTTCCATCGGCAGACATTTTGTCGTACTGACAGGAATTTATGTTCTAGATGTGTTTTCATGAAAATAAAACTTTACTTTAGTTTTAATTTATGTTTTAAATGTACTCCTTGTAAAATATATCTGGACAAAAAAAATCACCAGAATCAATAACATTATATCTTTAATTTGTTTTAGAGTTTGAAAAATCCAATACCAGTATAACTTAGAAAAAAAAATTGGAACACATTTGGAAGTAGTGATTTTTTTTCTGTCTTTCACGAAACATTTAATATATTGGTGTATGTAAAAATTTATCGTTGGGTTCATCATTTATATTATGACATCTTACTTTCAATCTTTATATACCAGGATCCTTACACGGTAATGACCACCTTTTTTGTAGATTAAAAAAAAAGAGTGTGCGATACACAATTATAAGTCCTTGCAATGCAGCCCAACTGTCGATACTTTTCTATAAATCATTATTTCCTTTTTTAAAGTAACTTCCCGACATGATATAGCAACAAAATACTCTAAATCAAATTAGAACAGACTAAAATGGCTAAAAGAAAAAGGACTAAAAGACAAACAATGATCTACAAAACACTATAGTCTATACAGAAAACTAACGTTGTTTGACAGATCTACAAAACACTATAGTCTATACAGAAAACTAACGTTGTTTGACAGATCTACAAAACACTATAGTCTATACAGAAAACTAACGTTGTTTGACAGATCTACAAAACACTATAGTCTATACAGAAAACTAACGTTGTTTGACAGATCTACAAAACACTATAGTCTGTACAGAACACTAACGTTGTTTGACAGATCTACAAAATACTATAGTCTATACAGAAAACTAACGTTTGACAGATCTACAAAACACTATAGTCTGTACAGAACACTAACGTTGTTTGACAGATCTACAAAACACTATAGTCTATGCAGAAAACTAACGTTGTTTGACAGGTCTACAAAACACTATAGTCTGTACAGAAAACTAACGTTGTTTGACATTTCGATGGAAATGTTCTATTCGGAAGTGTTACGATCGCCATAACAATATTGATAAATGACTGGTGAAGGTATTTTGGCTATGAACTATACTTTCTAAGTAACATGTGTTTCTTTATAGGCAACTATGGATTTGTAGAAATATTAACCTAGGTTCTGTGCTGTCGGGTGCAACTCCCCAGAAAGTTATCCTTACTAGCTCTACGTTATGTAATATTCAAAAGGGCGTAATAGGAGAAATACACATGCATTGCACATAACTGGCATCAGCTTTTCTCGAGAAAGGTTTGTTAGGACGGTCGTTGGTACTTCGTTACAAGGCATACATTCCCAACATTTTAATTATATCCTTCTTTATTTCACAATGGGCCTTTAAAAGTACAACAATGTTTTATTGTTTGTAAATTTCTTCTAACAAACATTGCCCACTTGACATTAGAGAACAATCAGTAATTGATTAAAATAGGGGTGTGGCATTTTACCGAAGCAAATCAAATATATATGTAAATGGCAGTTGTGTAAATGCATTATTATGTGGGTTTTTTTTAACAGTATTTTTATTATATTGATCGGAAATAATGCTTTTGTGGCAAAAAATTGATCACAAACATGACCAGTTACGTATTTTTTTTTTTTTTTTTATTATTTCATACAAGATACTTTTTTTTTATTTGGCGACAACATTTGTAGCATTTCGTGACAAGTCTGATTCCCGTCATGTAATAGGCCAAGGGGAATGGGGGAAGATTGAAATGTGAAAATTTTACAAACGACGGATGGACGCAAAGTGATGACAATAGTTCACAGGAACTTTTAAGTGAGATGAGCCAACAAAAGATAATAAAAAATTCAAATATTTTGACACAGCTTGTCGAGCGACCATGTTTGTGATTGAAATTTTTTTCACAAGCCATTATGTTCTATCATACATAGACCATAAAGTACAAAAACAACAAAATCGTACAATGAATATAGTATTTTGAAAAATATTCCACAAAAATATCATTGATAAGTTCGTTTAGGTTTATTTTGGGTTTCTTTCGGTAAAACTTCACTTTTAAAGTAATACAACAGTGTCACAACAAACAAACAATTACAAAGAAAACATTAATTGTTATTGATTTAATGCAAGATGCTGTCTTTCTTTCTTTTTTTCAATTTAAAGACATCAAATAGTTAGACTTTATATATGTTTATTGGTATGTAATATCATAATAACATATTTAATGATTTTGTCATATCTTTAAGAAACAGCCCATCAATTTTTCCGTATATATATCGTTGGAATATTTGACTCTCGATTTAGAGTAGTTATTATATCAATTTCAATAGAAAACTTTGTAACTAACATCAACTTGCAGCAGTTCTAGATATACAACAGCTTGTTAAGATTGGTCATTGATGGCCCGTTACAAGGCAAAGGTATACGATCACGGACTTCATTTTATCCATTAAGAAATAAATCCCAAACAGATCCATCCTTATGTCATCTTTTTACTTATATGAAACTCTTTTGTTTATAAATATGTACCGATATCGTATACAATAACAATTAAATGTATTTCATTTCGTTTGACATGGGAGTTTCCCGTCAAGATAATATTTTTTTTTTAAATATAGGGTCAGGTAACCTGTTTGTATGGAGTGTACATGTATAACCGGGTGTTGAATAGCTACCGCGGGTAGATTTTGCAGGAGGAAAGTTTTGGCGGTATTCAGGGTGGGGTCTTTTAATTGATATACAAAGTTTTAATATCGAAGATGCTCACAGTAACTACGTCAGAGACACTTACAGTTTGTTGGCTGCATAGTTTATTTTGTTTTTATGATGATCTGTAATAAAAAAAAATATGAAATTAATGATAATGTTTATATAAAAAATAAGAAGTAACCAAGTAACCAAGTCTAAATCATGTGTTGTCTCTTAATTTTGCCCAATGGATTTAGAAAGGAAATAATTTATATTCGGACGAGCTGACAAGGGAGAATTTAACGATTTTGATCTATTTTTCTCTTCTTGATTTCCAGGTCAGTGCATACTAGCTGTAAATGGAAACATATTTCGTAAGTACTTTTTTATGCCTGTTGATTTAACATAATTTCTGCAATGTAATGGATTTATCTGAAACTATTTGATAATCACCAGTTGTGCAGGACATTTTAATATGTGTATTTGTCTTGATCATTTATTAATTGATCCTGTCAAATATTGTGAATAAATCCAAAATACATTATCTGTATTGCTGGTTTTGGTTTCATGCTGTTTAACGCCACTTTCAACAATATTTTAGTTATATCGTGGCGGTCAATCTTATTGGTGGAAGAAACCGGAGTAAACGGAGGAAACCACCGACCTGTCGCAAGTCACTGAAAAACTTTATCACATGAAATAAATGTTGTATCGAGTACACCTCGCCTGAACGGGGTTCAAACTCACGTCGTTAGTGGTGATAGGCACTGGTTGCATATGTAGTTATATGTAACATAGCACCTCATGGCAATAAGTTTCTGGTTGACTAAATGACTAATATATTACTAGATTGTTTATTGCGTGTCTTCGTGATATTTGTTTTGTACAATCTGACTTCAACTATTACTGCCAACGAAGGAATTTCTTGGTCGATTTTCTGCAGTAGTGGCCTATCAATCGTTTTCCCTAAAGAGTACTGGTTGTACAAGTGAACGAGTTTCTGCAATATTGGCCTATCAATCGTTTTCCTCAAAGAGCACTGGTTGTAAAAGTGACTGGTTGATATGACCGGTTGCACATTATTATGGAATGACATTATATGTAATAATCTTTCCCTAACATACAAATAAGACCTTTTTTCCATGCGCTGATTTAGAGATTCGAAGAACTGAAGTAAATGTTAGTGATATCATACTCATTGTCTTATTTTACTGTGTATATCGGTTCAATGATAATAAAACTGTAAGAGGTCACTTCAACTTTGAAATCCAACGAAATGACTAAGTTTTCTTTAATAACCTATACTTGTAATATTGTTCAACAAAGCATACTGGTCAGATACTGTCATTACTAGTACATTTTAAACACTATCCCTTTAACTAAATTGCTACTTCTGGATCTTTTTGACAGACATTTCAGAATAGTGATATTTTTGATTGCGTTCATGTTCATAGACACTTTTAACAATTTTGAAGCTTGATCGTACCTGCCATTCCTGTTTGGAGAACCCCAAATAGTTACAATCAACTGACACGTGAAATCGTCGGTTTTGTGCAAGTGTATTTATACATTAACTTTCAGATCAGATTACACACTAAGGTGACTGGGAGATATACACTTTTACTATAAGCGACACAGCCGAAGAACCATTTTAAAATGGAAGTAGCTTAATGTATTATTCATAATGTTTTTACAGATAACCTGTTTAACTTACAACGGATTCCTGAAAGAGGTAAATCATTCTTAAACTAGCTATATAAATAAACGTTAGAGAAAACCGAAGGGCAATCAAGAATGGACAATCCAGAGAAACTGGCAACATTGAGCACACAAGACACAAGAAGAAAGCAAAAACCACATCACATAATGTGTGTTAGACACCACTATGCGCAAACAAACACAAATAACATAACTAAGACATGACCTATGGGGAAACTTCTTTCTTATCATGCATTCAAAAGCATAGAAATGTTTGGTATATGCTAACACATAGATAAATCTTTATATGCAATTATTCTGTCTGTAAATATGCATGTTTCTGCAAGACTGAGCTTACCATCGGCTTCTGTTTTTCGTTGTCATTTCTTTGTTGATGTGTCCAGAGGAGTAGTTCGTTCGGCTGTGGTTGGTAAACCTGTTCAACATAACCTTTAAATTTGATTTGTATCCATGTGAAAGAGGCTGAATTCCTCAATATTATAACTTAAATATTAATAAGATGTATTTATTAATACATGTACTATCAAAAGCCAACAAGACGTTTCTTTAATAATCCAACTTGTATTCCATAACAAGATTAATGTTGGTTTTTTGTTGTTTTAATAATTTCTGTTGTTCCATTGTTCAGAGTTGTTGACCTTTTTGCAATTGCAAAATGCGGTATTTATAAAAAAAAAAAAAAAAAAAATGTACGGAATTAAAAAAACAAATATTTGAATCAAATTTGGCCTGAATCATCCTTAGAGTTTCTACTTTACCTTCTAAATTGTGTCAGATGACCTGCCGACCGATCAACATGAACTCTGTCACTAAAAATAGAATATAGGGTAGATCACACGATAGGAAGTAGAAAATTCTTAAAATGTCAAAAATTCGTTCTTAATTAAGACAAAATCTGTCCAAATTCCTACTGATGGAACAGCTTTGTTATCTTTTTGCGTGTTTTCTGTGTTCATTCATGAACTGAGCATATTTGCAAATATGCAAAAATAAACAAAACAATACAATAAAAATAAACTTCTACTGTGATACCTCTACCCTAATATAAACCAAAAGTTTCACGAATTTTCCTTTTATGGTCCACATTCTGAACTTTGATTGGTCAGTATTCTATAAAATCACTGTTGCTTTCTTTTTAATATCATCAATTGTGACTGTCATATGTAATGTGTTATACATACACATATAAAAACCGTAAACGTTCTTAGTTGTATTCACTATCTGATGCAATTGTTTTGTCAATCATCTTGACATGGAATGAGACGGAAATCAACTTCCAGCTAATACAAAATCGGTAGACACAGTTGAAGGATTCAGAGCCGCCCTAGAGTCAAGCTCTGGAAGAAATTAAACAACAATAACGTGTACATAAATTTAATTGTAAATCGGAGATTGTTTTAAATGTAAATAGTATAGAGAGGACTTGCTGTGTTACTCGAAACTGCGCAAAGTTTCAAGCGGAGCCAAATACATTCGTTTAACGAACCCGGTTCCTTACATGGAAGAAAAAGAGGAAGAATGTATTCCGGTATAAATATCCGAACAAAGCAAATATATTTAAAAAGACGACAATGTGAAGAAGAATTTTAGTATAACAGGATGTAAGTTTGAACAGTGAGGGTCAACAATTCCACCTATATCAACAAAACGAAGAAACACCTCTTACTTTTACTCACCGAACACAAAAAAGACTAATGCATATGACGTTGGAAATCCAGGGCCTGACTTGTGACAGATATACAAATTTGGCGGGATTAAACCTGTTAAATTGTTAGAATTAAATATTGAACAGAAAATAGTAATGAATGTAATGACAATGAATTAATTGATAATTGGACCTATTTGTTGTACAAGCAGATTGTCTATATTTTTTGCAAAGTAAACCTGCATCAAAGAGAAAATAAAGTTGTTAAGTTATAGCTTTTACTAATAAGATTTTTTAAGGATTTTACGAGTTTAGATGTGTCAGATTTGAATTGTTAGCTTTATTTATTACGTCGCCATAACATTACAGATGGAAAATACCCTTTTTGATGTAGAATTGTTTTTATTTCCAAGATCTTTTGTGAAAGTTTAATAATAATTTATGAACGCGGTATCCTTTGCTTAATGGCTTTAAAGTTTTCGCTGTTATGCTGTACCTAGTAGGAATATTTCTATTATATCATGTTTATTGACCATATCTAACTCAGACATCGGTGTATTTCTAAAAGTTTATCAGTTGACATTCTCCTCTTTTGGACCAACATTTTTAGCTGCTTTATCAGCTGGAACCAAAGCAAAAGGTTTACCTAGTTATTTTACCTTATAGTAATGACCTGTAAATAAAGTACCGGTATAAGGAAACAAAGAAATACATATACCGATGGATCTTTCAAGTTTCTGTAAACTGTGGAGTTGCTGATAAAGATGAAATTATATTACTTAATGTAACTAATATCAATAACCTGCTGTTGTTTTCTTTATATCATTAATTTTGACTATAATATGCAATGTGTTATAAATTTCTTGGTCGATTTTCTGCAGTAGTGGCCTATCAATCGTTTTCCCTAAAGAGTACTGGTTGTACAAGTGAACGAGTTTCTGCAATATTGGCCTATCAATCGTTTTCCTCAAAGAGCACTGGTTGCAAAAGTGACTGGTTGATATGACCGATTGCACATTATTATGGAATGACATTATATGTAATAATCTCTCACTAACATACAAATAAGACCTTTTTTTCCATGCGCTGATTTAGAGATTCGAAGAACTGAAGTAAATGTTAGTGATATCATACTCATTGTCTTATTTTACTGTGTATATCGGTTCAATAATAATAAAACTGTAAGAGGTCACTTCAACTTTGAAATCCAACGAAATGACTAAGTTTTCTTTAATAACCTATACTTGTAATATTGTTCAACAAAGCATACTGATCAGATACTGTCATTACTAGTACATTTTAAACACTATCCCTTTAACTAAATTGCTACTTCTGGATCTCTTTGACAGACATTTCAGAATAGTGATATTTTTGATTGCGTTCATGTTCATAGACATTTTTAACAATTTTGAAGCTTGATCGTACCTGCCATTCCTGTTTGGAGAACCCCAAATAGTTACAATCAACTGACACGTGAAATCGTCGGTTTTGTGCAAGTGTATTTATACATTAACTTTCAGATCAGATTACACACTAAGGTGACTGGGAGATATAAACTTTCACTATAAGCGACACAGCCGAAGAACCATTTTAAAATGGAAGTAGCTTAATGTATTATTCATAATGTTTTTACAGATGACCTGTTTAACGTACACCGGATTCCTGAAGCAGGTAAATCATTCTTAAACTAGCTATATAAATAAACGTTAGAGAAAACCGAAGGGCAATCAAGAATGGACAATCCAGAGAAACTGGCAACATTGGGCACACAAGACACAAGAAGAAGACAAAAACCACATCACATAATGTGTGTTTGTCACCACTATGCGCAAACAAACACAAATAACATAACTAAGGCATGACCTATGGGGAAACTTCTTTCTTATCATGCATTCAAAAGCATAGAAATGTTTGGTATATGCTAACACATAGATAAATCTTTATATGCAATTATTCTGTCTGTAAATATGCATGTTTCTGCAAGACTGAGCTTACCATCGGCTTCTGTTTTTCGTTGTCATTTCTTTGTTGATGTGTCCAGAGGAATAGTTCGTTCGGCTGTGATTGGTAAACCTGTTCAACATAACCTTTAAATTTGATTTGTATCCATGTGAAAGAGGCTGAATTCCTCAATATTATAACTTAAATATTAATAAGATGTATTTATTAATACATGTACTATCAAAAGCCAACAAGACGTTTCTTTAATAATCCAACTTGTATTCCATAACAAGATTAATGTTGGTTTTTTGTTGTTTTAATAATTTCTGTTGTTCCATTGTTCAGAGTTGTTGACCTTTTTGCAATTGCAAAATGCAGTATTCATAAAAAAAAAACAAATGTACGGAATTAAAAAAACAAATATTTGAATCAAATTTGGCCTGAATCATCCTTAGAGTTTCTACTTTACCTTCTAAATTGTGTCAGATGACCTGCCGACCGATCAACATGAACTCTGTCACTAAAAATAGAATATAGGGTAGATCACACGATAGGAAGTAGAAAATTCTTAAAATGTCAAAAATTCGTTCTTAATTAAGACAAAATCTGTCCAAATTCCTACTGATGGAACAGCTTTGTTATCTTTTTGCGTGTTTTCTGTGTTCATTCATGAACTGAGCATATTTGCAAATATACATAAATAAACAAAACAATACAATAAAAATAAACTTCTACTGTGATACCTCTACCCTAATATAAACCAAAAGTTTCACGAATTTTCCTTTTATGGTCCACATTCTGAACTTTGATTGGTCAGTATTCTATAAAATCACTGTTGCTTTCTTTTTAATATCATCAATTGTGACTGTCATATGCAATATGTTATACATACACATATAAAAACCGTAAACGTTCTTAGTTGTATTCACTATCTGATGCAATTGTTTTGTCAACCGTCTTTACATGGAATGAGACGGAGATCAACTTCCAGCTAATACAAAATCGGTAGACACAGTTGAAGGATTCAGAGCCGCCCTAGAGTCAAGCTCTGGAAGAAATTAAACAACAATAACGTGTACATAAATTTAATTGTAAATCGGAGATTGTTTTAAATGTAAATAGTATAGAGAGGACTTGCTGTGTTACCCGAAACTGCGCAAAGTTTGAAGCGGAGCCAAATACATTCGTTTAACGAACCCGGTTCCTTACATGGAAGAAAAAGAGGAAGAATGTATTCCGGTATAAATATCCGAACAAAGCAAATATATTTAAAAAGACGACAATGTGAAGAAGAATTTTAGTATAACAGGATGTAAGTTTGAACAGTGAGGGTCAACATTCCACCTATATCAACAAAACGAAGAAACACCTCTTACTTTTACTCACCGAACACAAAATAGACTAATGCATATGACGTTGGAAATCCAGGGCCTGACTTGTGACAGATATACAAATTTGGCGGGATTAAACCTGTTAAATTGTTAGAATTAAATATTGAACAGAAAATAGTAATGAATGTAATGACAATGAATTAATTGATAATTGGACCTATTTGTTGTACAAGCAGATTGTCTATATTTTTTGCAAAGTAAACCTGCATCAAAGAGAAAATAAAGTTGTTAAGTTATAGCTTTTACTAATAAGATTTTTTAAGGATTTTACGAGTTTAGATGTGTCAGATTTGAATTGTTAGCTTTATTTATTACGTCGCCATAACATTACAGATGGAAAATACCCTTTTTGATGTAGAATTGTTTTTATTTCCAAGATCTTTTGTGAAAGTTTAATAATAATTTATGAACGCGGTATCCTTTGCTTAATGGCTTTAAAGTTTTCGCTGTTATGCTGTACCTAGTAGGAATATTTCTATTATATCATGTTTATTGACCATATCTAACTCAGACATCGGTGTATTTCTAAAAGTTTATCAGTTGACATTCTCCTCTTTTGGACCAACATTTTTAGCTGCTTTATCAGCTGGAACCAAAGCAAAAGGTTTACCTAGTTATTTTACCTTATAGTAATGACCTGTAAATAAAGTACCGGTATAAGGAAACAAAGAAATACATATACCGATGGATCTTTCAAGTTTCTGTAAACTGTGGAGTTGCTGATAAAGATGAAATTATATTACTTAATGTAACTAATATCAATAACCTGCTGTTGTTTTCTTTATATCATTAATTTTGACTATAATATGCAATGTGTTATAAATTTCTTGGTCGATTTTCTGCAGTAGTGGCCTATCAATCGTTTTCCCTAAAGAGTACTGGTTGTACAAGTGAACGAGTTTCTGCAATATTGGCCTATCAATCGTTTTCCTCAAAGAGCACTGGTTGCAAAAGTGACTGGTTGATATGACCGATTGCACATTATTATGGAATGACATTATATGTAATAATCTCTCACTAACATACAAATAAGACCTTTTTTTCCATGCGCTGATTTAGAGATTCGAAGAACTGAAGTAAATGTTAGTGATATCATACTCATTGTCTTATTTTACTGTGTATATCGGTTCAATAATAATAAAACTGTAAGAGGTCACTTCAACTTTGAAATCCAACGAAATGACTAAGTTTTCTTTAATAACCTATACTTGTAATATTGTTCAACAAAGCATACTGATCAGATACTGTCATTACTAGTACATTTTAAACACTATCCCTTTAACTAAATTGCTACTTCTGGATCTCTTTGACAGACATTTCAGAATAGTGATATTTTTGATTGCGTTCATGTTCATAGACATTTTTAACAATTTTGAAGCTTGATCGTACCTGCCATTCCTGTTTGGAGAACCCCAAATAGTTACAATCAACTGACACGTGAAATCGTCGGTTTTGTGCAAGTGTATTTATACATTAACTTTCAGATCAGATTACACACTAAGGTGACTGGGAGATATAAACTTTCACTATAAGCGACACAGCCGAAGAACCATTTTAAAATGGAAGTAGCTTAATGTATTATTCATAATGTTTTTACAGATGACCTGTTTAACGTACACCGGATTCCTGAAGCAGGTAAATCATTCTTAAACTAGCTATATAAATAAACGTTAGAGAAAACCGAAGGGCAATCAAGAATGGACAATCCAGAGAAACTGGCAACATTGGGCACACAAGACACAAGAAGAAGACAAAAACCACATCACATAATGTGTGTTTGTCACCACTATGCGCAAACAAACACAAATAACATAACTAAGGCATGACCTATGGGGAAACTTCTTTCTTATCATGCATTCAAAAGCATAGAAATGTTTGGTATATGCTAACACATAGATAAATCTTTATATGCAATTATTCTGTCTGTAAATATGCATGTTTCTGCAAGACTGAGCTTACCATCGGCTTCTGTTTTTCGTTGTCATTTCTTTGTTGATGTGTCCAGAGGAATAGTTCGTTCGGCTGTGATTGGTAAACCTGTTCAACATAACCTTTAAATTTGATTTGTATCCATGTGAAAGAGGCTGAATTCCTCAATATTATAACTTAAATATTAATAAGATGTATTTATTAATACATGTACTATCAAAAGCCAACAAGACGTTTCTTTAATAATCCAACTTGTATTCCATAACAAGATTAATGTTGGTTTTTTGTTGTTTTAATAATTTCTGTTGTTCCATTGTTCAGAGTTGTTGACCTTTTTGCAATTGCAAAATGCAGTATTCATAAAAAAAAAACAAATGTACGGAATTAAAAAAACAAATATTTGAATCAAATTTGGCCTGAATCATCCTTAGAGTTTCTACTTTACCTTCTAAATTGTGTCAGATGACCTGCCGACCGATCAACATGAACTCTGTCACTAAAAATAGAATATAGGGTAGATCACACGATAGGAAGTAGAAAATTCTTAAAATGTCAAAAATTCGTTCTTAATTAAGACAAAATCTGTCCAAATTCCTACTGATGGAACAGCTTTGTTATCTTTTTGCGTGTTTTCTGTGTTCATTCATGAACTGAGCATATTTGCAAATATACATAAATAAACAAAACAATACAATAAAAATAAACTTCTACTGTGATACCTCTACCCTAATATAAACCAAAAGTTTCACGAATTTTCCTTTTATGGTCCACATTCTGAACTTTGATTGGTCAGTATTCTATAAAATCACTGTTGCTTTCTTTTTAATATCATCAATTGTGACTGTCATATGCAATATGTTATACATACACATATAAAAACCGTAAACGTTCTTAGTTGTATTCACTATCTGATGCAATTGTTTTGTCAACCGTCTTTACATGGAATGAGACGGAGATCAACTTCCAGCTAATACAAAATCGGTAGACACAGTTGAAGGATTCAGAGCCGCCCTAGAGTCAAGCTCTGGAAGAAATTAAACAACAATAACGTGTACATAAATTTAATTGTAAATCGGAGATTGTTTTAAATGTAAATAGTATAGAGAGGACTTGCTGTGTTACCCGAAACTGCGCAAAGTTTGAAGCGGAGCCAAATACATTCGTTTAACGAACCCGGTTCCTTACATGGAAGAAAAAGAGGAAGAATGTATTCCGGTATAAATATCCGAACAAAGCAAATATATTTAAAAAGACGACAATGTGAAGAAGAATTTTAGTATAACAGGATGTAAGTTTGAACAGTGAGGGTCAACATTCCACCTATATCAACAAAACGAAGAAACACCTCTTACTTTTACTCACCGAACACAAAATAGACTAATGCATATGACGTTGGAAATCCAGGGCCTGACTTGTGACAGATATACAAATTTGGCGGGATTAAACCTGTTAAATTGTTAGAATTAAATATTGAACAGAAAATAGTAATGAATGTAATGACAATGAATTAATTGATAATTGGACCTATTTGTTGTACAAGCAGATTGTCTATATTTTTTGCAAAGTAAACCTGCATCAAAGAGAAAATAAAGTTGTTAAGTTATAGCTTTTACTAATAAGATTTTTTAAGGATTTTACGAGTTTAGATGTGTCAGATTTGAATTGTTAGCTTTATTTATTACGTCGCCATAACATTACAGATGGAAAATACCCTTTTTGATGTAGAATTGTTTTTATTTCCAAGATCTTTTGTGAAAGTTTAATAATAATTTATGAACGCGGTATCCTTTGCTTAATGGCTTTAAAGTTTTCCCTGTTATGCTGTACCTAGTAGGAATATTTCTATTATATCATGTTTATTGACCATATCTAACTCAGACATCGGTGTATTTCTAAAAGTTTATCAGTTGACATTCTCCTCTTTTGGACCAACATTTTTAGCTGCTTTATCAGCTGGAACCAAAGCAAAAGGTTTACCTAGTTATTTTACCTTATAGTAATGACCTGTAAATAAAGTACCGGTATAAGGAAACAAAGAAATACATATACTCATGGATCTTTCAAGTTTCTGTAAACTGTGGAGTTGCCGATAAAGATGAAATTTTATTACTTAATGTAACTAATATCATTAACCTGCTGTTGTTTTCTTTTTATTAGTAATTTTGACTATAATATGCAATGTGTTATAAATACGCATATAAAAACAAAATCCAAATGTTCTTATTTTTATTTACTATCTAATGCAATTGTTTTGCATACCATCTTGTCATGGAATTTGTAGCGGTACAAATATCCGAATAAAGCAAATGTAAATTAAAAAAAAGACGAAAATGTGAAAATGAATTTTATTTTAACACCATGTATTTGTGTATCACATGTAACAGTAACAGTTACATGGTTTGATTTGTTTGTTTTAGATATGAATACTGAGACAGCTTGTGAAGGCAAAACTTTGGATTTACGCTGTAAGAAGGGTATGACAATAGATATCGAGAGTGCAATATATGGTCGTTTTAGTAGCAAAATATGTAAAGCTGGTAGAAACATCAAAACAACTAATTGTGCGTCAAGAAAATCCACTGACAAGGTCAAGCAAAAATGTAATGGACACCGTTATTGTAATGTGAGAGCATCAAATTGGGAAATGGGTGGCGATCCTTGTTATGGCGTTACAAAATATCTCAGTGTAAGATACGCATGTGTAGGTAAGTCTGATGGATTGGTTTTAAAATATTTGTAGTATATATTGACCACTTATTACTTTCGAAATGTGCGCAAACGGCAGTCCGTACTCGGTGCCTGGGTTGCTGAGCGCTTAGGTCGACGAGCTTGTGTCAGTGTGAATACATGCATTAGATATAGAATATACTCTAGTATCATTGGATAGCCAATAATCACAAGAATTCAAATAGGTGATGAGTTTTAAGCTGTTAGTTGTGGTATTGTGTGCTAACTACGTGAATTACATAAGAAAGAATATTCGTGTTAAATAGTCTATATATAGCTGTTAATTATGTCCTACTTTGTGGTGAGATCAGCACAACCAACGTGAACAATCAATGATCAATCATGCCTGATAACTATTATTCCAGAAACACGTGGTGTGCACGAACTTGTTTATGTACGTTGTAATTATTACACAACGCTTGCGAAAAGTTTGAAGACATCAAAGGGGTAATTAGAAACCGCAAATCGAAGAACGATAGACAAATACAATGACCAAAAGGACAAACAAAGATCTACAAATCATAGCACAGAAAACTAAAGGTCGAGCAACACGAACCCCACAAAAAACCAAGGGGTGAACGCAGGTGCTACGGAAGGGTAGGCAGCCCTGCTCCAAATGTGACATCCGTCGTGTAACTCTTGATACAAACCCGGTGATAGTTTATTATTATAAGTTTGTGTACATATAATTTGAATTATAATGCAATAGTTCAGGAAAAATTTGTATTTGTAATAACAAGTATTACTGTTTACATCTATGGAGACTCATGGTTTAATAAAAGACAAATAATTTCATATGATCAACCATAATGATTTCTATTATTTTGATAAATGAATGGCTTTTCCAGGAGATATATTGAGTAGTAGTATCTTTATATAATATTGCCATCTTTTGTTAAGACATCAATTTTGAATAACCTATATACATTTTTGTATCTTAAACTTTCTGGTTTTCAGGACCTGTTATAGGAGAAGCGCCAAAATCAAGTATGTATTCTTAGGTCCTTTTAAATATGCCATCAAGTCATTAAGCTTAGATTTTAATCAATGTACAACGAGAATGTCAATCATTTTTAGATACTAAGTATTTCAAATATATTAAAATAAAATCATAGATCCTACAGGAAACACTTTCTCAATTAAACGAAATCATGTGTTATTTATATTTCAAAAGAGACTTAATTTGTTGTATGAAACATGCTACTTTCAGTTTCACTTTGTCCTCATATTAATGTATTGAACTTAAGTCATTATTACTATACAGTATGCAAACAAGCTTGTGATTACCAATGTTATCATAAAGGCTTATAAACAATATAAATTATTATTGAAATCAATAGATTTATGTATTTATTCATGAATATAAAGAAGTTATATAAACTTGTGTCTGATCCAATTGTTTGCTACTGAACAATAACATATGTTTATATTAAATTGAAATCAAAAACAATATTGAAACAGGTATATCTATCAATTAACGAAACTGTCATTGAAAAACAGTAATCGAATATGGAAACTAATTCGCATTCTTTACTAGAAATATATTTTCTGACATCAGTTTTCCTTGTTCATCAGCCTACATTTTTGTATTTCTAATGTCATAAGATATATTCATATGTCCTGCCTCTCTCTAATGCTCGTTTGACAAAATTATGTCACCAACGTGCTGCGACATAACATGCACAATCCAAAGGACATAATGGAGTTATTGTTACATAAAGGAGGATAGGCAGATTAATCATGTAATAGTCTAATGATTATTTTAATTGAAGATTTTTTATTTTAATTCATACGATAATAAGTGCTGTTATGTATATTAGTATATTCAAAGTTTCACATATCACAAATTAGTGTTTCGTTTTTGTGGGATGTCTATAAAGGCAATTAACTATCAATGTGCAACCAAAAGATCAGCTTGATTAAATGTATTATTATTTCGTTTCTAATTGAAATTGCATGTAACATTAATATCAGTAAGCAAATAGTATTTACTGTCCATATCAACCACATATTATCAAATTTATGTTGACTTAGAAACTGCATAGGACATATATATGGCAATTTTAAATAATACGAGATCAAATTGTTTATAGGTAGATTTGTTCTCGACGGCATTCTATAATTGCGCAAACGACTATTGCATATACCACCTTTTTCTTTATTGCAGCGAAATATTTGGGTTGTTACAAAGATTCAAAAGACCGCCTAATGAAAATAAAAACCCCAGATGGCCCTCACGATATGTCTGCTGATTTGTGTAGAGGTTTCTGTACAGATTATAAATATTTTGCCATGCAGGTATTATATATATTTGTATATACTTTAGTATTTGTTTTCGAATTCAAAATATTAAAGTTACTCTTTCTTAGAAAATAGTAAACGATTTAAATCAAATGTTCTTCTGAATGAAATATTAAACACATCTGAGTGTTATTCAATTGTACATAGGCTTTACAAAAATATTAATATGTTTGTTCAATCCAGACTAAGGGTATACAAAATGCACAGAATGGAAATCTTCAAACCTTTCCCCTGGCCACAGCTCGGCTAATTTTTGTCAAGGGATTATTGATAGTTAGCACAATATCCAGTTTAATGTCATTTATTAAATGACGTAATTCTTTCAAAACACATAAGAACATATATACAATGAACAGGGAGTGTTTTATAAAATATAAAAACAATGTCACAAATTAACAGTAGAGACACTCCCTGATCGATATAACAAGTGTCTATGACAAAAAGAGTGGCACTCAAAAACGGTCATTTATTAAATAGACATGGATGTGACAAGATGCAAACACAAAAATAGCATCTCAAAGCAAATTAAAGAGCAATATTTTAAAGAAAATATAATTGTTAGCTACAGGTGGCGCTCAACCATGGCCACTTACTAACTACATGTAAATAAAGCAAGGATACAATACATAAAATGGCATCAATATAAATAACAGATAATAAGATATGTAAATTATTTTTAAGGAGGAGATCATAATTGTGGAGGTGGGAAAATTAATCATGATAATAAACTTGACGTTCACCCTGCTTAATTATAAATAAATTAATGACACAATGTGACAAACTCATTTGATTGGTTTAAATTTTGATTTAATTTAAATTAACAATCAGTTGTAATTATTTGCACCAATTCCTAAAACACACCATATATACCAAAAATTTTACATTTTTAAATTAATTTAAATGTAACTTAATTTATCTAATTAAGACACGTGACCTAATTAGATAAGATAAGAAAACTTTATTTTGATTCGGCACATAATCAAATTACATAACAATACCTTGTCTTGCCTCACATAAATTCTTTTATTTCCAATAAAATATTATAATGTATCAATAAGATCTCCTCCTTGGTAACTACAGAATAATTTGCAACAAAAATTATCGATGGATATAACTCAAACAATAAAGATGAATGCAGATATATTCTAAACAATTATATGGTGAGTAGGATATCCATCCTTTGTAAACCTAGCCATGTATGTAGGCAAACAATAAGAAATCGGGAGGGAGGGCGGGCTTTAAATAAAATCTGTTGTCCTCACTTTTGAAATTTTTATATCATGAGGTTTTATGACCCAGAATGCAATGTTCCAAATAATTATAAGCGCCCCCTATTTCCAGACTGCTACATTCTATCCATCAAGGCAGACAAAGTTACCTCCCATCACAATGTAAAAAGCATAACAGATTCCGCTTTATCAAATTATTTCCTATTTGACAAAAATGTATTTATTCAACCATAAATTATATTTTGTTGTGGAAATCAAACCACCTGTCCATAAGTAGCAGCTATTTATAGGTGAGCGAAGTAGAAGTTACAATTGTTATTTAATGAGCGTGATGTAGTAGTGAATTAATTGTAAATGAAAAAAAAAAGTGAAGTAGCAAATAATTATATTTTTACTCTAACTTTTAAGTATGTATAAGATTATTTGTATTTTAGTATGGAAAAGAATGTTTCTGTGCCAATGATTTCAGTCGTGATTTGAAAAAGTCTAAGAAGTGTAACATGGGTTGTCCAGGAAGCTCAGGAATTTGTGGTGGTCCATGGTCTCTTAGCTTGTATGAAGGTAAAGCGAAAAATAGTTTAGTTTATCACATTTTGTTGCTAGGCACCTGTATATAAGAAAGATACGAAGATACCAAAGGGGTAATCAGAAGTGGTAAATCAAAAAAGAACAGACAATAGTATGGCCAAAATATAAAGGAGAAAAGAATACATAGTGATGAACAAATCACTACACACAAAAAATAAAGATTGAGCAAAACGAATTCCTCTAGAAACCAGAGGTGCACTCCGGTGCTACGGGAAGCTAAGTAGTTTCTGCTGCGCTGGTGTCGTCCTGTTACTCTTGTTACAAACCCGGTGATAAGTCATGAATGAGGAGATGACCAGATTGTGATTACGACAAACGGAGCATATTTGTGGTAATTTGTGACAGAGATATTGCATAGCGGTTTGTTAGGTCAACATATCCAAAATAAACCCATTGATCCAGTATATTCCTTGTTAGCAGCAACCCTCTATCAAGGAAAGCATCATAGGAATCACAAGCTCTGGAATATCGGATCAACTGAGAGATATATACTCCATATGTAGGTGCTGATGGAATGTTGCTAATACAAATTGAAAGTTCTCAATGTGAAAATTGAAATCATCTCTGTTGTCTTAAAATTTCGTTCTTAGCATACCCACGTCAACCATTCATGACAAATATATTGTGTGTCAATAAAAAATCGAGCAATTGACCATTTTGATGATATTATTCATAAAAAAAAATACTCTTGATATATTTTTCTTTACGTTTTGTATTACATTACATGCATTATGCATATATAAAATTATATATTTCTTTTCAGTTGATTATCCCCCTGCACAGCGCCAATGTACGTATACACCTTTCAATAATTATTTTGATGAATCTATTCATCATCAAAGTATGTTCTTCACATTTTTTGAAATTTGAATATATATGTTAACCCTTCACTGGATGCTGAATACATTGATCAATCAATTTTTAAGGTTTACTCCTACAGAAAGCGGTAGCTGATCGTGTTTAGGTTAACATCGAAAATAGATTAAATTCATACTCGATTTCTGGGTTATTCTAAGCATAGCATCATAGCAAAGAAAGCAATTATAGTCATCTGTCATTAGTTTTTTTTTACAGTTTACATATATATATATATGATCATTTTGTAGTGTATTCATTGCATTGTAAGTTTTATTTGGGCATAGCTTTGGATAAATTTGGTACAGATTGAACCGGTTCGATTGTATCATCCTCAATCTCGTCAAAAAGTAACTGGTTGTCGCCTTTAGAAAATCACTACGTTTGAATCATGTAGTGAATGCAACATAATTGTAATGCCTAAATACATTTACCCCTTTGTATTTAAATTTTTTTTTAAATTACTTGTCATCACAGAAATATATTGCGCACAGAATGGATAGTAATAGTATACAAAATGGGAGATAACTGTTCATTTTCCAAAGAGATATATTAAACCTTAAATGTCATTTTGATCATTACAATACAATGTTTGTAGACTTTTCCTTTATTGTTAAATTTTACAGGCAGTGGACCAGATGATATATTATATTTTGGACAATGTCAATGCACTAAATGCAAAAGTAAGTAAAATAAGATAGTTTTTAAATTGTCAACTTTTCCTCTGTTCGTTTCCGGTAAATTGTTATTGTCATTGAATGAAAAATATGTCCTTTCCCCCTGATGATTGATATGAAACAAAGGTGACCATGCAAACATCACTGTAAACTTTGGACATAAAATCTTCTTTTTTCCACTAGTGTAAAGACCGTTGCATTTCCTGACATTTTTGTATGTAGTGATGGTCAATTTCGGCAATTTGAGAAGTCGCAATAAACTTGAGAAACTTTCAAAACTTTCATCATCTCTGAATCCACAAAGCTAAATTTGGCCTGACCTATCCATAGGGTAATTATGTCAGATGACTTGCTGATCAATCAACATAGGTTCTATCACTATAGATAGACTATAGATCAGACTGCAGGAGGTAGACAATTTTTAAAATATCAAAAATCCGTTCTTAATTAAAATAAAAATCTGTCCAAATTCCTACTGATGAAACAGCTTTGTCATCTTTTTGCGTGTATTCTGTGTTCATTCATGAACTGAGCATATTTGCAAATATACATAAATAAACAAAACAATAAAAATAAATTTCTACTGTGATAGTTCTACCCTAATATGAACCAAAATTAGCATGCATTTTTCATTAATGGTCCATATTCTGAATTTTGATTGGTCAGTATTCTATCAAATCACTGTTGCTTTCTTTTTATCATCAATTGTGACTGTCATATCTATGTAATGTGTTATACATACACATATAAAAACCGTAAATGTTCTTAGTTGTATTCACTATCTGATGCAATTGGCTTGTCAACCATCTTGACATGGAATGAGACGGGAATCAACTTTCAGCTAATACAATATCGGCGGAAATAGTTGAAGGATTCAGAGCTGCCCTAAAGTCAAGCTCTGGAAGAAACTGAGCAACAATAGCGTGTACATAATTTTAACTGTAAATTGGAGATTATTTTATATGTAAATTGTATAGAGAGAACTTGCTGTGTTGCCCGAAACTGCGTAAAGTTTCAAGCGGAATCAAATACATTCGTTTAACGAATTCGGTTCCTAACCTAGAATAAGAAGAAGAGAAAGAATGCATTCCGGTACAAATATCCGAACAAAGCAAATATATTAAAAAAGACGACAATGTGATGAGGAATTTTAGTATAACAGGATGTAAGTTTGAACAGTGATGATCAACAATTCCACCTATATCAACAAAACGAAGAAACACCTCTTACTTTTACTCACCGAACACAAAATAGACTAATGCATATGACGTTGGAAATCCAGGGCCTGACTTGTGACAGATATACAAATTTGGCGGGATTAAACCTGTTAAATTGTTAGAATTAAATATTGAACAGAAAATAGTAATGAATATAATGACAATGAATTAATTGATAATTGGACCTATTTGTTGTACAAGCAGATTGTCTATATTTTTTGCAAAGTAAACCTGCATCAAAGAGAAAATAAAGTTGTTAAGTTATAGCTTTTACTAATAAGATTTTTTTAAGGATTTTACGAGTTTAGATGTGTCAGATTTGAATTGTTAGCTTTATTTATTACGTCGCCATAAAATTACAGATGGAAAATACCCTTTTTGATGTAGAATTGTTTTTATTTCCAAGATCTTTTGTGAAAGTTTAATAATAATTTATGAAAGCGGTATCCTTTGCTTAATGGCTTTAAAGTTTTCGCTGTTATGCTGTACCTAGTAGGAATATTTCTATTATATCATGTTTATTGACCATATCTAACTCAGACATCGGTGTATTTCTAAGAGTTTATCAGTTGACATTCTCCTCTTTTGGACCAACATTTTTAGCTGCTTTATCAGCTGGAACCAAAGCAAAAGGTTTACCTAGTTATTTTACCTTATAGTAACGACCGTAAATAAAGTACCGGTATAAGGAAGCAAAGAAATACATATACTCATGGATCTTTCAAGTTTCTGTAAACTGTGGAGTTGCCGATAAAGATGAAATTATATTACTTAATGTAACTAATATCATTAACCTGCTGTTGTTTTCTTTATATCATCAATTTTGACTATAATATGCAATGTGTTATAAATACACATATAAAAACAAAATCCAAATGTTCTTATTTTTATTTACTATCTAATGCAATTGTTTTGTATACCATCTTGTCATGGAATTTGTAGCGGTACAAATATCCGAATAAAGCAAATGTAAATAAAAAAAAAGACGAAAATGTGAAAATGAATTTTATTTTAACACCATGTATTTGTGTATCACATGTAACAGTAACAGTTACATGATTTGATTTGTTTGTTTTAGATATGAATACTGAGACAGTTTGTGAAGGCAAAACTTTGGATTTACGCTGTAAGAAGGGTATGACAATAGATATCGAGAGTGCAATATATGGTCGTTTAAGTAGCGAAACATGTAAAGCTGGTAGTAACATCAAAACAACTAATTGTGCGTCAAGAAAATCCACTGACAAGGTCAAGCAAAAATGTAATGGACAGCGTAATTGTAATGTGAGAGCATCAAATTGGGAAATGGGTGGCGATCCTTGTTATGGCGTTACAAAATATCTCAGTGTAAGATACGCATGTGTAGGTAAGTCTTATGGGTTGGTTTTAAAATATTTGTAGTATATATTGACCACTTATTACTTTCGAAATGTGCGCAAACGGCAGTCCGTACTCGGTGCCTGGGTTGCTGAGCGCTTAGGTCATTGAGCTTGTGTCAGTGTGAATACATGCATTAGATATAGAATATACTCTAGTATCATTGGATAGCCAATAATCACAAGAATTCAAATAGGTGATGAGTTTTAAGCTGTTAGTTGTGGTATTGTGTGCTAACTACATGAATTACATAAGAAAGGATATTCGTGTTAAATAGTCTATATATAGCTGTTAATTATGTCCTACTTTGTGGTGAGATCAGCACAACCAACGTGAACAATCAATGATCAATCATGTCTGATAACTATTATTCCAGAAACACATGGTGTGCACGAACTTGTTTATGTACGTTGTAATTATTACACAACGCTTGCGAAAAGTTTGAAGACATCAAAGGGGTAATCAGAAACCGCAAATCGAAGAACGATAGACAAATACAATGACCAAAAGGACAAACAAAGATCTACAAATCTTAACACAGAAAACTAAAGATCGAGCAACACGAGCACCACAAAAAACCAAGGGGTGAACGCAGGTGCTCCGGAAGGGTAGGAAGTGCCTGCTCCAAATGTGACATCCGTCGCGTAACTCTTGATACAAACCCGGTGATAATTTTTAAAATATCAAAAATCCGTTCTTAATTAAAATAAAAATCTGTCCAAATTCCTACTGATGGAACAGCTTTGTCATCTTTTTGCGTGTATTCTGTGTTCATTCATGAACTGAGCATATTTGCAAATATACATAAATAAACAAAACAATAAAAATAAATTTCTACTGTGATAGTTCTACCCTAATATGAACCAAAATTAGCATGCATTTTTCATTAATGGTCCATATTCTGAATTTTGATTGGTCAGTATTCTATCAAATCACTGTTGCTTTCTTTTTATCATCAATTGTGACTGTCATATCTATGTAATGTGTTATACATACACATATAAAAACGTAAATGTTCTTAGTTGTATTCACTATCTGATGCAATTGGCTTGTCAACCATCTTGACATGGAATGAGACGGGAATCAACTTTCAGTTAATACAATATCGGCGGAAATAGTTGAAGGATTCAGAGCTGCCCTAAAGTCAAGCTCTGGAAGAAACTGAGCAACAATAGCGTGTACATAATTTTAACTGTAAATTGGAGATTATTTTATATGTAAATTGAATAGAGAGAACTTGCTGTGTTGCCCGAAACTGCGTAAAGTTTCAAGCGGAATCAAATACATTCGTTTAACGAATTCGGTTCCTAACCTAGAATAAGAAGAAGAGAAAGAATGCATTCCGGTACAAATATCCGAACAAAGCAAATATATTAAAAAAGACGACAATGTGAAGAAGAATTTTAGTATAACAGGATGTAAGTTTGATCAGTGATGATCAACAATTCCACCTATATCAACAAAACGAAGAAACACCTCTTACTTTTACTCACCGAACACAAAATAGACTAATGCATATGACGTTGGAAATCCAGGGCCTGACTTGTGACAGATATACAAATTTGGCGGGATTAAACCTGTTAAATTGTTAGAATTAAATATTGAACAGAAAATAGTAATGAATATAATGACAATGAATTAATTGATAATTGGACCTATTTGTTGTACAAGCAGATTGTCTATATTTTTTGCAAAGTAAACCTGCATCAAAGAGAAAATAAAGTTGTTAAGTTATAGCTTTTACTAATAAGATTTTTTTAAGGATTTTACGAGTTTAGATGTGTCAGATTTGAATTGTTAGCTTTATTTATTACGTCGCCATAAAATTACAGATGGAAAATACCCTTTTTGATGTAGAATTGTTTTTATTTCCAAGATCTTTTGTGAAAGTTTAATAATAATTTATGAAAGCGGTATCCTTTGCTTAATGGCTTTAAAGTTTTCGCTGTTATGCTGTACCTAGTAGGAATATTTCTATTATATCATGTTTATTGACCATATCTAACTCAGACATTGGTGTATTTCTAAAAGTTAATCAGTTGACATTCTCCTCTTTTGAACCAACATTTTTAGCTGCTTTATCAGCTGGAACCAAAGCAAAAGGTTTACCTAGTTATTTTACCTTATAGTAATGACTTGTAAATAAAGTACCGGTATAAGGAAACAAAGAAATACATATACTCATGGATCTTTCAAGTTTCTGTAAATTGTGGAGTTGCCGATAAAGATGAAATTATATTACTTAATGTAACTAATATCATTAACCTGCTGTTGTTTTCTTTATATCATCAATTTTGACTATAATATGCAATGTGTTATAAATACACATATAAAAACAAAATCCAAATGTTCTTATTTTTATTTACTATCTAATGCAATTGTTTTGTATACCATCTTGTCATGGAATTTGTAGCGGTACAAATATCCGAATAAAGCAAATGTAAATAAAAAAAAAGACGAAAATGTGGAAATGAATTTTATTTTAACACCATGTATTTGTGTATCACATGTAACAGTAACAGTTACATGGTTTGATTTGTTTGTTTTAGATATGAATACTGAGACAGTTTGTGAAGGCAAAACTTTGGATTTACGCTGTAAGAAGGGTATGACAATAGATATCGAGAGTGCAATATATGGTCGTTTAAGTAGCGAAACATGTAAAGCTGGTAGTAACATCAAAACAACTAATTGTGCGTCAAGAAAATCCACTGACAAGGTCAAGCAAAAATGTAATGGACAGCGTAATTGTAATATGAGAGCATCAAATTGGGAAATGGGTGGCGATCCTTGTTATGGCGTTACAAAATATCTCAGTGTAAGATACGAATGTGTAGGTAAGTCTTATGGGTTGGTTTTAAAATATTTGTAGTATATATTGACCACTTATTACTTTCGAAATGTGCGCAAACGGCAGTCCGTACTCGGTGCCCGGGTTGCTGAGCGCTTAGGTCATTGAGCTTGTGTCAGTGTGAATACATGCATTAGATATAGAATATACTCTAGTATCATTGGATAGCCAATAATCACAAGAATTCAAATAGGTGATGAGTTTTAAGCTGTTTGTTGTGGTATTGTGTGCTAACTACATGAATTACATAAGAAAGGATATTCGTGTTAAATAGTCTATATATAGCTGTTAATTATGTCCTACTTTGTGGTGAGATCAGCACAACCAACGTGAACAATCAATGATCAATCATGCCTGATAACTATTATTCCAGAAACACGTGGTGTGCACGAACTTGTTTATGTACGTTGTAATTATTACACAACGCTTGCGAAAAGTTTGAAGACATCAAAGGGGTAATCAGAAACCGCAAATCGAAGAACGATAGACAAATACAATGACCAAAAGGACAAACAAAGATCTACAAATCTTAACACAGAAAATTAAAGATCGAGCAACACGAGCACCACAAAAAACCAAGGGGTGAACGCAGGTGCTCCGGAAGGGTAGGAAGTGCCTGCTCCAAATGTGACATCCGTCGTGTAACTCTTGATACAAACCCGGTGATAGTTTATTATTATAATTTTGTGTACATATAATTTGAATTAGAATGCAATAGTTCAGGAGAAATTTGTATTTGTAATAACAAGTATTACTGTTTACATCTATGGAGACTCATGGTTTAATAAAAGACAAATAATTTCAAATGATCAACCATAATGATTTCTATTATTTTGATAAATGAATGGCTTTTCCAGCAGATATATTGAGTAATAGTATCTTTATATAATATTGCCATCTTTTGTTAAGTCATCAATTTTGAATAACCTATATACATATTTGTATATGAAACTTTCTGGTTTTCAGGACCTGTTATAGGAGAAGCGCCAGAATCAAGTATGTATTCTTAGGTCCTTTTAAATATGCCATCAAGTCATTAAGGTTAGGTTTTTATCAATGTACGACGAGAATGTCAATCATTTTTAGATACTAAGTATTTCAAATATATTAAAATAAAATCATAGATCCTACAGGAAACACTTTCTCAATTAAACGAAATCCTGTGTTATTTATATTTCAAAAGAGACTTAATATGTTGTATGAAACATGCTACTTTCAGTTTCACTTTGTCCTCATATTAATGTATTGAACTTAAGTCATTATTACTATACAGTATGCAAACAAGCTTGTGATTACCAATGTTATCATAAAGGCTTATAAACAATATAAATTATTATTGAAATCAATAGATTTATGTATTTATTCATGAATATAAAGAAGTTATATAAACTTGTGTCTGATCCAAATGTTTGCTACTGAAAAATAGCATATGTTTAAATTAAATTGAAATCAAAAACAATATTGAAACAGTTATATCTATCAATTAACGAAACTGTCATTGAAAAACAGTAATCGAATATGGAAATTAATTCGCATTCTCTACTAGAAATATATTTTCTGACATCAGTTTTCCTTGTTCATCAGCATACATTTTTGTATTTCTAATGTCATAAGTTCTATTCATATGTCCTGCCTCTCTCTAATGCTCGTTTGACAAAATTATGTCACCAACGTGCTGCGACATAACATACACAATCGAAAGGACATAATGGAGTTATTGTTACATAAAGGAGGATAGGCAGGTTAATCATGTAATAGTCTATTGATTATTCTAATTGAAGATTTTTTATTTTAATTCATACGATAATGAGTGCTGTTATGTATATTAGTATATTCAAAGTTTCACATATCACAAATTAGTGTTTCGTTTTTGTGGGATGTCTATAAAGGCAATTAACTATCAATGCGCAACCAAAAGATCAGCTTGATTAAATGTATTATTATTTCGTTTCTAATTGAAATTGCATGTAACATTAATATCTGTAAGCAAATAGTATTTACTGTCCATATCAACCACATATTATCAAATTTATGTTGACTTAGAAACTGCTTAGGACATATATATGGCAATTTTAAATAATACGAGATCAAATTGTCTATAGGTAGATTTGTTCTCGACGGCATTCTGTTATTGCGCAAACAACTATTGCATATACCACCTTTTTTTTTTATTGCAGCGAAATATTTGGGTTGTTACAAAGATTCAAAAGACCGCCTAATGAAAATAAAAACCCCAGATGGCCCTCAAGATATGTCTGCTGATTTGTGTAGAGGTTTCTGTACAGATTATAAATATTTTGCCATGCAGGTATTATATATATTTTTATATACTTTAGTATTTGTTTTCGAATTCAAAATATTAAAGTTACTCTTTCTAAGAAAATAGTAAACGATTTAAATCAAATGTTCTTCTGAATGAAATATTAAACACATCTGAGTGTTATTCAATTGTACATAGGCTCTACAAAAATATTAATATGTTTGTTCAATCCAGACTAAGGGTATACAAAATGCACAGAATGGAAATCTTCAAACCTTTCCCCTGGCCACAGCTCGGCTAATTTTTGTCAAGGGATTATTGATAGTTAGCACAATATCCAGTTTAATGTCATTTATTAAATGACGTAATTCTTTCAAAACACATAAGAACATATATACAATGAACAGGGAGTGTTTTATAAAATATAAAAACAATGTCACAAATTAACAGTAGAGACACTCCCTGATCGATATAACAAGTGCCTATGACAAAAAGGGTGGCACTCAAAAACGGCCACTTATTAAATAGACATGGATGTGACAAGATGCAAACACAAAAATAGCATCTCAAAGCAAATTAAAGAGCAATATTTTAAAGGAAATATAATTGTTAGCTACAGGTGGCGCTCAACCATGGCCACTTACTAACTACATGTAAATAAAGCAAGGATACAATACATGAAAATGGCATCAATATAAATAACAGATCATAAGATATGTAAATTATTTTTAAAGAGGAGATAATAATTATGGAGGTGGGAAAATTAATCATGATAATAAATTTGACGTTCACCCTGCTTAATTATAAATAAATTAATGACACAATGTGACAAACTCATTTGATTGGTTTAAATTTTGATTTAATTTAAATTAACAATCAGTTGTAATTATTTGCACCAATTCCTAAAACACACCATATATACCAAATATTTTACATTTTTAAATTAATTTAAATGTAACTTAATTTATCTAATTAAGACACGTGACCTAATTAGATAAGATAAGAAAACTTAATTTTGATTCGGCACATAATCAAATTACATAACAATACCTTGTCTTGCCTCAAATAAATTCTTTTATTTCCAATAAAATATTATAATGTATCAATAAGATCTCCTCCTTGGCAACTACAGAATAATTTGCAACAAATATTATCGATGGATATAACTCAAACAATAAAGATGAATACAGATATATTCTAAACAATTATATGGTGAGTAGGATATCCATCCTTTGTAAACCTAACCATGTATGTAGGCAAACAATAAGAAATCGGGAGGGAGGGCAGGCTTTAAATAAAATCTGTTGTCCTCACTTTTGAAATTTTTATATCATGAGGTTTTATGACCCAGAATGCAGTGTTCCAAATAACTGTAAGCGCCCCCTATTTCCAGACTCTGCTACATTCTATCCATCAAGGCAGACAAAGTTACCTCCCATCACAATGTAAAAAGCATAACAGATTCCGCTTAATCAAATTATTTCCTATTTGACAAAAATGTATTTATTCAACCATCAATTATATGTTGTTGTGAAAATCAAACCACCTGTCCATAAGTAGCAGCTATTTATAGGTGAGCGAAGTAGAAGTTACAATTGTTATTTAATGAGCGTGATGTAGTAGTGAATTAATTGTAAATGAAAAAAAAAAGTGAAGTAGCAAATAATTATATTTTAACTCTAACTTTTAAGTATGTATAAGATTATTTGTATTTTAGTATGGAAAAGAATGTTTCTGTGCCAATGATTTCAGTCGTGATTTGAAAGAGTCTAAGAAGTGTAACATGGGTTGTCCAGGAAGCTCAGGAATTTGTGGTGGTTCATGGTCTCTTAGCTTGTATGAAGGTAAAGCGAAAAATAGTTTAGTCTATCACATTTTGTGGCTAGGCACCTGTAAATAAGAAATGTACGAAGATACCAAAGGGATAATTAGAAGTGGTAAATCAAAAAAGAACAGACAATAGTATGGCCAAAATATAAAGGACAAAAGAATACATAGTGATGAACAAATCACTACACACAAAAAATAAAGATTGAGCAAAACGAATTCCTCTAGAAACCAGAGGTGCACTGCGGTGCTACAGGAAGCTAAGTAGTTTCTGCTGCGCTAGTGTCGTCCTGTTACTCTTGTTACAAACCCGGTGATAAGTCATGAATGAGGAAATGACCAGATTGTGATTACGACAAACGGAGCATATTTGTGGTAATTTGTGACAGAGATATTGCATAGCGGTTTGTTAGGTCAACATATCCAAAATAAACCCATTGATCCAGTATATTCCTTGTTAGCAGCAACTCTCTATCAAGGAAATCATCATAGGAATCACAAGCTCTGGAATATCGGATCAACTGAGAGATATATACTCCATATGTAGGTGCTGATGGAATGTTGCTAATACAAATTGAAAGTTCTCAATGTGAAAATTGAAATCATCTCTGTTGTCTTAAAATTTCGTTCTTAGCATACCCACGTCAACCAATCATGACAAATATATTGTGTGTCAATAAAAAATCGAGCAATTGACCATTTTGATGATATTATGCATAAAAAAAATTACTCTTGATATATTTTTCTTTACGTTTTGTATTACATTACATGCATTATGCATATATAAAATTATATATTTCTTTTCAGTTGATAATCCCCCTGCACAGCGCCAATGTACGTATACACCTTTTAATAATTATTTTGATGAATCTATTCATCATCAAAGTATGTTCTTCACATTTTTTAAAATTTGAATATATATGTTAACCCTTCACTGGATGCTGAATACATTGATCAATCAATTTTTAAGGTTTACTCCTACAGAAAGCGGTAGCTGATCGTGTTTAGGTTAATATCGAAAATAGATTAAATTCATACTCGATTTCTGGGTTATTCTAAGCATAGCATCAGAGCAAAGAAAGCAATTATAGTCATCTGTCATTAGTTTTTTTTTACAGTTTACATATATATATATATGATCATTTTGTCGTGTATTCATTGCATTGTAAGTTTTATTTGGGCATAGCTTTGGATAAATTTGGTACAGATTTAACCAGTTCGATTGTATCATCCTCAATCTCGTCAAAAAGTAACTGGTTGTCGCCTTTAGAAAATCACTACGTTTGAATCATGTAGTGAATGCAACATAATTGTAATGCCTAAATACATTTACGCCTTTGTATTTAAATTTTTTTTAAATTACTTGTCATCGCAGAAATATATTGTGCACAGAATGGATAGTAATAGTATACAAAATGGGAGATAACTGTTCATTTTCCAAAGAGATATATTAAACCTTAAATGTCATTTTGATCATTACAATACAATGTTTGTAGACTTTTCCTTTATTGTTAAATTTTACAGGCAGTGGATCAGATGATATATTATATTTTGGACAATGTCAATGCACTAAATGCAAAAGTAAGTAAAATAAGATAGTTTTTAAATTGTCAACTTTTCCTCTGTTCGTTTCCGGTAAATTGTTATTGTCATTGAATGAAAAATATGTCCTTTCCCCCTGAAGATTGATATGAAACAAAGGTGACCATGCAAACATCACTGTAAACTTTGGACATAAAATCTTCTTTTTTCCACTAGTGTAAAGACCGTTGCATTTCCTGACATTTTTGTATGTAGTGATGGTCAATTTCGGCAATTTGAGAAGTCGCAATAAACTTGAGAAACTTTCAAAACTTTCATCATATCTGAATCCACAAAGCTAAATTTGGCCTGACCTATCCATAGGGTAATTATGTCAGATGACTTGCTGATCAATCAACATAGGTTCTATCACTATAGATAGACTATAGATCAGACTGCAGGAGGTAGACAATTTTTAAAATATCAAAAATCCGTTCTTAATTAAAATAAAAATCTGTCCAAATTCCTACTGATGAAACAGCTTTGTCATCTTTTTGCGTGTATTCTGTGTTCATTCATGAACTGAGCATATTTGCAAATATACATAAATAAACAAAACAATAAAAATAAATTTCTACTGTGATAGTTCTACCCTAATATGAACCAAAATTAGCATGCATTTTTCATTAATGATCCATATTCTGAATTTTGATTGGTCAGTATTCTATCAAATCACTGTTGCTTTCTTTTTATCATCAATTGTGACTGTCATATCTATGTAATGTGTTATACATACACATATAAAAACCGTAAATGTTCTTAGTTGTATTCACTATCTGATGCAATTGGCTTGTCAACCATCTTGACATGGAATGAGACGGGAATCAACTTTCAGCTAATACAATATCGGCAGAAATAGTTGAAGGATTCAGAGCTGCCCTAAAGTCAAGCTCTGGAAGAAACTGAGCAACAATAGCGTGTACATAATTTTAACTGTAAATTGGAGATTATTTTATATGTAAATTGTATAGAGAGAACTTGCTGTGTTGCCCGAAACTGCGTAAAGTTTCAAGCGGAATTAAATACATTCGTTTAACGAATTCGGTTCCTAACCTAGAATAAGAAGAAGAGAAAGAATGCATTCCGGTACAAATATCCGAACAAAGCAAATATATTAAAAAAGACGACAATGTGAAGAGGAATTTTAGTATAACAGGATGTAAGTTTGATCAGTGATGATCAACAATTCCACCTATATCAACAAAACGAAGAAACACCTCTTACTTTTACTCACCGAACACAAAAAAGACTAATGCATATGACGTTGGAAATCCAGGGCCTGACTTGTGACAGATATACAAATTTGGCGGGATTAAACCTGTTAAATTGTTAGAATTAGATATTGAACAGAAAATAGTAATGAATATAATGACAATGAATTAATTGATAATTGGACCTATTTGTTGTACAAGCAGATTGTCTATATTTTTTGCAAAGTAAACCTGCATCAAAGAGAAAATAAAGTTGTTAAGTTATAGCTTTTACTAATAAGATTTTTTTAAGGATTTTACGAGTTTAGATGTGTCAGATTTGAATTGTTAGCTTTATTTATTACGTCGCCATAAAATTACAGATGGAAAATACCCTTTTTGATGTAGAATTGTTTTTATTTCCAAGATCTTTTGTGAAAGTTTAATAATAATTTATGAAAGCGGTATCCTTTGCTTAATGGCTTTAAAGTTTTCGCTGTTATATTGTACCTAGTAGGAATATTTCTATTATATCATGTTTATTGACCATATCTAACTCAGACATTGGTGTATTTCTAAAAGTTAATCAGTTGACATTCTCCTCTTTTGAACCAACATTTTTAGCTGCTTTATCAGCTGGAACCAAAGCAAAAGGTTTACCTAGTTATTTTACCTTATAGTAATGACTTGTAAATAAAGTACCGGTATAAGGAAACAAAGAAATACATATACTCATGGATCTTTCAAGTTTCTGTAAACTGTGGAGTTGCCGATAAAGATGAAATTATGTTACTTAATGTAACTAATATCATTAACCTGCTGTTGTTTTCTTTATATCATCAATTTTGACTATAATATGCAATGTGTTATAAATACACATATAAAAACAAAATCCAAATGTTCTTATTTTTATTTACTATCTAATGCAATTGTTTTGTATACCATCTTGTCATGGAATTTGTAGCGGTACAAATATCCGAATAAAGCAAATGTAAATAAAAAAAAAAGACGAAAATGTGAAAATGAATTTTATTTTAACACCATGTATTTGTGTATCACATGTAACAGTAACAGTTACATGGCTTGATTTGTTTGTTTTAGATATGAATACTGAGACAGTTTGTGAAGGCAAAACTTTGGATTTACGCTGTAAGAAGGGTATGACAATAGATATCGAGAGTGCAATATATGGTCGTTTAAGTAGCGAAACATGTAAAGCTGGTAGTAACATCAAAACAACTAATTGTGCGTCAAGAAAATCCACTGACAAGGTCAAACAAAAATGTAATGGACAGCGTAATTGTAATGTGAGAGCATCAAATTGGGAAATGGGTGGCGATCCTTGTTATGGCGTTACAAAATATCTCAGTGTAAGATACGAATGTGTAGGTAAGTCGTATGGGTTGGTTTTAAAATATTTGTAGTATATATTGACCACTTATTACTTTCGAAATGTGCGCAAACGGCAGTCCGTACTCGGTGCCTGGGTTGCTGAGCGCTTAGGTCATTGAGCTTGTGTCAGTGTGAATACATGCATTAGATATAGAATATACTCTAGTATCATTGGATAGCCAATAATCACAAGAATTCAAATAGGTGATGAGTTTTAAGCTGTTAGTTGTGGTATTGTGTGCTAACTACATGAATTACATAAGAAAGGATATTCGTGTTAAATAGTCTATATATAGCTGTTAATTATGTCCTACTTTGTGGTGAGATCAGCACAACCAACGTGAACAATCAATGATCAATCATGTCTGATAACTATTATTCCAGAAACACATGGTGTGCACGAACTTGTTTATGTACGTTGTAATTATTACACAACGCTTGCGAAAAGTTTGAAGACATCAAATGGGTAATCAGAAACCGCAAATCGAAGAACGATAGACAAATACAATGACCAAAAGGACAAACAAAGATCTACAAATCTTAACACAGAAAACTAAAGATCGAGCAACACGAACACCACAAAAAACCAAGGGGTGAACGCAGGTGCTCCGGAAGGGTAGGAAGTCCCTGCTCCAAATGTGACATCCGTCGTGTAACTCTTGATACAAACCCGGTGATAGTTTATTATTATAATTTTGTGTACATATAATTTGAATTAGAATGCAATAGTTCAGGAGAAATTTGTATTTGTAATAACAAGTATTAATGTTTACATCTATGGAGACTCATGGTTTAATAAAAGACAAATAATTTCAAATTATCAACCATAATGATTTCTATTATTTTGATAAATGAATGGCTTTTCCAGCAGATATATTGAGTAATAGTATCTTTATATAATATTGCCATCTTTTGTTAAGACATCAATTTTGAATAACCTATATACATATTTGTATGTGAAACTTTCTGGTTTTCAGGACCTGTTATAGGAGAAGCGCCAGAATCAAGTATGTATTCTTAGGTCCTTTTAAATATGCCATCAAGTCATTAAGCTTAGGTTTTTATCAATGTACGACGAGAATGTCAATCATTTTTAGATACTAAGTATTTCAAATATATTAAAATAAAATCATAGATCCTACAGGAACCACTTTCTCAATTAAACGAAATCATGTGTTATTTATATTTCAAAAGAGACTTAATATGTTGTATGAAACATGCTACTTTCAGTTTCACTTTGTCCTCATATTAATGTATTGAACTTAAGTCATTATTACTATACAGTATGCAAACAAGCTTGTGATTACCAATGTTATCATAACGGCTTATAAACAATATAAATTAGTATTGAAATCAATAGATTTATGTATTTATTCATGAATATAAAGAAGTTATATAAACTTGTGTCTGATCCAAATGTTTGCTACTGAAAAATAGCATATGTTTAAATTAAATTGAAATCAAAAACAATATTGAAACAGTTATATCTATCAATTAACGAAACTGTCATTGAAAAACAGTAATCGAATATGGAAACTAATTCGCATTCTCTACTAGAAATATATTTTCTGACATCAGTTTTCCTTGTTCATCAGCATACATTTTTGTATTTCTAATGTCATAAGTTCTATTCATATGTCCTGCCTCTCTCTAATGCTCGTTTGACAAAATTATGTCACCAACGTGCTGCGACATAACATGCACAATCCAAAGGACATAATGGAGTTATTGTTACATAAAGGAGGATAGACAGGTTAATCATGTAATAGTCTAATGATTATTTTAATTGAAGATTTTTTATTTTAATTCATACGATAATGAGTGCTGTTATGTATATTAGTATATTCAAAGTTTCACATATCACAAATTAGTGTTTCGTTTTTGTGGGATGTCTATAAAGGCAATTAACTATCAATGCGCGACCAAAAGATCAGCTTGATTAAATGTATTATTATTTCGTTTCTAATTGAAATTGCATGTAACATTAATATCTGTAAGCAAATAGTATTTACTGTCCATATCAACCATATATTATCAAATTTATGTTGACTTAGAAACTGCTTAGGACATATATATGGCAATTTTAAATAATACGAGATCAAATTGTCTATAGGTAGATTTGTTCTCGACGGCATTCTGTTATTGCGCAAACGACTATTGCATATACCACCTTTTTTTTTATTGCAGCGAAATATTTGGGTTGTTACAAAGATTCAAAAGACCGCCTAATGAAAATAAAAACCCCAGATGGCCCTCAAGATATGTCTGCTGATTTGTGTAGAGGTTTCTGTACAGATTATAAATATTTTGCCATGCAGGTATTATATATATTTTTATATACTTTAGTATTTGTTTTCGAATTCAAAATATTAAAGTTACTCTTTCTAAGAAAATAGTAAACGATTTAAATCAAATGTTCTTCTGAATGAAATATTAAACACATCTGAGTGTTATTCAATTGTACATAGGCTCTACAAAAATATTAATATGTTTGTTCAATCCAGACTAAGGGTATACAAAATGCACAGAATGGAAATCTTCAAACCTTTCCCCTGGCCACAGCTCGGCTAATTTTTGTCAAGGGATTATTGATAGTTAGCACAATATCCAGTTTAATGTCATTTATTAAATGACGTAATTCTTTCAAAACACATAAGAACATATATACAATGAACAGGGAGTGTTTTATAAAATATAAAAACAATGTCACAAATTAACAGTAGAGACACTCCCTGATCGATATAACAAGTGCCTATGACAAAAAGGGTGGCACTCAAAAACGGCCACTTATTAAATAGACATGGATGTGACAAGATGCAAACACAAAAATAGCATCTCAAAGCAAATTAAAGAGCAATATTTTAAAGAAAATATAATTGTTAGCTACAGGTGGCGCTCAACCATGGCCACTTACTAACTACATGTAAATAAAGCAAGGATACAATACATGAAAATGGCATCAATATAAATAACAGATAATAAGATATGTAAATTATTATTAAGGAGGAGATAATAATTGTGGAGGTGGGAAAATTAATCATGATAATAAACTTGACGTTCACCCTGCTTAATTATAAATAAATTAATGACACAATGTGACAAACTCATTTGATTGGTTTAAATTTTGATTTAATTTAAATTTACAATCAGTTGTAATAATTTGCACCAATTCCTAAAACACACCATATATACCAAAAATTTTACATTTTTAAATTAATTTAAATGTAACTTAATTTATCTAATTAAGATACGTGACCTAATTAGATAAGATAAGAAAACTTTATTTTGATTCGGCACATAATCAAATTACATAACAATACCTTGTCTTGCCTCACATAAATTCTTTTATTTCCAATAAAATATTATAATGTATCAATAAGATCTCCTCCTTGGTAACTACAGAATAATTTGCAACAAATATTATCGATGGATATAACTCAAACAATAAAGATGAATACAGATATATTCTAAACAATTATATGGTGAGTAGGATATCCATCCTTTGTAAACCTAACCATGTATGTAGGCAAACAATAAGAAATCGGGAGGGAGGGCGGGCTTTAAATAAAATCTGTTGTCCTCACTTTTGAAATTTTTATATCATGAGGTTTTATGACCCAGAATGCAGTGTTCCTAATAATTATAAGCGCCCCCTATTTCCAGACTCTGCTACATTCTATCCATCAAGGCAGACAAAGTTACCTCCCATCACAATGTAAAAAGCATAACAGATTCCGCTTTATCAAATTATTTCCTATTTGACAAAAATGTATTTATTCAACCATCAATTATATGTTGTTGTGAAAATCAAACCACCTGTCCATAAGTAGCAGCTATTTATAGGTGAGCGAAGTAGAAGTTACAATTGTTATTTAATGAGCGTGATGTAGTAGTGAATTAATTGTAAATGAGAAAAAAAAGTGAAGTAGCAAATAATTATATTTTAACTCTAACTTTTAAGTATGTATAAGATTATTTGTATTTTAGTATGGAAAAGAATGTTTCTGTGCCAATGATTTCAGTCGTGATTTGAAAGAGTCTAAGAAGTGTAACATGGGTTGTCCAGGAAGCTCAGGAATTTGTGGTGGTTCATGGTCTCTTAGCTTGTATGAAGGTAAAGCGAAAAATAGTTTAGTCTATCACATTTTGTTGTTAGGCACCTGTAAATAAGAAAGGTACGAAGATACCAAAGGGATAATTAGAAGTGGTAAATCAAAAAAGAACAGACAATAGTATGGCCAAAATATAAAGGACAAAAGAATACATAGTGATGAACAAATCACTACACACAAAAAATAAAGATTGAGCAAAACGAATTCCTCTAGAAACCAGAGGTGCACTGCGGTGCTACGGGAAGCTAAGTAGTTTCTGCTGCGCTGGTGTCGTCCTGTTACTCTTGTTACAAACCCGGTGATAAGTCATGAATGAGGAAATGACCAGATTGTGATTACGACAAACGGAGCATATTTGTGGTAATTTATGACAGAGATATTGCATAGCGGTTTGTTAGGTCAACATAACCAAAATAAACCCATTGATCCAGTATATTCCTTGTTAGCAGCAACTCTCTATCAAGAAAATCATCATAGGAATCACAAGCTCTGGAATATCGGATCAACTGAGAGATATATACTCCATATGTAGGTGCTGATGGAATGTTGCTAATACAAATTGAAAGTTCTCAATGTGAAAATTGAAATCATCTCTGTTGTCTTAAAATTTCGTTCTTAGCATACCCACGTCAACCAATCATGACAAATATATTGTGTGTCAATAACAAATCGAGCAATTGACCATTTTGATGATATTATGCATAAAAAAATTACTCTTGATATATTTTTCTTTACGTTTTGTATTACATTACATGCATTATGCATATATAAAATTATATATTTCTTTTCAGTTGATAATCCCCCTGCACAGCGCCAATGTACGTATACACCTTTTAATAATTATTTTGATGAATCTATTCATCATCAAAGTATGTTCTTCACATTTTGTGAAATTAGAATATATATGTTAACCCTTCACTGGATGCTGAATACATTGATCAATCAATTTTTAAGGTTTACTCCTACAGAAAGCGGTAGCTGATCGTGTTTAGGTTAACATCGAAAATAGATTAAATTCATACTCGATTTCTGGGTTATTCTAAGCATAGCATCAGAGCAAAGAAAGCAATTATAGTCATCTGTCATTAGTTTTTTTTTACAGTTTACATATATATATATATATGATCATTTTGTAGTGTATTCATTGCATTGTAAGTTTTATTTGGGCATAGCTTTGGATAAATTTGGTACAGATTTAACCAGTTCGATTGTATCATCCTCAATCTCGTCAAAAAGTAACTGGTTGTCGCCTTTAGAAAATCACTACGTTTGAATCATGTAGTGAATGCAACATAATTGTAATGCCTAAATACATTTACGCCTTTGTATATAAATTTTTTTTAAATTACTTGTCATCACAGAAATATATTGCGCACAGAATGGATAGTAATAGTATACAAAATGGGAGATAACTGTTCATTTTCCAAAGAGATATATTAAACCTTAAATGTCATTTTGATCATTACAATACAATGTTTGTAGACTTTTCCTTTATTGTTAAATTTTACAGGCAGTGGACCAGATGATATATTATATTTTGGACAATGTCAATGCACTAAATGCAAAAGTAAGTAAAATAAGATAGTTTTTAAATTGTCAACTTTTCCTCTGTTCGTTTCCGGTAAATTGTTATTGTCATTGAATGAAAAATATGTCCTTTCCCCCTGATGATTGATATGAAACAAAGGTGACCATGCAAACATCACTGTAAACTTTGGACATAAAATCTTCTTTTTTCCACTAGTGTAAAGACCGTTGCATTTCCTGACATTTTTGTATGTAGTGATGGTCAATTTCGGCAATTTGAGAAGTCGCAATAAACTTGAGAAACTTTCAAAACTTTCATCATATCTGAATCCACAAAGCTAAATTTGGCCTGACCTATCCATAGGGTAATTATGTCAGATGACTTGCTGATCAATCAACATAGGTTCTATCACTATAGATAGACAATAGATCAGACTGCAGGAGGTAGACAATTTTTAAAATATCAAAAATCCGTTCTTAATTAAAATAAAAATCTGTCCAAATTCCTACTGATGGAACAGCTTTGTCATCTTTTTGCGTGTATTCTGTGTTCATTCATGAACTGAGCATATTTGCAAATATACATAAATAAACAAAACAATAAAAATAAATTTCTACTGTGATAGTTCTACCCTAATATGAACCAAAATTAGCATGCATTTTTCATTAATGATCCATATTCTGAATTTTGATTGGTCAGTATTCTATCAAATCACTGTTGCTTTCTTTTTATCATCAATTGTGACTGTCATATCTATGTAATGTGTTATACATACACATATAAAAACCGTAAATGTTCTTAGTTGTATTCACTATCTGATGCAATTGGCTTGTCAACCATCTTGACATGGAATGAGACGGGAATCAACTTTCAGCTAATACAATATCGGCAGAAATAGTTGAAGGATTCAGAGCTGCCCTAAAGTCAAGCTCTGGAAGAAACTGAGCAACAATAGCGTGTACATAATTTTAACTGTAAATTGGAGATTATTTTATATGTAAATTGCATAGAGAGAACTTGCTGTGTTGCCCGAAACTGCGTAAAGTTTCAAGCGGAATTAAATACATTCGTTTAACGAATTCGGTTCCTAACCTAGAATAAGAAGAAGAGAAAGAATGCATTCCGGTACAAATATCCGAACAAAGCAAATATATTAAAAAAGACGACAATGTGAAGAGGAATTTTAGTATAACAGGATGTAAGTTTGATCAGTGATGATCAACAATTCCACCTATATCAACAAAACGAAGAAACACCTCTTACTTTTACTCACCGAACACAAAAAAGACTAATGCATATGACGTTGGAAATCCAGGGCCTAACTTGTGACAGATATACAAATTTGGCGGAATTAAACCTGTTAAATTGTTAGAATTAAATATTGAACAGAAAATAGTAATGAATATAATGACAATGAATTAATTGATAATTGGACCTATTTGTTGTACAAGCAGATTGTCTATATTTTTTGCAAAGTAAACCTGCATCAAAGAGAAAATAAAGTTGTTAAGTTATAGCTTTTACTAATAAGATTTTTTTAAGGATTTTACGAGTTTAGATGTGTCAGATTTGAATTGCTAGCTTTATTTATTACGTCGCCATAAAATTACAGATGGAAAATACCCTTTTTGATGTAGAATTGTTTTTATTTCCAAGATCTTTTGTGAAAGTTTAATAATAATTTATGAAAGCGGTATCCTTTGCTTAATGGCTTTAAAGTTTTCGCTGTTATATTGTACCTAGTAGGAATATTTCTATTATATCATGTTTATTGACCATATCTAACTCAGACATCGGTGTATTTCTAAAAGTTAATCAGTTGACATTCTCCTCTTTTGAACCAACATTTTTAGCTGCTTTATCAGCTGGAACCAAAGCAAAAGGTTTACCTAGTTATTTTACCTTATAGTAATGACTTGTAAATAAAGTACCGGTATAAGGAAACAAAGAAATACATATACTCATGGATCTTTCAAGTTTCTGTAAACTGTGGTGTTGCCGATAAAGATGAAATTATATTACTTAATGTAACTAATAACATTAATTTGCTGTTGTTTTCTTTATATCATCAATTTTGACTATAATATGCAATGTGTTATAAATACACATATAAAAACAAAATCCAAATGTTCTTATTTTTATTTACTATCTAATGCAATTGTTTTGTATACCATCTTGTCATGGAATTTGTAGCGGTACAAATATCCGAATAAAGCAAATGTAAATTAAAAAAAAAGACGAAAATGTGAAATGAATTTTATTTTAACACCATGTATTTGTGTATCACATGTAACAGTAACAGTTACATGGCTTGATTTGTTTGTTTTAGATATGAATACTGAGACAGTTTGTGAAGGCAAAACTTTGGATTTACGCTGTAAGAAGGGTATGACAATAGATATCGAGAGTGCAATATATGGTCGTTTAAGTAGCGAAACATGTAAAGCTGGTAGTAACATCAAAACAACTAATTGTGCGTCAAGAAAATCCACTGACAAGGTCAAACAAAAATGTAATGGACAGCGTAATTGTAATGTGAGAGCATCAAATTGGGAAATGGGTGGCGATCCTTGCTATGGCGTTACAAAATATCTCAGTGTAAGATACGAATGTGTAGGTAAGTCTTATGGGTTGGTTTTAAAATATTTGTAGTATATATTGACCACTTATTACTTTCGAAATGTGCGCAAACGGCAGTCCGTACTCGGTGCCCGGGTTGCTGAGCGCTTAGGTCATTGAGCTTGTGTCAGTGTGAATACATGCATTAGATATAGAATATACTCTAGTATCATTGGATAGCCAATAATCACAAGAATTCAAATAGGTGATGAGTTTTAAGCTGTTAGTTGTGGTATTGTGTGCTAACTACATGAATTACATAAGAAAGGATATTCGTGTTAAATAGTCTATATATAGCTGTTAATTATGTCCTACTTTGTGGTGAGATCAGCACAACCAACGTGAACAATCAATGATCAATCATGTCTGATAACTATTATTCCAGAAACACGTGGTGTGCACGAACTTGTTTATGTACGTTGTAATTATTACACAACGCTTGCGAAAAGTTTGAAGACATCAAAGGGGTAATCAGAAACCGCAAATCGAAGAACGATAGACAAATACAATGACCAAAAGGACAAACAAAGATCTACAAATCATAACACAGAAAATTAAAGATCGAGCAACACGAACACCACAAAAAACCAAGGGGTGAACGCAGGTGCTCCGGAAGGGTAGGAAGTCCCTGCTCCAAATGTGACATCCGTCGTGTAACTCTTGATACAAACCCGGTGATAGTTTATTATTATAATTTTGTGTACATATAATTTGAATTAGAATGCAATAGTTCAGGAGAAATTTGTATTTGTAATAACAAGTATTACTGTTTACATCTATGGAGACTCATGGTTTAATAAAAGACAAATAATTTCAAATGATCAACCATAATGATTTCTATTATTTTGATAAATGAATGTCTTTTCCAGGAGATATATTGAGTAGTAGTATCTTTATATAATATTGCCATCTTTTGTTAAGACATCAATTTTGAATAACCTATATACATATTTGTATATGAAACTTTCTGGTTTTCAGGACCTGTTATAGGAGAAGCGCCAGAATCAAGTATGTATTCTTAGGTCCATCAAGTCATTAAGGTTAGGTTTTTATCAATGTACGACGAGAATGTCAATCATTTTTAGATACTAAGTATTTCAAATATATTAAAATAAAATCATAGATCCTACAGGAAACACTTTCTCAATTAAACGAAATCATGTGTTATTTATATTTCAAAAGAGACTTAATATGTTGTATGAAACATGCTACTTTCAGTTTCACTTTGTCCTCATATTAATGTATTGAAAGTACGTCATTATTACTATACAGTATGCAAACAAGCTTGTGATTACCAATATTTTCATAAAGGCTTATAAACAATATACATGTACATTATTATTGAAATCAATAGATTTATGTATTTATTCATGAATATAAAGAAGTTATATAAACTTGTGTCTGATCCAATTGTTTGCTACTGAACAATAACATATGTTTAAATTAAATTGAAATCAAAAACAATATTGAAACAGGTATATCTATCAATTAACGAAACTGTCATTGAAAAACAGTAATCGAATATGGAAACTAATTCGCATTTTTTACTAGAAATATATTTTATGACATCAGTTTTACTTGTTCATCAGCCTATCTCTATTTCTATTCATATGTCCTGCCTCTCTCTAATGCTCGGTTGACAAAATTATGTCACCAGCGTGCTGCGACATAACATGCACAATCGAAAGGACATAATGGAGTTATTGTTACATAAAGGAGGATAGGCAGGTTAATCATGTAATAGTCTAATGATTATTTTAATTGAAGATTGTTTATTTTAATTTAGACGATAATAAGTGCTGTTATGTATATTAGTATATTCAAAGTTTCACATATCACAAATTAGTGTTTCGTTTTTGTGGGATGTCTATAAAGGCAATTAACTATCAATGTGCGACCAAAAGATCAGCCTGATTAAATGTATTATTATTTTATTTCTAATTGAAATTGCATGTAACATTAATATCTGTAAGCAAATAGTATTTACTGTCCATATCAACCACATATTATCAAATTTATGTTGACTTAGAAACTGCTTAGGACATATATATGGCAATTTTAAATAATACGAGATCAAATTGTATATAGGTAGATTTGTTCTCGACGGCATTCTGTTATTGCGCAAACGACTATTGCATATACCACCTTTTTTTTTATTGCAGCGAAATATTTGGGCTGTTACAAAGATTCAAGAGACCGCCTAATGAAAATAAAAACACCAGATGGCCCTAACGATATGTCTGCTGATTTGTGTAGAGGTTTCTGTACAGATTATAAATACTTTGCCATGCAGGTATTATATATATTTTATATACTTTAGTATTTGTTTTCGAATTAAAAATATTAAAGTTACTCTTTCTAAGAAAATAGTAAACGATTTAAATCAAATGTTCTTCTGAATGAAATATTAAACACATCTGAGTGTTATTCAATTGTACATAGGCTCTACAAAAATATTAATATGTTTGTTCAATCCAGACTAAGGGTATACAAAATGCACAGAATGGAAATCTTCAAACCTTTCCCCTGGTCACAGCTCGGCTAGTTTTTGTCAAGGGTTTATTGATAGTTAGCACAGTATCCAGTTTAATGTCATTTATTAAATGACGTAATTCTTTCAAAACATAAAAGAACATATATACAATGAACAGGGAGTGTTTTATAAAATATAAAAAACAATGTCAAAAATTTACAGTAGAGACACTCCCTGATCGTTATCACAAGTGCTTATGACAAAAAGGGTGGCACTCAAAAACGGCCACTTATTAAATAGACATGGATGTGACAAGATGCAAACACAAAAATAGCATCTCAAAACAAATTAAAGATCAAAATTTTAAAGAAAATATAATTGTTAGCTACAGGTGGCGCTCAACCATGGCCACTTACTAACTACATGTAAATAAAGCAAGGATACAATACATGAAAATGGCATCAATATAAATAACAGATAATAAGATATGTAAATTATTTTTAAGGAGGAGATCATAATTGTGGAGGTGGGAAAATTAATTATGATAATAAACTTGACATTCACCCTGCTTAATTATAAATAAATTAATGACACAAAGTGACAAACTCATTTGATTGGTTTAAATTTTGATTTAATTTAAATTAAAAATTAGTAGTAATTATTTGCACCAATTCCTAAAACAAACCATATATACCAAAAATTTAACATTTTTAAATAAATTTAAATGTAACTTAATTTATCTAATTAAGACACGTGACCTAATTACCCATAATCAGATTACATAATAATAGCTTGTCTTGCCTCACATAAATTCTTTTATTTCCAATAAAATATTATAATGTATCAATAAGATCTCCTCCTTGGTAACTACAGAATAATTTGCAACAAAAATTATCGATGGATATAACTCAAACAATAAAGATGAATACAGATATATTCTAAACAATTATATGTTGAGTAGGATATCCATCCTTTGTAAACCTAACCATGTATGTAGGCAAACAATAAGAAATCGGGAGGGAGGGCGGGCTTTAAATACAATCTGTTGTCCTCACTTTTGAAATTTTTATATCATGAGGTTTTATGACCCAGAATGCAGTGTTCCAAATAATTATAAGTGCCCCCTATTTCCAGACTCTGCTACATTCTATCCATCAAGGCAGACAAAGTTACCTCCCATCACAATGTAAAAAGCATAACAGATTCCGCTTTATCAAATTATTTCCTATTTGACAAAAATGTATTTATTCAACCATAAATTATATTTTGTTGTGGAAATCAAACCACCTGTCCATAAGTAGCAGCTATTTATAGGTGAGCGAAGTAGAAGTTACAATTGTTATTTAATGAGCGTGATGTAGTAGTGAATTAATTGTAAATGAAAAAAAAACAAGTGAAGTAGCAAATAATTATATTTTAACTCTAACTTTTAAGTATGTATAAGATTATTTGTATTTTAGTATGGAAAAGAATGTTTCTGTGCCAATGATTTCAGTCGTGATTTGAAAGAGTCTAAGAAGTGTAACATGGGTTGTCCAGGAAGCTCAGGAATTTGTGGTGGTTCATGGTCTCTTAGCTTGTATGAAGGTAAAGCGAAAAATAGTTTAGTCTATCACATTTTGTGGCTAGGCACCTGCATATAAGAAAGGTACGAAGATACCAAAGGTGTAATCAGAAGTGGTAAATCAAAAAAGAACAGACAATAGTATGGCCAAAATATAAAGGACAAAAGAATACATAATGATGAACAAATCACTACACACAAAAAAATAAAGATTGAGCAAAACGAATTCCTCTAGAAACCAGAGGTGCACTCCGGTGCTACGGTAAGTTAAGTAGTTTCTGCTGCGCTAGTGTCGTCCTGTTACTCTTGTTACAAACCCGGTGATAAGTCATGAATGAGGAAGGCTAAGAAGTTCCTGCTTCACTAGTGTCGTACTGTTACTCTTGTTACAAACCCGGTGATAAGTCATGAATGAGGAAATGACCAGATTGTGATTACGACAAACGGAGCATATTTGTGGTCATTTGTAACACAGATATTGCATAGCGGTTCGCTAGGTCAACATATCCAAAATAAACCCTTGATCCAGTATATTCCTTGTTAGCAGCAACCCTCTATCCAGGAAATCATCATAGGAATCACAAGCTCTGGAATATCGGATCAACTGAGAGATATATACTCCATATGTAGGTGCTGATGGAATGTTGCTAATGCAAATTGAAAGTTCTCAATGTGAAAATTGAAATCATCTCTGTTGTCTTAAAATTTCGTTCATACCCACGTCAACCAATCATGACAAATATATTTTGTATCAATAAAAAATCGAGCAATTGACCATTTTGATGATATTATGCATAAAAAAAATACTCTTGATATATTTTTCTTTACGTTTTGTATTACATTACATGCATTATGCATATATAAAATTATATATTTCTTTTCAGTTGATAATCCCCCTGCACAGCGCCAATGTACGTATAACCCTTTTAGTAATTATTTTGATGAATCTATTCATCATCAAAGTATGTTCTTCACATTTTGTGAAATTTGAATATATATGTTAACCCTTCACTGGATGCTGAATACATTGATCAATCAATTATTAAGGTTTACTCCTACAGAAAGCGGTAACTGATCATGATTAGGTTAACATCGAAAATAGATTAAATTCATACTCGACTTCTGGGTTATTCTAAGCATAATATCAGAGCAAACAAAGCAATTATAGTCATCTGTCATTAGTTTTTTTTTAAGTTTATATATATATGTATATATATGATCATTTTGTAGTGTATTCATTGCATTGTAAGTTTAATTTGGGCATAGCTTTGGATAAATTTGGTACAGATTTAACCGGTTCGATTGTATCATCCTCAATCTCGTCAAAAAGTAACTGGTTGTCGCCTTTAGAAAATCACCAAGTTTGAACTATGTAGTGAATGCAACATAATTTTGATGCATAAATACACTTACGCCTTTGTATTTAAAATTTAAAAAAAATTACTTGTCATCACAGAAATATATTGCGCACAGAATGGATAGTAATAGTATACAAAATGGGAGATAACTGCTGGAAATTGTTCATTTTCCAATGAGATATATTTTGATCATTACAATACAATGTTTGTAGATTTTTCCTTTATTGTATCACTCCTATGGCAGGCAGTCCCCCGCACTGCATCATTCTTCAATGTGCTTGAAAGATTGTAGTAAGAAAGATACAAATTAATTTTGACCATATAAGGCATTTAGTTAGGGCGCCAAACAGATCCAACAACAGATTAGTATGACTAGATTGTAAATGATACATCATTGGCTTTCTATATAATGGAGTGATTCAGATATGATTGTTGATAGATTAAGACCATACAATCCATGTAGACAGATTTTGGGGCACTGGAAGAAATAATTATATTGTTATACGTTTAGCCTTATATCATCTGAAGTTAACTGATATACCAAAGTAAAATGTCTCATTTCCATGTTTGTTAAATTTTACAGGCAGTGGACCAGATGATATATTATATTTTGGACAATGTCAATGCACTAAATGCAAAAGTAAGTAAAATAAGATAGTTTTTAAATTGTCAACTTTTCCTCTGTTCGTTTTGTGGTAAATTGTTATTGTCATTGAATGAAAAATATGTCCTTTCCCCCTGAAGATTGATATGAAACAAAGGTGACCATGCAAACATCACTGTAAACTTTGGACATAAAATCTTCTTTTTTTCCACTAGTGTAAAGACTATTGTATTTCCTGATATTAGAATATTATACTACACTCAAAGCTACATCAGTATATTTATAGTTGTTTACTGGCCTATTTTTTTAAGGAAGATTAGTAAACCATATACATATGTATTTACTAGTATGTCATAAGCAAACATTTCATATATACATGTATATATATTAACAACTGATGGATTTTATATCTGTTGGATGTATCATCAGTTAAGATTTCTTTTGGTCTACGACTAATGTTGTTTTTTTTATACTAAACCTAGCTTACAGTCAGGTTTTTAATCTTTGGTTTATAATGTATTGTCGTTGGAGATTCAATTATAAAGGGGGGGGGGGGGGGTCGGAATCTTTATTAAACGGTTTAACCCCACTATATTTTTATATCTGTCCTAGGCTAGCTAAGACCTGGATTTTCAACGGCATATGTCGCAATCTTTTTTTTTTTAAGTTCAGTGAGTTGAAATAGGGGTGATTGTTCGTTTGATAGAATAGCAAGTTGTATCATTATATCTAAAAGAAAAAAGTAACATTGATTTTTTTTTGTACAGTATCGACATTTAAGGGATAATAATCAATCTCAGTCTTTGTATAGCTGACATTTATATGTCTTCATACAATGAGTAGGGGCTGTCGTTGTCATGATCGTATGGAAGTTCGCTTTCCAACTACCTGTGCGATCAGTGCCTAAAACCTCTAATGTTGTAAGATCGAACCCTGCTTTGTCGAGGTGTACTCGATACAACATTATGTGATAAACTTTGTCAGTGACTTGCGACAACAGGTCGGTGGTTTTCTCCGGGTACTCTGGTTTCTTCCACCAATAAAACCCACCGCCATGATATAACTGAAATATTGTTGAAAGTGTCGCTAAACACCATAAACCAAACAATACAGTACTATTATTTCCTTTAACAGTTGCAAATATCTTTTTTCAATTAATTATTGACCAGATTCATAAATAATCTTTTAAATAATATTTAAGCACCTTCTTATTACAGAATGTGAGTGTATGGCATGGGGTGATGTCCATTATGAACTCTTTGATGGAGGAAGAAGGGACTTTCAGGGAGAATGTACATATACAATGTCAAAATCGAAAGGAGAGTTTCCTGACGTAGACTGTTTTTTCCAACTTGATGTTAAAAATGAACGTCGAAATTCAAAACCGGTTTCATATACGAGAAGAGCAAAATTAAAAATTGGACAAACAGAAATTCTTCTGAAACAGAATTGCCATATGGAGGTAAGACATAGCAATACAATCACAATTAAGTAAACAATACAAGTGACAATCAACTTTATTTATAATTTATCTTAATCTCCCATGTTGATGAATGAAAAAAAAGGAATGCAGATCATACATTGTATACCAATTTCTCATTCCGTTTAGATTTTTTGGGAGAGTTAGAATAACAAAGCTGAGACAAAAACATCAAATTTCAAAACTCCTAAAAACATATGTTATACTATTTTGCTAAGTAATTGTTTGATCTGGGATTATCCGCAAAAGTATTTGGGATTGTTGTGTAGACGGACAGTTCAGTTGTTGTTAATTTGGGTTGTGTAAATGTGTATGTAGAACATAATATGAGCATGATACGAAAATCTATAAAGCCAATAGGCTTCATCGAATATTCATTCGTATATAATGGACTTTCTTGATTTTCTTGTCTATTTCTGAATAAACGTGCTTCATCATTTATACGGGGATTCATATGTAGTGTTGATGGCTTGATCCCTGTATTTATGAGGACTATGATTTATATGATTGATTTTGATTGATTGATTTTTTGTGTTTAACGGCACTTTCAGCAATATTTCAGCTATAGCATGGCGACCAGTTTTAGTGGTGGAAGAAGCCTGAGGACCCGGAGAGAACCACCGACCATGGGCAAGCAATTGGTCAACTTTATCACTTGCGTCTGCGAGTCGAGTGCACCCTTTTGTTGTAATTTACAAACCGGGCGCGAATTTACATGAAAACAGTCAAATAAACCTTTAAATTACCATTTTATGTACAAATATACCCTTTTCATGATTTATAAAATAACATCAAAGTTAATATCTAAAAATACTTTGTTTTGATCACAGGAACTCGTGGCACGGACCTACCACCCCCCTTTTTTCTAACTTTCTGTTTACAAATTTATTTTCAATAAAATTTCTTTATTTCTTTATTATTTCATCTCTTTTTCCTTATTTTAACTTGTTCGTGTCAATATTCATACAGTCTTATGTTAACATCAAATTACATGTCTTGACCCTATATAGATACTAAAAATCCACGTGGATTATTAGTATCTATATAGGGTCAACACATGCAATTTGATGTTCACATAAGATTGTATGAATATAGATTGATTGATTGATTGATTGATTGATTGATTGATTGATTGATTGGTGTTTAACGTCCAGCGAGCAATTTTTCAGCTATATTCAGGACGAGTATGAATATTGACACGAACAAGTTAAAATAAAGAAAAAGAGATGAAATAATAAAGAAATAAAGAAATTTTATTGAAAATATATTTGTAAGCAGAATGTTAGAAAAAAGGGGGGTGGTAGGTCCGTGCCACGAGCGCCTGTGGTTTTGATTACTATAATAGTTTTTCACATCGAGATATTTTCACTCCACTCAATTATTATCTGTGAACTAAACAAATAAGTTTGTATGATATCATTATATTTTTTACAAAATTATTAAAGATATAATTTATATACATGCTGAATTAGCAATATTTTCATACAGAATTATAATAAACATTGTGTTCGAATTATTACCTATAGATAAATAAGGATCTGGGCGAAAAGGAACATGAGAGACTATCCAACATTACCCCCATTTAGACACAACATCAAGTAAAGGAACAAGCTATTTAATTGCTGTTCTACATTTCACATTCACAGGTTCTTCAACAATGAACATAACTCATCCCTCAAGAAGTATATGTGTTGGAAACATACCTCATCTTTATTAACTATGGGATTCCGTTTTCTTCTGTATATTTCTTAGAATTGTATGTCTACATGCTGGGAGTTATTATAACAAGGGACTGTACTGTTTTTGGTCGTATAAAATGTATCTACTACAGTGCTTGTTAGGTGTGAATATTTGTCAGTTTATGCTCTACAACTCAACGGTTTCTCTTTGATAGTGTGCATGCTTGCTGATGGCACATGCAGAAGAGAATAATGAGATCTATATTTTAAAATATCTATATTTTAAGCTCTTTAACTCGATTATCATAGCATTGACAAAGTACAAATGTGCACTAGACCGCATTAGTGGCGTAATGGTTAAAACGTGCTCGCCTCAAGTGCGGTACATCGTGGGTTCGAGCCCCGGTCGGGTCTAACCAAAGACTATAAAATTGGTATTTGTTGCTTCTCCGCTAAGCACGCAACATTAAGGAGAAAGAGCAAAGACTGGTTGGTTCGGAATCAGAATAATGTTTCCGAGTGGAGCAACATGTCTACCCGCGAACTGTTGTTTCAGTGAGCTAACACTATAGAAATCCAACTCAGCGTGTTGGTCTAGAACATCACTTGACCTCATCATCATCTCATTGAAAATTAACTTGTTCTCGCCATGATATGGCTGAAGAATTGCTGAATTGGCGTTAAGCAACAATCACTCACTCAAATGTGCACTACAGTATAAGCTAATATTTCGAGATATAAATTATTGAAATACAAATGTCAAACGGATATACATGTACTTTTCTATAAATGATAATTTATATTCATATTTCGTTAATTATTTTTACATAGATAGATGGAATTGAGTTTTATGAACCAGTAAACTTGATTGATCAAGGTATTAACATTATCAAAGAAGGTTCAAATTTAATGGTATATTCGAAAAAATGCGACATTGCAGTAGAATGGGATGGGCGGGCAAAATTAACCTTGGTAATACCCGAGAGATTTGGACCATTTGTGGAAGGAATATGTGGAGATTGTGACGGTACCGTCGATCCCGAAATATTGCTTGATGGTACTGATGTTTCTGAACTAAGTAGATACGAACGTCATTGGGAACTTGCAAGTCAGTGGGAGATATATGATGATTCGGAAGAATTGGAGCAGTAAGTATACATTCAGTCCAAACCACAAAAGAAGTAGTAATATCTGCTGCAAACTTTAACTGTTTGTGATGGGATTAACGAAGGTTTTGTATAGTAGAATCCTTGGATTAACTATGGAAAGTTTAAAGATACCAAAGGGGTAATCAGCAGAAAATATGATATATCGGACTAGAAAATGAAAACAAAAAGCGAAAGCACAAGCAATGAACCTTTTCTGTTGTTTTTGTTTTCTTAAAGATAATCAGTTTTTATATTATTTTATATTATATATATATTCTACTAGAGTGAAATATCTTGGCTAATCCTGTAATGAGATTGGTTAATCAAGCCAGGGATATGAGCCCGTATCCCCGTGGTACGGCCGGGGACATAGACATGATTTTTTTTGGGTAAAATGGTGTCTCACTGGGAAAAATAAAGTACAATAAGGAAATGCTGGAAAAAAAATATAGATTGTACGGATTTCTTCCCCATATCCGTTCCGACATTAGTTTTTCTGTTTGTAAAAAGGGGAGATAATGAAAATTTGCCGTCTGCTAGTAAACAAAAATGGCAAAATGGTTTGCATCGCAATCAGTTGAAGAGATAAACGCAAAAAAGCGAAACTGGTGCCAAAGAACACCACAAAAGCAACATTGCAGACATGGAAGGCCTTTTTCTATATTTTGGTAATGGTAATGGACAGTAATATCAGTACACTCAAGTCATCTGGATCGTTGTTATCCGAAAAAGCTTCACAGACACAGTCTATTTCATATTTGCAGTGTTTGTTTAATCGGAACGGTCCTGTAGAATATAATTGTTATTCGGACTTCACAGGGGATACGGGTTCATATTCCCTGTCAGGTTTTTATATCCCCTGACGGCCTGAGGCGTCATATATCCCTGTGTGACAATAAGTCGGCCAGTCATTGGATATTGTTTGATTATTTTTTTCATGTTTGAAAAGTAAACATTTTTTCTTTATAATAATGTTCCTCATCTATTCTTGCTCACATCTGTAAAGTTCCATAGAAAAAGGATCGATAACAAGAACACACTGACCCATATTTGTTTACTACCCTTTTTGTAAATGGCGTCGTATAACGTGACATAAGGCCGGTCAGAAGTAAATAAATTACTAGTCCGAGATTCCTCTGCCGTCTGACGGCTTTTTGTTTGACTTGCTGGAGCTCTGGGACGTCAGAGCGCTCTCCATAAGGAAAACAGCGGATTTGCCGCTCCAACTATGGGTCGGCACATTTCCATGTTTCGTGGCTATCAGATTTTATTTTCTATCCAAAACCCTTATATAAATCGCTTCACCAATCATTTTTCTATTCATTCACAACCATCTTGCCCTCAGAAAGTGGTGTTGCACTCGATTACAGTACGATTTTGCCTTAGACCCTATCATTTCACCATTTGACTTTCATTTTCGAACCTACAAACGTGATCTTGCGATACTAACTGAATGATAACAGCAATGCATTGCATGATGGGAGCTACTTAATGCAGCGTGCCAAATTATTTGCATACGTAAGCAACAACATACAAATTACATGGAAGATTATATACATTTGTAAAGTGTATTCTGCAGGACAAACAGTTCCATCTACAGTTCAAATCAGAGCAGAAGGAAATAATACAAAATGTGATGGAAAGAAAAGATTCAATGGCAGTGTTACCCACAGGCTTTGGAAAGAGCATGTAGTACGTTCTCCCCCCTCCCCCCTCTCATTTTGGACAAGGTAAGATCATATATGCAAATCATCTCCCATGATACATTGCGGTAATCGTAGTTTTTTCGAAGTCATGTGACAAATGTTCGAAAATGAAAGTCAAATGGCGAAACGATAGGGTCTAAGGCAAAATCGTGCTGTAATCGAGTGTAACACCACTTTCTGAGGGTAAGATGGTTGTGAATGAATAGAAAAATGTTTGGTGAAGCGATTTATATAAGGGTTTCGGATAGAAAATAAAATCTGATAGCCACGAAACGTGGAAATGTGCCAACCCAGAGTTGGAGTGGCAAATCCACTGTTTTCCTTATGGAGAGCGCTCTGACGTCCCACGGCTCCAGCAAGTCGAACAAAAAGCCGTCGGACGGCAGAGGAATCTCGGACTAATAAATCACATGATTTTGTCATAGGTCAACCAAACTTAAAAAGTAAACCAGATTAAAAAAGTACAGTATTTTAGCTTTTTCTGTGTAATTGTTTGTCTGAAGAATTTCAAAAGATATTTTTTTTAAATAGTTTGAAATTGAAGTATTAAAAATTTATTATTTGATGCAAACATTGGACTTGCTTACCCATATAATAAGATATTTAATCCAGTGAATTTGGTGTTTTTGTTTTTGCCAATGCAATATATTAGACTGACTACATACATTTTTTGTACTACCATATTTTTGTAAAACAATTAATGACTGATTTCTGTTTATTTCAATCACATTTATTATCACAGATTGGTAACAATACAGTTTTGTTGATGCTATTTGTAATAATGACAGGTTTTTCCGCCCCAGATAATCTCATTTATCTGTTTGATTTAATTTAATTCTCAGTTCAATTCATGCTATAAATTTGGATAATTTCTGTTAAATTAATTCTTTTTCTATCTTCTCTGTGAATATCATTTCATTACAACAAGAAGTAAGGGGTATATTTGTTATTAAAGCAGCAGTGGAAATGCAAAATAATCTGCCATTTTGTGACTAATGGAGAGCACTTGTATGTATTTTCCCGGTAAAATCAGCCATTCTCTAGAAAATGGTGGAATCTGAATGATCAATCATCATATTTTCAAAGTATTTTAAAATACAATTTGCTTGGCCTACATTCCAGAAAAGGTCATGATCTGTGATGACGATTACATCAACAAACTGGAAAGGTAAAAATGCTTGGGAAATACCATCGCTTAAAATATATTTAACAAGCATAATGATCAGGAAAAAAAGACATTAGTAAAAAGGATCTTTTTTACTTGTATGGAATTTATTCAATTCAATCTTATCTGTTTTAATCTCATCTTGTAATTTTGAAGTTTAAAAGTATTCCCTCTATGTTTATGTACGCTATGAATATACGGAATGACGTCATCGGTCTCATGCTGTGCGAGAATTGTAAATCAAAACAAATGACCGACTTTATTGCATGGCCGAGCAGATGTTGCGACATGATATATGTACATAATTGTAAGCTAGAATTTATAAATAAAGTAATAATGATTAAAACTAAGATTAAGGTTCATTATAACACTTATCAAACTCAAAGGGTGCACTCGATATGGCAGTTTGTTTTTATCCAAATGTCTTAGTGTCCTTTGATATCTTATTTGAAAGCAAAAATGAACCAAAAACAATAAGAGTTGCTTGATATTTATACAAGGTGTTATTTTCACATAGTCTTAGACATCATACTCTAGTAATAATGGGTTGTAAAGTTTCTGGTTTTTCTTGATGCAACATCATTTTTTATAGAATTCAGATCTCTTGTTTTAAGTAAACAATTGCAAAAATAAATAGCACAACATGATGTTTATGGTGTAAGCTAGGCACTCCCAGCATATACAATGTACATAGCATTATTTAATTTGGAAATGTAGAAAAGGTACCCCTGAACTTGAAAACATTGTAAATATGGCATACATGTTGAAACCTTTTCCACTTCTGATACAATTTTGAGGCATTAAAATACAACTTATGACTAAATAAACAGTGGGAATTCCTACCTTTGAGCATACCCTCTTCGGATATTGCAATAATCCAACTACATAGCAAATAAAGCAAAAATTACAAATTCTATAAACAATCATGATCATTCTGTCTGAGGTGACTTTGGGCAATGTCAATTCTGCACAAACCGTTTTATATTTCTTTTTTTTTAATGTAATGCAAAGTATTCTCATGTAAAATATTTTGACTTTGTGCTGGTTTATTTTTTACATCTTTTATTTATTTAAGATTGATTGAATGATTAATTTATTGTGTTAAATGCCACTTTCAGCAATATTTCAGCTATATCATGGCGACTAGTTTTAGTGGTGGAAGAAGCCGGAGTACCCGGAGAGAATCACCGACCATGGGCAAGCAACTGGTAAACTTTATCACTTGCGGCTGCAAGTCGAGTGCACCCTTTTTGTAATTTACAAAGCAGGGCACGAACCCATGCCGTATTGGTGATAGGCTTGTATGAGTTGTTGCAATGTAGGTAATCCAACTAGCTAACTCATTGAGCCACCTGGGCCCTATTTATTTTAAAAGACAAATTGTTGTTTTTACTTTTATCAAATTGCAAGTCGTACACACCCTTGTTATAATGAATCTTAATCACTGGTAGTCACAAGTAAACTCGGCCAACCTTGACTATGTTATTGATGTACTTTTGGGGTTCTTGTTCCCATTTTACTTTTCAATATTTTTACATTGAGCGTTATTTCCAAATCGTGTCATGCGCACTGAATTAGATGTCTACATATTTATTGTTATGCAATATAGACAGAATATAACAATTACTAAATATATGTGAGTTGTTTTTAATTTATTTTATTGCTGTAATTTATATCTAAAATATCAATTGTCAACATTTAGATGTGATGTACCACAACAATTTATCTGTACGGAGAAACAAAAAACATTAATAGCTGGTAACAACTATTGTGGTTATTTGAAGTCAGGAAGAGGATCTCCTTTCGAACTTTGTCTAACACAATTTCCTGAAAAATCAAAGATATATTACGATGATTGTGAATTTGATATATGTTCAAACCTTGGAACAGCAAATGAAGAATATGCCAAATGTCGTGCCATTGAAGGGTTCGTAACTTTCTGTAACTCAAAAGACATAAGAGATTTAGAATGGAGGACATCTACAATTTGTCGTAAGTGTAGACCTCTTGTTTTTTAATTACTTACTTTATTCTAAATTAGAAATTGTAATATATATATTATGTATTAAGAAAAACTAAAAGATAATTCTGTTGTTTTTTTTTTTTCAATATTAATAATTTAATTGTAATTTAAAAAAATATGAAAACCACCAATTAATCAAATAAAAAAATGCATTGTCGTTGGTTTGCAACATTTCTTGGTGAGATTTATTTGTAACATCTTGCCTGATGCATATTAACCGTGGAAGGACAAAAAACATCTATGTTTGTAGAGATGACAGGGATGACTGGTGTACAAAAACAACAGTAAAATACAAAGGAAAATAAACGAACCGAAGATCGGAAAAATGTGAATTCTTGGAAAAACAGGAAAAGGCTACCATATGTAGCTCTATTAATAATGTCATTAATAATTAGTCCAATATTTTGGCATTTGTGGGAGGAGAAAAAAATAAGATGAATTAAAAGCTATTTGGTTAAAAGTTAGGGCTAAATTCCCATTGAGATTAAAATAAAGGATACCACAGATATAGATAGGTCTTTTCCTTTACTTACATTTGTATCTTATCTTAGCAAGTCTTTAGACAACATCTTCTTTATCCATATTAATAAGTTTATAAATTATGTGAATGCATTTATATATATATATTCTAAAAAATTTAATTTCTAAAAACAGCATCAGTAAACAGAAAGCCCTTTTATAGTGTAAATCTACTTTTGACATAATTCTGTAAAGATGTTAGTTGGTCTAATTTAAGTTCATAGTACATGTATATATTCCACTTTGTGCATTTAACCTTACTCTTGTGGAACTGTTATATGTGGGATGTCTAGACAAAATATCATTATCCAATGTAATTACGATATATATTTACAAGGAATGTCCCTCGCTTACCGCTAGTTTAATTCATTTACCCGATATATGCAATTTGGATAGTTTATTATTTTGATGCTTTTTAGCACACAAATGCAACGACAATGAACAGTACAATGAAGGTGAATTTTGTGAAGCAACATGTTCAGATCAAGATAACTGTGTACAACAAGCAGCAGGTTGTCAATGTGAGCAGGGATATCTTCGTGATAATCAACATTGTGTTCATCAGAGTCGTTGTGGGTGTACAACAGACGATGGCCTTTACTTCCCAGTATGTATACTTTAATCTTATTTATCATGTATAATTATGTTTCTTACTCCTGAATTCAACAGAAATATGGTTTTCATATTTTTGGATTTTGCATCGTTTTTGAATATTTATGATGTGTTTAATATAAGTTTAGTCTGTGTTAATATTGTTAAGCTACTGTGGTTATTGAAGAACTTTTCAATCTTATGTCATGAAATGTTTCAGATTAAAATTGTCACACCATTTTATTTTGCTTGTCTCTCTTTAATTCTTCATGATTTTGTGTAAACTTATCCTTCTAATTTTATTTAAGTTTATAAATTCATCGTTCATCTTATAATTGCTATACAACCATTACACATTGTACATTTGGTGGAGTTTAATCAACCGATATTTCTTTCGAGGCATTGTCATACAGGAGCCAAAATTACATTTCAGAGTTTGTGCTGAAGTTTAAACAGGATCGTTGAAAAGAAAAAGATCTGAATATTTCAGCCGCCTTCGAGTAAGATTTTAATCATGGAGAACTGAGACAAGTCTCGTTATCGACTGTTTAAATCTTGCCCTCTGTTGGGTGAGATTTCTCGATCTTGTACTTTTACCGGTATTAGATTCTATTAATCTTTGTGTGTGACATGGGCATTAGATTGATCTTATTAGCAATCTTATTGTATAGTATATATCACAAAAAACATTTTCTGCATATTGGATATTTCCTGTATGGAATAATTTACATTTACTATTTATAATCATATACTTATGGAGTTAAATGTCCACCTTTCGAAGTGTTATGTTTTTTTCTTAATTTATTTCAGATTGGAAAGAAAAGATATTGGGATGATTGTACAAAAATTGAAGAATGTTGTGAAGGTGGTAAAATGGTCCCTATAATGGAGCATGCAGAAGGATGCCACGAGAATGCCATGTGTGAACCAAAAGATGGAGCATACAAATGTAAATGTAAAACTGGTTACCGTGGAGATGGAATCAACAAATGTAAAGGTAATATATCTGGTTTGTTCTGTGGTCTTCCGGTTACATAGTTTACAAGGAACGTTGTTGGCATAAGCTGGTTACTGATTTTTTTACAATTCTGTGAGCATTGTTCCTTTTTAAGGTACTAAAATCAACATGCCATCAAATTTGGAAATATCAGTAAATTAATTGCAACATTTTATAGTTATCAGTATAAGAAAAACAACTGTAAGCACGAAGATTAGTGGGTTTTGTTATGACATGCATTTCCATTATTGACTTCGACTTAAAAAAAATAAGTTATATTTTTCCTACTACAATCAAAATAATTCATGGAAGCCATAGTTTGGATAACTTTGAAAATGGGTAACATTATTTACCTTGTATTTTAATAGAATAATGTTATCCATGTTAAAACTACATGTAGTTACAAACTGGCTTCCATGAACTATTTCTTAAATTACTAACGAATCCCTAACAATAACAAGGTATTTTGAATCTTCATATCTTGAGGTGTGAACCCACCTAAGTGATGCAGACAATTTGGTAAAAACTTCTATTATCTATATGAATTGATATTGGAAGAGTAAGCGGTAATTAAGTCTCCCAAACAACGTTTGGAGACTTGTTGTTTTTGCTCCATTTCTTATTATTATTATTATTATTATTATTCTCCTACTCCTCCTCTTTCTCTTTCTTTCTTTCTTTCTTTCCTTGGCACATGAACTTGTCCACGCCAGATCTCAGGAACTATTGGACAGAATTTCATGAAACTTGGTGGAGTTATAGATATATGTTTCTAGTTGGTCCTAAAGTTTTCAGCTTTGTGGTAAAGGGGGTCAAAGTCATATTTTGAGGGGTTCAAAGGGGGTGGGGGTTACTATAGAATCCTATGGGAAAGTTGAAATTTCGTACATTAATGTTGATAACTTCTAAATGGATAATTTTCGAGATGTCTGCCATTTTCAAAATGGCTGCCAAAACACGGCATAAAAAATGGACGGTAAAAATTCAACATTGTCCGATATCATCAAAATTTTATATGTGGGTAGATAATGATGTCCCGACATTGGAAAATTTCTACCGGTCGCCATTTTCAAAATGGCCACCACAATACCGCACAATTTCAACATTGTCCGATTTCAACGACATTTCATATGTGGGTAGATTATGATGTCCCGAATCGATTCCTGACATCGAAAAATTTCTACCGGTCACCATTTTCAAAATAGCCACCACAATACTGCACAAATTCAACATCCTGAATTGATTCCTAACATCGAAAAATTTCTACCAGTTCTCCATTTTCAAAATGGCCGCCACAATACCGCAAAAATTCAACATTGTCCGATATCATCAAAATTTGATATGTGGGTAGAAAATGATGTCCCGAATTGATTCTCGAAATTGAAAAATTTCTACCGGTCGCCATTTTCAAAATGGCCACCACAATACCGCACAAATTCAACATTGTCCTATTTCAACACCATTTCATATGTGGGTAGATTATGATGCCCCGAATTGATTCCCGACATCGAAAAGTTTCTACTGGTCGCCATTTTCAAAATGGCCACCACAATACCGCACAAATTCAACATTGTCCGATTTCAACGACATTTCATATGTTGGTAGATTATGATGTCCCGAATCGATTCCTGATATTGAAAAATTTCTACCGGTCGCCATTTCAAAATGGCCGCCACAATACCACACAAATTCAACATTGTTCGATTTCAACGTCCTGAATTGATTCCCAACATCGAAAAATTTCTACCGGTCTCCATTTTGAAAATGGTCGCCACAATACCGCAAAAAATCAACATTGTTCGATTTCAAAGGTAGCTTTTAATTTATTTTTTAAACCGGTTGTCAGTGGCCGGTTTGGGAGACTTCATAATCGTTAGATTATAATCATATCTTGTTATTTTTATTTCTGATTGACTGAGTACATAACTCTCGTTGGAATCATTTATGAATTTAAGCTAGAGATCTAGAAATAAAGTAAAAATGAAGCTGTCAAAAGGATCTTGCAAGATGTAATGACACAGTAATGTACGGCTATTATTAATGAAGCTCTCCTTAAGCAAGATATACTCTATTTTTTTTTATAGAAATACATCCTGCATGTATTAAGACTGTTGAAGTAAGATGTATTCGCAGTCATGGTAGAAAGAGAAAATCGTGTAAAGTTAAGAATGCACAGATGATAAGAAGTGTTCAATTAATGTACAGCCATGGAAACCACGGAAACCACGGAAACCACAGAAACCACAGAAACCGTGGAAAACCTGAATGCATATTAAACGTAAATTTGTTTCTGTCTAAGAAAGGAAACAAGTTTATTATAAAACGCAGATGTTCTGGTACCTTCCTAGTGACGTATGAGGGAAAAGGTAATATCAATTATTGTGTTCTAATTTCTGCTCTAAAATACTTAGACATATAGTATCCATCAGGTTGAAGTTAAAACAATATCTATTTTGTTGTTTGATTTGGCATATCTGTCACAACAAAATATGATAAGCCAGACTTGATCAGTATAACAATCCTTACGGTTTTTAGTGGGGTTCATGTTACTCGATCTTTAGTTTTATGTGTAATGTATTGTAGGAAAAGTGTGAATATACCAAAGGGGTAAGATCATTGATTGTCCTTTTGTCCCATTTTCTTTTGTCCATTGTTTTGTCTGTCATTTGATTTGCAGATTCTGATTACCACTTTGATATCCTCAAAATCTTTATTACATAAAACAGTAGTATTAGTGTTCCCCTCTGTTCTGGTACCCCGGGAAAAACATTAAATAATTCAGAGAATTGTGTATAGTATTAATTTATTGTTGTTGTCAGAATCTATGTACATTATTTGTAATAACTTTCTAATTTAAAAAAAAAATTATTCTATTTTGTTTTGTTTAATAATATCCTATCCAATTTGGATAATTTTTTTACAGGTAGAATTACTAGGAACAGAACCAAGTTCAATTCCATTCTTAACAAATATTTGTGGATTTAATAAGTATCTCAGTTAATTAATTTCTCGAATGACACTTGGTTTATGCTTCAAATTATAATTTTAACGTTTATTATCGTTTTTGATATAATATTTCAATGAATTAGCAGTTGATATGGTTAAATATAAAAAATATAGATTATATTTTTTGAAAATTCATTTTTAGTGTATGGCATAACATGCTTTTAAAAAGTATTATTTGAGTTAAGTGAGGGTGTTAGGGATATGTGTATATTACATATTTGATGTATTCTAAGAAACAAAACAATCAAACCTCTTTCTTGAATATACATGTATATTACCGTAATAATAACCCATATAGGGAAAACTTTCCACAGAGATAAAGAAAATTACTGCATTAGAGAACTAGGTACTGTAATGCCTAATGGTTGTAAACATACCTATGAAAATATTAGTTTTGACAAAGAAGAAATTTGGCTAATCACATATAAGCCATGTGCATTCCGATTAATGTTGGATACCAAAACTTGGCAAAGAAAAAACATTCCCAGTTCCTCCACTTTCTCAACAAAAGAACTGTCTATAAATATCACTAAAATTTGTGTGCTGTGAAAATAGGATTACATTTATACTGTGAAAAAACAATACCATCAATCAAATGTGGATAAGGAAAACCTCTGTCAAAAATTAATTCTCGTTCCATTTAAAAAATTCTGTCCAAACATCTGACATTTCTACACTACAGACTACAATTCCACGTGAAAATATATCATTATCAACAGATTTTACTTTAGAATATTAAGCGACGTTACAAGTTTATAGTTTTGAGCAGCGAATATATTATTTTTTTCAAGCAGAAAACAACGGCAAAAGGTGCTACATTAAAGTCATCATATTTGTCGAGTTTGAAGGGCACATTTTTCAACAAACCATTGGAATCCTCATGAGGACATCATGTGTCCCTATTCTACTTGTTGGTTTTATTCATATAAGTCATAATGCAGGGGTTTCTGAAATAAAACGAAAGAAGCAAGCCCAATATTTTTATTTTACGTTCCGTTGAAAAGTATTCTGACATTTGTCTACAGAAGATGAGAGATGGTATTTCTAATTAATTTTTGCTTTGGTTCAAGGTTGACTATTGTTTTCCTATTAGGTCACACGAGGGCCTTGTGTACTGTCTAACATTTAAATGATGGTAGATTACAATAATGGATGTCTTATAGCTAATATTATGCATACTACACCATTTTTGGTACACAAATTTAAATATTATGAATAGGGAATCAACTTTTTATTTGTTTCAAGAAGTTGTGCTAATCAAATGATACTTTTAAGTTGGTTTCCATTAATTATATTTTTTCGATTTAGGAGATAACTGTGATACTTCATGTGGTATTAATGCTGAAGAAGTCAACGGACATTGTAGATGTCCTGATGGGTACACAGGAAATCCAAAAATAGAATGTACAGGTCAGTGTGAATAGTTTTCATGTGCATGTTTTTTACATTAATTTTGACTCCAGAATGACATCACCATCTGTCAAGCAGAGTATAAACATTGACCATGAATAAAATGGATATTGTAGAATTAAACAGAATATTCGATGTCAATAACAACAGGTGAAAAGATGAACTTAAATGTGTTAATAGTCTCCTTCTTTTGGTTGATATCTTAATCAGATAATAATTATAGCAACAATGCACACTAGAAGTTCTCCTTATTAAATAATAATCTTCTCAAGTAGTCGTATTCATCTATTCCATAATAAAGGGTTATATTTAAGATTGAAAATAAAAGTGATGTTCAGTTCATCTTTACTCTCAATTGTTTTGTAGGAGATTCATATCATATATGTTATTTGTTATTATTTAAGTATACACTGACCCCAACATGATATCCATATCATATGATGCTCATTTTGCTTAACTGTAACATGACAACTGCCTTTAATTGAGTGGAAACTACTCCCTCTTCTGGAGCACATGAGCTCACATCCGTTGTTAGTTTGGTTTATTTTACTCTGTCTACTTTTATTGTGCAGAGTTTTGTCATTTGGTCCTTTTTCTTTTGGCCATCATAATGCATGTCCTTTACACTCTTTGTATCTTCAAATTTTTCTTTTGCAGATACGTGTACATGTGTATCTTCTGGAGATCCACATATCAACACTTATGACTCTGCAATGATCCACTTTATGGGGATATGCACATACACACTATCAAAACATACCAATGATAATGATGCATGTTTTTTCAATGTTGAAACCACACTAGAAAGGCGCAATGATAGACAAGTGTCTTACAATAGAGAAGTACACGTAGATTATGGCACAGGAACTATATATAGCATTCTACAAGGTGGAGTGGTAATGGTATGTATATTATAAATGACAAAAAAAATACCTTGTTATTTAAAAAAAATAATTGATAAATTTATTGCTCAGTATGTACATCAATATCATGTTAGTCAGCTTTGACCAATTCTTTAAAAAAATATGTTTCGGTAGAATTCTTCATATTATAGAAAAATAATCATTATTTCGAATGAGTAATCTGTTAAGTTTCAAACGAAATTTATTGGGTTGACTCGTTTAAATAACTATTGATATTCCACAGTGACATTTTGAGATATTGGAAGTGTAAACTAGTTTATTTGAATCGTTATGAAAACTGTGCTGCTTTTTTTCCCTATTTCAGATTATCTTATACTTAAATTACTCTGAAATGGATAACAATAATTCAAAAAAAAAATGTCGTCTGCTATCAAAATGAGCGTTATACACACTACCGGCACTGCAAATGTTTTACGGTTGCCACCATGATTGGTTAACCGTTACAGAATATTTGTGTCACCAGTGACCACTGATATGTTCCGTTTGTCGTAATTACAATCCCATTCTGTTCTGCATAATTTATCAATGCATTTTTATACCACTGGAAATGATTACTCGTCACGAACACCACTGTTCCTTTGTAGAGTTCATGTTGTTCAATACTTTTGATTTCTGTCTATTTTGTGAAACATTGTTTGTCTTTTTGTTCTTTTTTTTTTTTCTTTTGACCATTATATTGTCTGCCCTTCTTCGAAACACGGATTCTGATTAGTCCTTTGGTAACTTTTCTTACATCCTCCCAGTTTCATTCCCAATTCGAGTATGCTTTCTATTAAAGCCTAAAATAAGAAACTTTCCGCAATAAAATGACATAGCTAAGTACCAATTAATCATTGGCATTTTGCCCTTGACGTAATGGAAGTTTTAATTAGCTGAAGTTTGAAAACTACTAAAACTGTATCAAATATATACAGAAGTTGTTTTGAATTGTCTAATAAATATTTACTTTTGATCAAATTAAGGTTAATGGTATGGGACCCGTTTCACTACCACAATACCAACTTGAAAATGGTAATGTTGAAATTACTGTAACTGGAAATTTTGTGACAATCCGACACATTCCATGTGAAATAGAGGCTATATTTGATGGTAGACACATGGCTGTAGTAAATGTACCATTCGCTGGTTTCTCGTCACTGGTTACCGGCTTGTGTGGTAATTGTAATGGAAACAAAAGGGATGATTATTCAACAAAAGAGGGGGAGCTTGTTGGAAAACAGAGAAAACATCATCACCAGATTGGAAACAGTTATAAAGTGGAGTTAGGTACAGATCCATCGTAAGTTCAATAAGACATTATGTCATATAGCAAATTCGCTAATGACTTTTGTTAATACAATGAATTCGCTTATGATTTTCATGAATACAACAAATTCTCTTATGACTTTTGTTAATACAATGAATTCGCTTATGATTTTCGTGAATACAACAAATTCTCTTATGACTTTTGTTAATACAGCGAATTCCCTTATGACTTTTGTTAATACAACGAATTCCCTTATGACTTTCGTTAATACAACGAATTTGCTGATGACTTTCGTTAATACAACAAATTCTCTTATGACTTTTGTTAATACAACGAATTCCCTTATGGCTTATGACTTTTGTTAATACAACGAATTCCCTTATGACTTTCGTTAATACAACGAATTTGCTGATGACTTTCGTTAATACAACGAATTTGCTTATGACTTTTGTTATTACAACGAATTCGCTTATGACTTTTGTTATTACAACGAATTCACTTATGACTTTCGTTATTACAATGAATTCACTCATGACTTTCGTTATTACAATGAATTCACTTATGGCTGTCGTTAATACAATGAATTGCCTTATGGCTTTCACTAATACAACGAATTCGCTTATGACTCGTTAATACAACAAATTTTCTTATTGCTTTCGCTAATACGACAAATTCGCTTATGGCTTTCACTAATACAACAAATTCACTTATGACTTTCGCTAATACAACGAATTTGCTTATGGCTTTCGCAATTACGAAAATTCGCTTATGGCTTTCGCTAATACAACGAATTCGCTTTTGACTTTCGTTAATACAACAAATTTGCTTATTTATGGCTTTCACTAATACAACGAATTCGCTAATGACTTTCATTAATACAACGAATTCACTTATGACTTTCGTTAATACAACAAATTTGCTTAGAACTTTCGTTAATACAACAAATTTGCTTATGACTTTCATTAGCATCATTTCAACGAATTCGAATATGGCTGTTGTAATGAAATCCATAGAACATGATACGACTTCAGTTCTCTTAGTATCAAGTTGACAGAATTCAGATGCAAGCTAAAACTTTATCTACATTTATTGATCATTTATAATATGTGTTATTTCATTGATTAAACAACACTTGTTGTACTTGGGTCTGAATTAAAATGACCAAAGAAGATTACATTATATGAAACTCATTGATTGGCATACCTTCGGATAAAAATGTCTTTATATAATCAGCATAATTGAATTTGTTAAGTTCTTAGTATACTGTCTATACTATTCACAAATATATGCATGTACTTTGTAATATATTATTAAGATACACTCCCACCCACGCTATCACCAGATTTAATAGGGTTAGGGCTATGGTGTTAAACGCCACTGTCAACAATATTTCAATTATATCATGGCGGTAAGCTTAATTTGGTGGCAGAAACCAGAGTATCCAGAGAAAACCACAGATCTGCCGGAAGTCACTGACAAACTTTATCATATAATCTTGTATCGAGTACACCTCACAACGATTACGATTATGACTATTTATAGCTGTAGCAATAGTTAGTTGACCAATTAATCTTTTTTTATTTTGTGTTCTGTTACAATAAACGTTAGAGAATACCGAAGGGGTAATAAAAAAAGAACAACCCAGAGAAACTGGGAACACAGGGTACACAAGACGAAGAAAAACAAAACAAAAACACAACGCAATATGTGTTGGACACCACTATACTATACTATAACGTAAATAAGACACGAACCCTCCTACAAACAACAAATAAGATTTTCTCATGTCAACAAACATGAACAATTATGTATCGACATAAATAAATAAAACAGAAATAGGAAATTGTCCCATTGAGTGATAACATTTGAAAATTTTACTGCAAAAGAATATATTAAACATTTTAATGGAAATGAGTTTTATGATAGGTTATGTTAATTTTGTTATAATGGATACCACATGCTGTTACTGTGCAAACTTTATGGACGTTTATATTATTGTTCTATTTCTGCAGTATCTTCATGAACATTGGCGACCCAACAGCATGTAACATTGATTGTTGATTAGTTTATGGTGGCGGCACTGGTTTTCGATCACCTAACATCAAAGTCTGTTTTGAGACATTCCATAGAATAAAGAATTTTAATTGAACTTTTCGAGCCTTTACTTTGATATCTTATAAATTAATTTTTACGCTTGAAATGCATTTTCGAACACAGGTTTATCTATTTTGTTTACAGTTCACTGACCTCGTGATTGATGTTGTCAAAATATGTCCGACATGTATTTCGATCACCCCAAAGGAGTTCCAAATTTTATAAGGTTGAGGTTCTAAAGGAGCACCTGTGTGTATAATTTCGGTTTGTTTCCACATTTAACCAATTTGTAGTATAACTATACATTTTTTCCTTTGGTTTTGTTTTTTGTTTTTTTTATTATTTACAGTGTATTTCTGAATGGTGTGTGTTCAAACTGTTGAGGACCATGAGGAGACGTTTTAATGTTTTTTTCTTCATTTTGTTGTGACTTTTTACATATTACTATTTACTACATATTTTCTAAATATATCACAAGGACATTTAGCCCACATTTTCTATAGTATTTATTTATTCATTTTGTTTGTTTGTTATGTATTACCATTTTAAAAATAGCAACGATTTACATTTTCTAACATAAGGACCCACTCCTTTAGGCCCTCACTTAAAATAGACATAATGCCATTGGCCAGTCTGATCACATGACTTCACGGTTTCAATGGAAGATCAATATTGCAGACGCAAGGAAGGACATTAAAAAGGGGTAAGGGTACGTCTGAAGAGAGTTTTAAACTTGGACTTTTTTGGGAACTAGAAAAATGGCGACATTTTAGTACAACAAGAAAGAATAATGTGTCTTACCTGCTTATTTCGTATTGTGTCCGATGTAATCTGCTCAAAAGATTTCTTGCGTCATCTTTGTTTGCAACCATATGCAAATTAGCGGAAGTGTAGTGCACGTGCTACACAAGAATGTTTGGTATGCAAAGATCGAAAACTAGTGCCGATCGAAAACGAAAGTAACGACCATATATACGCTATTATATATAATTTTTCAGGTGCAAGGATGCCCCTGAGCTCCCGAAATGTTCCAGGGATCGCAAAAAGAAAGCAGCAAGTAAACAGTTTTGCGGACTTTTGAAAAAACGACAAGGACCTTTCGAAAATGCATTTGATGTAAAGAAGCTGAATTTTGAAGGGTTATTTGAGAGTTGTGTATTTGATGTTTGTTTATTACCAAATGACACCGACATACATTGTCAAACATTAGAGGAAGCTGTTTATTTAGCCAACCAATACCAGATTACAATTGATCCGATATGGAGAGAAATAACTAATTGTCGTATGTATCAATACGTTTAAATTTTTTATTAAAGAGTAGCTATCTAGGGCTTACTACTTGCTCATACCATATTTCTTTTTGAAGATAAATTGTTACATACATATTTCCTGTCAGATATGAAATGAAGCAGAGAGTCGATTTAAGCAGAATTCGCGTGTATCGAGCAGATTTGCAGAGCACCTTGACATTACTGAAAATATTCAGCTTGTGGTTCTAAAGTTCATGATGGAAACAAGTTTGAAATTGGTTGAGACACTGGAATACCTTTAGCATCCATAATATTTCTGAACTGATTGCTTAATATCATATGGTCGATCAAAATTGTTAATTATTTGTTTGTTTGATGTTGTTTAACACCACTTTCAACAATATTTCAGTTATATGGTGTTGGTCAGTTTTATTAGTGGAGGAAACCGGAGGACCCGGAGAAAACCAACGACCTGTTGCAAGTCAGTGACAAACTTTATCACATAATATTGTACACATCGAGATTTGAACTCACAATATCAGTGGTGATAGGCACTGATTGCATAGGTAGTTGTAAATCCAACTACCATACGATCATGGCCACAATGGCCCCAATTGTTACTTTGAAAAATTAATTTATGTAAAAGTGTTTGCAAATGTATAAAATGACATAGTTAATACATAATACATCTCATATCTATATATATGTTTTAGAAGTCATCTATTTTATTATGTCTACATGACAATTTGATCAGTTTTATTTTACAATTTTTTAGCCTTTGAAGAATGTGATGCAGCAAATGGATTTGTGTATAACGCAACTGCTACATGTACAAATACCTGTATGGAACCAGGTGCAGATCAGAATTGCAATATATTTCCACACGAAGCCTGTGTCTGTGAAGATGGTAAGGTTTTAAAAGATGGCATCTGCGTTCTACCAGAGGAATGTACAGAAGAATGTGTCACTGATATGGGAATAACCGTAAATGTGAGTAGTTTGTATATTAATTACAGGAAAAACAGTATTTACATGTTGTGCACAATGTTTTACCTATATACAGGATATACTACATCATTGCCACTATGTCATACAAAGTTGTCTCCTCATTTATTATAAACAGTAAGAATGTTTGTTCTCCTACAGACACAATTTTCGTTATATTAAGCTATTTTAGGTGTGTTTGCAAACCTAATTGACATCAACATCTGTACCAAATTTCATTCTTCTACGGCATTCAGAATATGGTTGGTTTATAGGGGTGCGTCTAATTAGCCTACATTGTTTTCGCCCATAAAAAGGGAGGTTGGTCACTTGAACAGTTATTTGGGAATTATTGCCATATTCTTCAGGAAAAAATATATATCATCTGATAGACAAGATGTTATTCTACACGCTTCTAAAAACCTATGAGAAATTTATTTCTTCTAGGAATGTACATAGCAGTTAAAAACCTTAGGTGCGTCTAATTAGCAGACATCAGTGTAAGTTTTTTGATATAATCTGAACAGTAAACATGTCTGAGTCCGAATAAAGTATTGATATTTCTGAATACAATTTAAACGGTAAACATGTGTTTCAGAATATAAATTAAATGATAAACGTGTATGTTTCTTGATGTGGTATAGATTTTAATAATGTGTATACATGTCTGCTTCAGAATAAAATGTAGATACATTGTTTAATGGGAACGGTGCGTTCCTGGAACAGTTTTATTTGTTTATGAAACCAAAAGATGTATAGATTTAAGATGTAAGACTCAGATCGACGTCCAATCTCCAAATCCACATCCGATTTCTACATCACAGACATCTATGCCTCAGATCTATGTTCTTTTTTCAAATTCTCAAATCGACATCCAATTCTCAAATCTATGTCCCTTTTCAAATTCTCAAATCAGCGTCTACTTCTCAAATATATGGCCGTTTCTCACTATTTCAAATCGACGTCCATAACGTCACTATGCCCTAACCCTAACTGATAAATTGGTCATAGATCTTAGAATTTGGAAAGGACGCCGATATGAGAATACAGTTAAATCAGACCGTGATCTGAGATCATGATGTCGGTGGGTGCCGATTTGAAGAGTGGATGCCGATTTGAGTTCAGACGCTGATCTGAGTCTGTCATATATAATCATTAATGATATGTATTTCTAGATATTATATAAACAGTAAACATTAGTCTGTTGATATAATATAAATGGTAGACATGTGTATCTAACTAGTAAGTATGTTCTTGTCTTGATTGAATATACACATTACACATACATGTTTCACATTAAAAGCGATCACCTTGCTTAAAACAACAATTGATATGGCCAATGAAAATGTAAATATCTTTTTTTCATTTGTATTTTGAATTGTACATGGACAAAAATGGGGTAAGGATACTATTATGATAACAGAATTTAAATGAACAAACAGTCAGAAAAGGCACCATACCTGCACTGATAAATCAATCAATATGGCCAATGTCATCATTTAGGCCTTATTTGATGACATAATCATGTAATAATTTTTGAACTTTTACTATGTCATATATTTACATCCAAACAAACATATGTTACAACTTTAATTGTGAACAATTTATCAAAAGGAAGGAGAGGTCTTCCCAGCTGATGCAGAATGTGGACCAGTTCAAAACTGTTCACGAGTTGATGGTAGCTTAGTCTTGGTAGATGAAAACAAGATGTGTCAGGGAGCATTCAGGAAATGTAGAGGTGCTACATGTATCTGTGTACTACCTACCTACCCATCAAATGGAGAGAAAGATTCTGATTGTCTTCATTGTAAGAAGTACTTTTTATTTTATTAGAGTAGATGAGTGAATAATGTTTTCTTTGCACAGATTTATATGAACACAATAATTATTACACCGTGGGGATGTTAGTATGGTGAATGTAAGTTTCAAATGTTGTTAATTACAGACAGACTCTAAGCTCATATAATTTAATCATTTAAGGCAGTGATGAATGGTTTTTTTGATAAGAGTTCATTATGGCACCTCCACCCAAAAATCTATGGAATTTGTATATTTAATAATAAGCATATTAATTTAATGATTTTGATCATAAAGGGTTAGGGTTAGGATTATTATACTTATTTTGGGTGGAGGTGCCATAAGGAACTCTTTCTGGGTTTTGTTAAGACCAATAAATTAGTAGAAGAAAATGAGCAATGCATAGTTCTTTTTTATTTTTATAACAGGCATTTGGAAGTAGGAAATAATGGTCAGTGTAATTAATGGCACATGAGATAGTTATACTTTTGAAGCACCTGATTAATCACAATATAGTGTTTTTCTTTTGGTATCCAGATCAAAATTCTCTATTGTCACCGACACTGCATTCCACTCATGATGTGTTCAAAGCTGTATACATCAACAGAAAGACAAAATGTTAAGAATGAAATGTATTATTAACTCTTATTTTTAGAATTTTTTGCTCTTGTAATTTTCCATTTCTACAAGCAATACAGACAGTACAATACATTTTCACAACAAGACATTACACATACTGTATTGATATTTTTTTCGATCTGAATATGTTATGTAATCAATGTAATACTGTATCAATCATGATAAACACATACTTATTAGGGACAGACAGTGGTGATTATATTATAGTTCTTGCCACTGTCACCAATTCCAAATGACAGATTGTTGAACACTTGAAGAACACTGAATCTTGACGATTGTCGGTATAGGCAGTTGCATGTATAACGGATGAAAATAATGATTATGAATTTTGAATCGTAATGCATGATGGGTAGTAGAGAGAGTTAATTACCTCTGAATGAATGACGAATGCCATTTGACTAGTGACCGATACTATTTAACTGCTACATATGAATTAGCAATTTATCATTTCTGAATTTGTTGATGGAATATACATTTTTGATAAGATAATCAACCATAAGATATTTATTTTAATCAATTTGATGGCAGATAACAAAAAGGGAAACTTTAGTTTTACTATATACACTCTGGATAAACAAATCAACAGCAGTTAATGGACAATCATAGGTCTGTTATGGGTTCCATTGGAATTTCAACCAAAGATGAAGAATTGGATCTTCCTATCTAACTACCCCTTTGGTATCTTCAAACTTTTCTTGTGCAATTGTCTTTACAAACAGCGTTATAATGTTGGGTCTGCCAAATGGTTCAAGAAAACGACTTTCTGAATTATTAAGATCTATTCTATTTGCGGTCAAAACTGGGCTTCACAGTTTACTAGGTTAAAAGGGCTGTAAAATACATTGTATCTATGTCAGGTTTAGAAATGTCTATTCAGATTTAGCACCATCTATATGGTCATTACAAGTCTGCTAGATATTGGACATTTACAATTTAATATAAACAATCTATCTAAAATATGACATGTATAAATAGTTAATATATCCCAGTGTGACAATAAGTCGGCCAGTCAGTAGATAATGTTTCATTATTTTTTTCATGTTTGAAAAGTAAACATTTTTTCTTTATAATTATGTTCCTCATCAATTCTTGCTCACAGACCCATATTTGGTTACTACCCTTTTTGTAAATGGCGTCATATAACGTGACATAAGGCCGGTCAGTGGTAAATAAATCACATGATTTTGTCATAGGCCAACCAAGCTTAAAAAGTAAACCAGATTAAGAAAGTACAGAATTTCAAAAGATGTTTTTTTTTAAATAGTTTGAAATTGAAGTATTAAAAATTAATTATTTGATGCAAATATTGAACTTGCTTACCCATATAATAAAATATTTAATCCAGTGAATTTGGTGTTTTTGTCAATGCAATATATTAGACTGACTACATTCTACCATAGTTTTGTAAAACAATTAATGACTGATTTCTGTTTATTTCAATCACATTTATTATCACAGAATGATAACAGTACAGTTTTGTTGATGCTATTTGTAATAATGACAAGAGTTTTTTTCCCCCAGATAATCTCATTTATCTGTCTGGTTTAATTTAATTATCTGTTCAATTTATGCTATACATTTTAATTATTTTTGTTAAATTAATTCTTTTTCTATCTTCTCTGTGAATATCATTTCATTACACCAAGAAGTAAGGGGTATATTTGTTATTAACGCAGCAGTGAAAATGAAAAATAATCTGCCATTTTGTGACTAATGGAGAGCACTTGTATGTATTTTCCCGGTAAAATCAGCCATTTTCTAGAAAATAGTGGAATCTGAATGGTCAATCATCATATTTTCAAAGTATTTTAAGATACAATTTGCTTGGCCTACATTCCAGAAAAGGTCATGATCTGTGATGACGATTACATCAACAAACTGGAAAGGTAAAAATGCTTGGGAAATATCATCGCTTAAAACATATTTAACAAGCATAATGATCAGGAAAAAAAGACATTAGTAAAAAGGATCTTTTTTACTTGCATGGAATTTATTAAATTCAATCTTATCTGTTTTAATCTCATCTTGTAATTTTGAAGTTTAAAAGTATTCCCTCTATGTTTATGTACGCTATGAATATACGGAATGACGTCATCGGTCTCATGCTGTGCGAGAATTGTAAATCAAACCAAATGACCGACTTTATTGCATGGCCGAGCAGATGTCACGACACGATATAATAAAGTACGAAGGACGGTTGTGAGTGCATTGAGTTTTGGAAGCTAGGTTCCTGTGTTAAATATTTATTTTTTTTGTTTGTTTTTCCTAAGCTCAAATTTGATGCGATTTCAAAACAAACAATAACAAGAAATGAAACATATAATACTAGCTTTATCCAACATCTTTTTAGTACGTGTTCCCAAACTTATTGATGAACCTGTCACTGAACCTGCTGTTGAACCTTTGCCAATGGAACCAGTGTCTGAAGGTATTCTAAAGAAAAGCACAATAGAAGTTAAACAAAAAGAGTCAACAATATAACTGATCAGAACCACAAGAATGATTCCTTTTGTCAAAGCTCAAACACAACAAAATTGCAACAAAGTCTGGTAGAAATCTAGGTCCTGACTTGATATGGGAAGACATACTGCTCAACTGTTCACACTTATTTTAGGGTATTCATTATGAGACCCTACTGTAGAACAACAATAAAAGGGTTGTTCCTCTTAAATTTAATTTTGTCTAATGTAATGTTGGATAGTTTCTGAAGTTTATTTCCAACCATATCCTTTCTTTCTTATACATTGGAACATACACAAAAATATAAGAGGATTGAGTCATTATATTGGAGGCTTATTCTTCAGCTCAATAGCTAGACACATCCGACCAAACCATGTATAGTCTAAACACTCTGTACAAATTTGCTGGAATTCAAAATTTTATTCTATTAACTGATTTAACCTTGCCACATTTTTGTGCCTGTCCCAAGCCAGGGCCGTAATTTCAAACAACATATGCTGTGGTCTGTTTAATGTTCAATGAGATAAGGTGAGAGTTGATCGTTCGTTTTGAAGATATTGGTAGAATTGTTGACCATCAATGTTAAAATTGACCAAAAAAAAGTTGGTTGGGGAATGCCTGTAGCTCAGCGACTGCTGGCATAGCGAGGTTTGCAAGTTGTGTGTGTAATGATCTAAAGCAAGTAACAACCATACAGTACATCCCCCAACTGGATCACGGAAGAATACAGGGCTGTATGAAATATTACTATATATATGTTTGGAAATGCAAGCAGTGTTAGATTTAGATTTTTTTAGCTGACAATGCTTTTTTGTTATTTTTTTTGTTATTCCATCAGTGGTATTTGAACCCACACTATTGGTACATTACATGGCCAATTATCTTATCCTAGTGATGAAACATTTAATCATTAATATGTAGCAACATTCCAGCAGCAGCTGTGTGTGGAGTTTATATCTCCCAGTTGATAAGATATTCCAGAAATTGTGGTGCCTATCATGATTTCCTTGATAGATGGTTGCTGCTAACATGGAAGCTATTGAACCAAAAGTTCCGTAATACCCGAATAAATGCTTGTAACATTTTTTCACACACTGGCAATTGGCACTAATTACATATGATGCATTCGGAAAGTTGAAAATAATGTTCTTTGTTCTTTATATATTGTATGCAAGTATATTTCGTTCAATTTTGTTGAATTCTGTTTTTCATCTTAGGCAATTTTTTGTTTGGTTGCTAATTTTCATTATTGGAGACTGGAATGGTATCATAAAAAACAATTCATGGAACCTTTTTTCAATTTATCGGTAACGGTAGCTGAAAAAAAAACTAGATTTTGACGAATCACGATAAACATTTCAGGTCCATATGATGCTAATGAGTGAGAAAAAGTGCACTTGATGGTAATCGGCATTCCCACCTTATGGTAATGACAGGGAATATAATAAAAGGATATGAAGAAGCACATATCTGTCAAGATTTTGTAAAATTTGGAACTGTGTATGAAGATAGAATTATAATTATGAAATATTAATTAAGATATTGTATTTAAATCACTGTTATTTTCTTTTTATCATCAATGAAGAGATAGCTTGTGAAGGTGATAAATTAGCTATACGCTGTCCAAAGGGTATGAGAATCGATATCAGGGATGCAGTATATGGTCGATCAAATGGAAAAACTTGTAAAGGTGGTAGCATCAGAAAAACTGATTGTGCGTCAAAAACTTCCATTGACAAGGTCAAAACAAAATGTAATGGACATCGTAAATGTAAAGTGAAAGTATCTAGTAAAAGATTAGGTGGTGATCCATGTCCTGGCACTTCCAAGTATCTCAGTGTAAAATATGTATGTGAAGGTAAGTTTCATGGTTTGATTTTGACATAGTTGTAGGATATTTAATGTATGTGAAGGTAAGTTTCATGGTTTGATTTTGACATAATTGTAGGATATTTAGCTCTGTATTGCTTATGAATTATTCGTCAAATTCAGTTCGTTATCTTCCGAGTCAATGTTCTCTTTCCTCAATCATAGGTGACCTTAACTGATTTAAGACATCATTTTTAGGCCAACTGGTTTCATTATTCCCAAATATTTTAATATTATTCGGTTTTCCCATATTTTGACTTTGAGTGCACCTGATGAAGATTAATCCAGAAAGCCGTCATGTGCACTAAATTATATATTTACTTATTTCAGTGTAAATGCATGTATAAGCTGGGGAATGAAATATATTATTATACAGCTATAATTTTAATCCAATCAAAAACACCCATTTAAGACATGTGACCGTACATTATTTTTCCCGTTTTGTACAACCGGAAGCCGTATTTTTTCCGTATTGAACTTTTCGTATTGTACATTATGTAAGGGAAGTAACTCGTTGTTTTTTGTCGTTTGCTAGTAAATTATTTTTAATTGTAATCTACAATCAAATTAACTTGTTCGATATTTAACAGTTTGAGGGAAAAAAAGTTGTTTAGAATAATTGTTGATCAGTTATTTTGCTGTTTTTAATTCATTTTGGAGATTACGAGATCTGTATTGATACAGAACATTTTCCTAGCGAAATACTGTTGTGCAGTTGTTCTATTTAGACTGTATCAAAAGTTAAACATAAAATTGTTGTTATAGTATTGATAATTTCAGGTGTATAATAAATAGGTCATTATACAGTGTTATGTACAATATGGAAATATATTGTACTCGTCCGTATTGTATTGAAAACCTGTATTGGACTCGACGCCTGTGGCGTCTCGTCCAATACAGGTTTTCAATACAATATGGAGTCGTACAATATCTTTCCATATTGTTCATAACACTGTATGATAACCTATTAGTATAATTGTATAGATAATGATAAATATTATATAGCAATAGGCATGGGTTTCAAGATTTTAATGATATTAATCAAAGATTCGTTTTTGGAATGTGCAAATGCACTGTTAAAGAAAGGTATCCATGAACTATGTCTCACAAACCTCTTCTTGAACCTCAAAGCATCATCTGAACCTCTCTAAAAATTGAGCAGAGGTTCACGTAATATTTAGCTTTCTAGCATTTAACATGTAAAGTTTTTTTTTGTTTCCATGGCAACGACAGATATTCTTAAGCATTAGTATATATGATGAGGGATACTATTTTATGAATTTTTGAAGTTTAATGGAAAATAGGTAAAAAAATTAAAATCCCCTCTATTTAATCTTCCACTGCAATGAAGCCAGATTTGTCAAACTCATTCTGATTTTTCTTTGCTTTGTTTATCTGATTTCGATTGGTCAGACGACTATCCTTGTGCAATTATTGTGAAATTCTATTCAAGGGTTACCAAACTAGGATCGTTTTTGTATTCTAGTATGTGAGTTAAAAGTGATATGACTTACAATTTCTGAGAAATACTTCAACCTTTTCTTGACCCCATGCAAAATTCAAATGTTAAGTGCACAAATTAATATATGGGTCTAACATTCTAATAGTTAGTGTTTCAAAGAAATGCCCGGAACAAATTCATGGGGGATTAAAAAAGAATCAAAGAAAAACTATTACTAGAAAGAGACACAGTAAAAAAAAGTCTCCTGATTGCATTAGGGACAAATATGGCTCATCATAAATATTTTGCTTTGAAGCTAATACCGCACCATACATATTTAGAAACCGAAGTACCCCGAGAAAACCACCGACCTGTTGCAAGTCACTGACAAACTTGATCACATAAAGTCGTATTGAGTACACCTCGCCGTGCTAAAATTTTATGATTGCAAGGCATGTGTGTGAATAACAACTCAACGCTCCTCGAGTCCATTCTGCTGCAGTAGTAAATGGTCAGTGGTGGAGTGGGTGTAGATTAGATCTCAATGCTCCTGGAGTCCATTCTGCTGCAGTAGTAAATGGTCAGTGGTGGAGTGGGTGTAGATTAGATCTCAACGCTCCTGGAGTCCATTCTGCTGCAGTAGTAAATGGTCAGTGGTGGTGGAGTGGGTGTAGATTAGATCTCAACGCTCCTGGAGTCCATTCTGCTGCAGTAGTAAATGGTCAGTGGTGGAGTGGGTGTAGATTAGATCTCAACGCTCCTTGAGTCCATTCTGCTGCAGTAGTAAATGGTCAGTGGTGGAGTGGGTGTAGATTAGATCTCAACGCTCCTGGAGTCCATTCTGCTGCAGTAGTAAATGGTCAGTGGTGGAGTGGGTGTAGATTAGATCTCAACGCTCCTGGAGTCCATTCTGCTGCAGTAGTAAATGGTCAGTGGTGGAGTGGGTGTAGATTAGATCTCAACGCTCCTCGAGTCCATTCTGCTGCAGTAGTAAATGGTCAGTGGTGGAGTGGGTGTAGATTAGATCTCAACGCTCCTCGAGTCCATTCTGCTGCAGTAGTAAATGGTCAGTGGTGGAGGGGTGTAGATTAGATCTCAACGCTCCTGGAGTCCATTCTGCTGCAGTAGTAAATGGTCAGTGGTGGAGTGGGTGTAGATTAGATCTCAACGTTCCTGGAGTCCATTCTGCTGCAGTAGTAAATGGTCAGTGGTGGAGTGGGTGTAGATTAGATCTCAACGCTCCTGGAGTCCATTCTGCTGCAGTAGTAAATGGTCAGTGGTGGAGTGGGTGTAGATTAGATCTCAACGCTCCTGGAGTCCATTCTACTGCAGTAGTAAATGGTCAGTGGTGGAGTGGGTGTAGATTAGATCTCAACGCTCCTCGAGTCCATTCTGCTGCAGTAGTAAATGGTCAGTGGTGGAGTGGGTGTAGATTAGATCTCAACGCTCCTGGAGTCCATTCTGCTGCAGTAGTAAATGGTCAGTGGTGGAGTGGGTGTAGATTAGATCTCAACGCTCCTCGAGTCCATTCTGCTGCAGTAGTAAATGGTCAGTGGTGGAGTGGGTGTAGATTAGATCTCAACGCTCCTGGAGTCCATTCTGCTGCAGTAGTAAATGGTCAGTGGTGGAGTGGGTGTAGATTAGATCTCAACACTCCTCGAGTCCATTCTGCTGCAGTAGTAAATGGTCAGTGGTGGAGTGGGTGTAGATTAGATCTCAACGCTCCTCGAGTCCATTCTGCTGCAGTAGTAAATGGTCAGTGGTGGAGTGGGTGTAGATTATATCTCAACGCTCCTGGAGTCCATTCTGCTGCAGTAGTAAATGGTCAGTGGTGGAGTGGGTGTAGATTAGATCTCAACGCTCCTGGAGTCCATTCTGCTGCAGTAGTAAATGGTCAGTGGTGGAGTGGGTGTAGATTAGATCTCAACGCTCCTCGAGTCCATTCTGCTGCAGTAGTAAATGGTCAGTGGTGGAGTGGGTGTAGATTAGATCTCAACGCTCCTGGAGTCCATTCTGCTGCAGTAGTAAATGGTCAGTGGTGGAGTGGGTGTAGATTAGATCTCAATGCTCCTGGAGTCCATTCTGCTGCAGTAGTAAATGGTCAGTGGTGGAGTGGGTGTAGATTAGATCTCAACGCTCCTGGAGTCCATTCTGCTGCAGTAGTAAATGGTCAGTGGTGGAGTGGGTGTAGATTAGATCTCAACGCTCCTCGAGTCCATTCTGCTGCAGTAGTAAATGGTCAGTGGTGGAGTGGGTGTAGATTAGATCTCAACGCTCCTGGAATCCATTCTGCTGCAGTAGTAAATGGTCATTGGTGGAGTGGGTGTAGATTAGATCTCAACGCTCCTGGAGTCCATTCTGCTGCAGTAGTAAATGGTCAGTGGTGGAGTGGGTGTAGATTAGATCTCAACGCTCCTCGAGTCCATTCTGCTGCAGTAGTAAATGGTCAGTGGTGGAGTGGGTGTAGATTAGATCTCAACGCTCCTCGAGTCCATTCTGCTGCAGTAGTAAATGGTCAGTGGTGGAGTGGGTGTAGATTAGATCTCAACGCTCCTCGAGTCCATTCTGCTGCAGTAGTAAATGGTCAGTGGTGGAGTGGATGTAGATTAGATCTCAACGCTCCTCGAGTCCATTCTGCTGCAGTAGTAAATGGTCAGTGGTGGAGTGGGTGTAGATTAGATCTCAATGCTCCTCGAGTCCATTCTGCTGCAGTAGTAAATGGTCAGTGGTGGAGTGGGTGTAAATTAGATCTCGTTATGAATATAGCTGGAATAATTCTCAATGGCCATTAAATAACATTCATTTAATAAATCAATGAGATAATACCATTGTGTTTTATGTCTTTTTCAACATTATTAACAATTTTGCCGGCATTTTTCTTCCTATTTTTTTTGGGGAGAAAGGGGGTATTGACATTAAGATGTATAATAACAAAAATTTCAGAATAATGCATTGTACAACCTGACAAAAAAAAAACATCTTTTGTTTTCAATTTAAAATTTTTTAAAACCATATTGGTCATTCATTTATAACTGGTTCATTTTGCAGAGATTACAGAATCTTGTAAGAAAGAAACAACAGTCACATGTAATGGCAAGATTAGCAGACGCTGTGATGTTCCTGGTGCTAAGTTATTCTATGAGGTTAATCTGGTAAATGAAATAAGTAATGGTAAATGTGAAGCCAAAAAAGGTTACAGAATATCAAGAAATGGGAAAAAATTCATTGTGAGACGAAAATGTAAAGGCAAATTTCATGTAAAATATCTATCTGAAGGTAAGAGTAAAATACTGATGTCCATATTACATGTAGTAATCAGATTGGTCTTTTAAGATTTGTTTTTTTTTAAGTTTACGATGACCAGTTTTATTCAACCACATTTTTGTGCCAAGTCCAAGATTTCAATCGTTTTTGTGTTTGTAATGTTAAAGATTTAGTTGGTTATACAGTAGAACCTGTCTAATCTGACACACCAAAGGACCAGGAAATGTGTCGGATTGTACTGGATGTCAGAATACTAAGGTTTTATTTTAGTTAGCAGAAATACTTTGGGACCATAAATTTTTGTTGGATGTCACAGGAAGTCAGAAATCTCAGGTGTCGGATTGGACAAGTTCCACTGTATTGTCAATCGTTACAATCTGTCTTCTTCATTTTTTAATTCATATGGTGGAAGTTTAATTGGATTGTGTATTGCAATATTATATTGAATCTATTACAATTTGTCATTTTACAAATCTGTCATAAACAATTTTAATGCAATTCTAATTTGGTATAGGACATTTTAGGGGATCTACCAATGAAATAAAAAAACAATGACTAGCTACTTAGCAAGAGAAAATGGTGAAATATTCAATGTTAGATCTCTGTCAGGATGTTCTTGACTCACATTTTGTTTAAAACACGAGACATGAATCATGAATTATTCTTGGATTTCACTTGCAAGCAAATGCTATCTGTCAAAGGGATTAGTTCGGTAAAATGTTGTAACCTCAAATTCTCGCTCAATGTAGATAGTACAGTCAAACCTGTTTTAAGAGGTCACCTTTGGGACAAACAAAAAAGGGTCTTATAATACAGATGACCTCTTTTAAAAGAGGTTCAGTTCTTATGAAATTTTCAATGACAGGACAAGAAAAAGGTGACCTTTTTACACAGATGGCTGCTTAATAGAGATGACTGCTTGGTCAGGTTTGAGTGTATTTGAAAGGGTGACACAGATTATAATCCATTATATCTTTAATGAAGCGGCTTCCATGAATGTGATCATATGATAGTTAGATTTACATCTACCTAAATAGTAGGAATGAGTGGTAACATCCAATTTCTACTGTACTTGAAATGTACTGGATAAAGTCTTTAGTCTGTCAACCAGCCACATGTATCTGTTCTAACAAAATATTGAAGATACCAAAGGATTAATCACAAATTGTAAACAGATAATGCAACATCCAAAAGTTCAAACAGTGATCTACAAAAAACTACATAGAAAGCTAAAGATCCCATTAACCGGGGTGAACTTGGGTACTTCGGAAGGGTAAGCAAATAAATTATTGCTCTTGATGTTAAATTCAAATGAATATTATTGCTTATAAAACCTTATAAACTTGAATATATTCTTTTTTTTTCAGATTGTGATGGTAAGTTGCACTATAAATTTACGAATAGATCTATTTCAAATTATTGCTTTTTTAATATTAAAGATAAGTAAGGGAGTCATTAGTAGCTATTTCAAGCTTGAAGAGTCTATCTATATTGCTTGGTATTGACTTATTGTGAAGAGGTATATCAACATAAAGACCAACAATATAGGAGTTATATCAACAAATGAAAGATAGAGTATTATTTAACAAGAAGTTTAGCTAAAAGTTTCTTTTTATAAAGATCAGTGATTTGAATGATGAATATTTATATGTATGTATCTACAGTCGCTCCTATAATGAATCATTGTTCCACCATGATGATAATTTAAAATTTCTTCTTTAAAGAAAACGATGACTAGGGTAAAGGATCACTTAGCTACGCAGACTAAAATTTGCTATGTAACATGTAAGTGTATTCCATGGTCATTTTTCATGGAATCGTTAATCGCTTGGTATGATTATCACACAAACTTACTCTGATAAGCAGCTGTCTACCTGGAAATCTAGGCAATGTCCATTGTTTTTTTTTTTTAATCTTTTTTTTTGTTAGAGGTATTGATTTTGTCTGTTTCTGTGATTTCCCGATTGTATTTTGGAACTGATCTGATGGTGTGATATCTTGTTTTTTGTTTTGGAAATGCTACTTAATAGCTATAAACAGTAGGACCACCAACTTAAAAATAGATACTTGGCAGTCGGTAATCAGTAACATGTTTATATTAATAAACTGATCAAATTCATTTGCACATATGTTTTATGAAATTATTCTTATTGTAAATATATGTTGATATTACAGCATATTGTAATATATTAGAATTTGGTGTCCTTTGAATTAAGATAAATAAATGTCATATTTCAGGATTATTAGCTCGACTTTTCGAAGAAAAAAAATCGAGCTATTGGCGTCACTCCGGCGTCACCGTCTGGGTTGGTTAAGTTTTTTGTCAGAGTCCATTTCTCAAAAACTATCAAAGGTATCTATTTGAAACTTGCAATACTTGTTCACTATCAAAAGAGGAACCAATTACAACAAGGCAGATGACCCTGTGATTTGTATAAGTTATCTGCCCTCGTTTCGACATAGTACATAGAAATTAGGGATCTTTTTTTAGTATAATTAAAATTTCTCAATAACTATCGAAGCTATTAACTTGAAACTCAATACACTTGTAGAAAGTGTTGACCCCAATCTGTTGACAAGAGAAGACAACTCCATCCAGCATTTTATTTGAGTTATTCCCCCTTTTTGACTTACAATTTCTTCAAAAAATACAATTTCACAATAATTATGATAAAATACAATTTCACAATAATTATGATAGGCATTGAAATGAAACTCAACATACCTGTTCACTATCAAATGGGAAACCCATTACAACAAGGCAGGTGACCCTGTGATTTGCATGTCCAAAGTTATCTGCCCTTGTTTCAGCATAGAAATTTTTGATATTGTTTTAGTATAATTAAAATTTCTCAATAACTATCAAAGCTATTAACTTGAAACTCAATACACTTGTAGAAAGTGTTGACCCTGTTCTGTTGACAAGAGAAGACAACTCTTTCCAGCATTTTATTTTAATTATTTCCCTTTTTTTACTTGCATTTTTTTTTCTAAAAATACAAAGGATATTGTCTGTTCTTCTATTAATAGAAAGTGAGCTGTCATGTATATGTGTATCGATTCTGCCTTTCAGTTATTTTTTCTTCCAGTAGTTTTGCACTGGATGTGTATAAGATTTACAAAAATGCACTTTCTGAAATGACTGTCAAATACATTAGTAATCCAGGTGAGGAAACAAAAGAAGAAAAAAAAACCTCAAATAATCTCAAACACTGACACCAACATGGAACAAACTCTTTGTTTTTGGATATATGTGAAATCATAATACCAGAAACATATTTATTTCTTTGTTTTTTGGATATTTATGTGAAATCATAATACCAGAAACATATTTATTTCTTTGTTTTTTTTATATTTATGTGAAATAATACCAGAAACATATTTATTTCATTGTAGTTGATGGAAAATGGTCAGATTGGTCTGAACCATCGAAATGTTCAGTTACTTGTGGTGGTGGTGTTCAAACAATTGAACGTTCTTGTAACAACCCAGCACCATTACATGGAGGCAAACCTTGTGAGGGAGATAAAACACAGACACAGAAATGTAATGAACAAGCGTGTCCAGGTAACGATCCATTAAATTATTTTCTGGTATTGATTTTAAAATACCCATTGTTCCCTCTATAAAATTAAAACATTCGATGTTCAAAATGACAGTGCTCTTGTTTTGTATTTGTCATGACATTTTTACTGTTAAACTGTCTATAGGGAATAGTTTAAAACATGCATAATTTCATATTATAAATCATGCACTGTTTTATTTTGCTATGCGCTATAAATAACACAATCTTAGATTCAAACAGATATATGAAAGCAATTTAAAAGGGGAGATAATTCAACTTATACTTTCACGAAAAGGAGGAGGGGGGGTGGGGAGGGGGACATGTACCTTGTAAGTGCAACTCCTACTAAATGGCTTATTGAATTTTTATGAAACTTTACACAGTTGTAGTACACAACCTGCAGATGTGCATGAAGGAATACCGTTGCTGTGTAAAATTTAGAAGGGGAGATAGTTCAACTTATACTTTCACGAAAAGGGGGGTTGTGTACCTTGTAAGCACAACTCCTTCTAAACGGCTTATTGGAGCTTTGTGAAACTTTACACAGTTGTAGTACACTACCTGCAGATGTGCATGAAGGAATATGGTTGCTGTCCAAAATTTAAAAGGAGAGATAATTCAACTTATACTTTCACGAAAAGGGGGGGGGCATGTACCTTATGAGCGCAACTGCTACTAAACTGCTTATTGAATTTTTATGAAACTTTACACAATTGTAGTACACAGCCTGCAGATGTGCATGAAGGAATACTGTTGCTGTCTAAAATTTAGAAGGGGAGTTAATTCAACTTATACTTTCACGAAAAGGGGGGTCATGTACCTTGTAAGCGCAACTCCTCCTAAACAGCTTATTGGAATTTTGTGAAACTTTACTGCAGAGTTGTAGTACACTACCTGCAGATGTGCAGGAAGGAATATGGTTGCTGTCCAAAATTTAAAAGGGGAGATAATTCAACTTATACTTTCATGAAAAGGGGGGGAGGGGCATGTACCTTGTAAGTGCAACTGCTACTAAACTGCTTATTGAATTTTTATGAAACTATACACAGTTGTAGTACACAACCTGCAGATGTTCATGAAGGTATTTAAACAATCCCACTTTGTTGAAGACCTTGTGACGACCCCTAGATGTATGTTCTTGGTTAGTTTATTTTGGAGATGGGATGTTGTCTCCTTGACATAACTCCATATCCGTTCATTTTTCATAGGTAACTTGCTAATATACCTGTATTCCAAAGTTTGAACATCATAGTATTGCAAGCGGGGGGTGTCACTCAGTGAGGTCACTCACAGTTCTAGTTATATCCACAACAGAAAGGCACCTATATTAATTTAGTTCACCTAATAGGCACATCAATATTTCACTTCCTCAGTTGTGTCGTACACCTATATAGTTATAAAGGTGAATTTATGTACTAATGTAAGAAAAACAACAAAAATGGTCAGACATATAGCCAATTACATTTAATAAAAATGTAGATATCTAATTTAGTGTGCATGACATGTTTCTGGAATAACCTTCTTCAGGTACGCTCATAGTTGAGAGATTGGAAAGCTAAATAATATATATTTGGAAGCGAAATTCATCATGTTCACTAAATTAGATACCTACTTTCTCATATTTTTGTACATGAAGCAACACCTTCTAAAGTGTTTCTGTTATAAAATGAACTAAATATATTGTTCTTTTTTATCGTTGCTATTTCAAACAACGTCTTTATGTTTTTCAGAAGAGTGTGTTTGTGCAACATATGGTGATCCTCATATCAGAACATATGATGGCTTGGCAATGAAATTTCAAGGAATTTGTAGATACACTCTTTCAAAATCTGTTGCTCCTGTTTGTCCATTTAATGTTGAGGTTCAACATGAAAGACGATTTGGCAAACCGAAAGTGTCGTATAATAAATATTTGGTTTTTGAAATATATGGAAAATCTTTCAGGATGGAAAAGAACTATATCTTAATGGTAAGTTTTCAGAGTCATTTATGGTTCCTTAAGGTTTAATGCTCTAAATAACTATACATGTTCGGCTCTCCAACCTTTCGGTATTAGCAAATTAGTATCATTTACGAGATGTAAGTTAGTTAAGTCCACACTACTTAATGTTCATTCCTTACAATCTTTTACTTTATTAAGTGAATTCTATTTTTACATTAGGGGTTAGGCTTAGGGTTATGGTGTTTAACCCGAGAACTTTTGGTTCTTTGTTGTTGTTTTTTTTTTTTTAACTCTAAGACATTTCGGTTTTTGCTAAGAAAATCATGATACTCCGAGAAAACTACCGACCTGCTATAAGTTACGGACAAACTTTATCACATTATGTTGTATCAAATCTATTTTTACACTAACAACTATCTACGTTCCCATATTGATATATATTTGTCAAAGGGTTTCATTCGATTTTTCACTTTGATAACAATTGTTTGTGTGTTTGTTTGATGGTGTTTAGTGCCACTTTCAACAATATTTCAGTTATATCGTGGCAGTCGGTTTTATTGGTGGAGGAAACTGTAGGACCCAGAGAAAACCACTGACTTATCACAAGTCACTGACAAACTTTATCACATAATGTTGTACACTTTGCCCTGATCGAGATTTGAACTCACAACATCAGTGGTGATAGGCACTGATTCAATAGATAGTTGTAAAAATATATGGAGGTGTACTATATGATATTTCTAAATATTTTTGTTAAATATATATGGAGGTGTACTATATGATGTTTTGTTGTGGAAAGCTGTACATATATAACATGGGAATTCACCTATTCGTAAAAGTAGATCACAAGTGTGCAATATGATGTTTTATCCTGGAAAGCTCTACATGTGCAATATGAGAAAATACAGCACTGTTTGAGACACACTTCTAGTACAAATGTAATGAAATAACAGATTCTAAGTTTAATAAGTACACACATGTATACCATAATTCAATATAATAGATATGTTCAATTGTCCTGTTGTGAAAAGAAATTTTAAACTGGTGGTCAACAATTCCACAAATATTTAAAAAAAACGAACAACTATAACTATTTTATCAGATTTATATTAACAATTTTATCTTCTTAGATGGACGATGAGTTTATAACCGTCCTAGGATATATGTTAGATGGACGTATATTTATTAGTTACTTGCCCGGAGGACTTTTAGCAATTGAAGCTGTGGAATGTGGTGTGAAAGTTATGTGGGATGGTAGACACATGGGAGTAGTAGCAGTACCAAGACCAGATCATCTAGGACATTTATCTGGTATGTGTGGAGATTGTGACAGGAATAAAGACAATGATTTAACCACAAAAGATGGGCAAAATGTAGCTCATCTTGGTAATAAAGCCTATACATTGGTTGGTGATAGCTATGTTGTTCTGACTTCATCTGGTGAACCAATTGGGTAAGTGTTTTTATTCTGGGGATAAAAATTATATTAAGGTACATGATGATTTATATATTTTTATTATTTTCTTTTAATCATTTTTAGATATCAGTAGATATTTGAGTAGTGCAGTAATTTGTGTTGTTGTGAATCTTTCACGAAATGAATATGATACATCAACAACATGACATTTATAATATTTTAAGCACAAAATCGAATATATGTTAAATTGATTCTAATATATGAAAATAATTTCATACTTCTAAAATGTTTTACTCAGTAGTGAAAGATTTATTGACTTTTAGAGTAAGCACTAAGGAACATTTTAGAGTAAACACTTAGGAACATTTTAGAGTAAGCACTTAGGAACATTTTAGAGTAAACACTTAGGAACATTTTAGAGTAAGCACTTAGGAACACTTTAGAGTAAACACTTAGGAACATTTTAGAGTAAACACTTAGGAACATTTTAGAGTAAACACTTAGGAACATTTTAGAGTAAACACTTAGGAACATTTTAGAGTAAGCACTTAGGAACACTTTAGAGTAAACACTTAGGAACATTTTAGAGTAAGCACTTAGGAACATTTTAGAGTAAACACTTAGGAACATTTTAGAGTAAGCACTTAGGAACACTTTAGAGTAAACACTTAGGAACATTTTAGAGTAAACACTTAGGAACATTTTAGAGTAAACACTTAGGAACATTTTAGAGTAAACACTTAGGAACATTTTAGAGTAAGCACTTAGGAACATTCAAGATTAAACACTTAGGAACATTTTATAGTAAACACTGAGGAACATTTTAGAGTAAAAACTTAGGAACATTTTAGAGTAAACACTTGAGAACATTTTAGAGTAAACACTTAGGAACATTTTAGAGTAAACACTTAGGAACATTTTAGAGTAAGCACTTAGGAACATTTTAGAGTAAGCACTTGGGAACATTTTAGGGTAAACACTTGGGAACATTTTAGAGTAAACACTTAGGAACATTTTAGAGTAAACACTTAGGAACATTTTAGAGTAAACACTTAGGAACATTTTAGAGTAAGCACTTAGGAACATTCTAGAGTAAACACTTAGGAACATTCTAGAGTAAACACTTAGGAACATTCTAGAGTAAACACTTAGGAACATTTTAGAGTAAACACTTAGGAACATTTTAGAGTAAACACTTAGGAACATTTTAGAGTAAACACTTAGGAACATTTTAGAGTAAACACTTAGGAACATTTTAGAGTAAACACTTAGGAACATTTTAGAGTAAACACTTAGGAACATTTTAGAGTAAACACTTAGGAACATTTTAGAGTAAGCACTAAGGAACATTTTAGAGTAAACACTTAGGAACATTTTAGAGTTTTAATATCAGTTTAATAATTTCCATTTTCTTATTAATGACTGTCAGATTTCTCTCTTTGACATTTTGCATTGAGATAGTGGGAATAGGTGTACATGTTTGTTACAAAAATCAATTCATTATTTAAATTAATATTTTACATTGTTTGTTACAAAAGTTAATTGATTGGAATCCTCATTTGCAGTTGCCCTCAAATAAAAACACCACCGACGCCTAAATGTCCAGATAGTATGGCAGCTGAAAAAAAATGTGCCATGCTAAAGAAGGACAATGCTGGAAGTCCTTTCAAAGCTTGTATGAACAAATATGACGCTGAAGTAAAGTTTGATGATATGTTTGATGCCTGTGTTTTTGATGCTTGTGAATCTGGTAACAGTGCCGAGCTTCTTTGTGATAGTTTTGAATTCGCAGAAAACGAATGTGAAAAGAATACAGAAACGGTTCATTGGAGAACAGAAAATTTCTGTCGTATGTATATGTTTCATACAATTAGATTATGATTACAAAACATCTTGCATAAACTAATATATACAAGGTTTAAGTCAAATGGCCATACATTTGTAAAATTAAAATAAAAACAGAGTATAAAGTCAAATTATTATAATTTTAGCCTATTTTCAGTTTTCAATAGATAGTATTGAGTAGACATTTATGTATTACAGTAGTCCTCCTCTTATAACATCATTCCCTTTGGAATGGAAATGGGGGCATTATCTCTTGAAGTGGACACTATAGTTTTCTCACTAAGTGTATATGAAATATGGCCTGTTAAGAGGGGTAGCCTTTGGTGGGAGTGTACTTATAAGATGGGAAACTTGTGCAAGGAGTTTCCTTATAAGAGGGGAACAACTGTATATAAATGAGATTAAATGTGTTTAGTTCAATACTAATTATGCATATTCACGAAACACTAATATAAGACGAGAGTGTTTTTGTTTATAAAACATGAGAAAATAGAGAAAACATATATGCTTTTATTTACCTTTTTAGAAACTGAAATACATTTTTGTACAACATGTATAAGTAGAGACCCTAAAGTTCATCACTACTAACTGTTAAAGAAAAGTCATATCCTTCCGGAGCACCCAAGTTCACCCCCGGTTTTTAGTGGGGTTCGTGTTGCACGATCTTTAGTTTTCTGTATCTGTCTTGTAGATCGTTGTTTGTCCATTTATAAATTTTCGTTTGGTCATTGTGTTGTCTGTCCTTCTTTGATTTACAGATTCTGGTTACCCCTTTGGTATCTTTTGGTCATTGTGTTGTCTGTCCTTCTTTGATTTACAGATTCTGGTTACCCCTTTGGTATCTTTTGGTCATAATGTTGTCTATCCATCTTTGATTTACAGATTCTGGTTACCCCTTTGGTATCTTTTGGTCATTGTGTTGTCTGTCCTTCTTTACAGATTGTGGTTACCCCTTTGGTATCTTGTGGCCATTGTGTTGTCTCCTTCTTTGATTTACAGATTCTGGTTACCCCTTTGGTATCTTTTGGTCATTGTGTTGTCTGTCCTTCTTTGATTTACAGATTCTGGTTACCCCTTTGGTATCTTTTGGTCATTGTGTTGTCCTTCTTTGATTGACAGATTCTGGTTACCCCTTTGGTATCTTTTGGTCATTGTTTTGTCCTTCTTTGATTTACAGATTCTGGTTACCTCTTTGGTATCTTTTGGTCATTATGTTGTCTATCCTTCTTTGATTTACAGATTCTGGTTACCCCTTTGGTATCTTTTGGTCATTGTGTTGTCTGTCCTTCTTTACAGATTGTGGTTACCCCTTTGGTATCTTGTGGCCATTGTGTTGTCTCCTTCTTTGATTTACAGATTCTGGTTACCCCTTTGGTATCTTTTGGTCATTGTGTTGTCTGTCCTTCTTTGATTTACAGATTCTGGTTACCCCTTTGGTATCTTTTGGTCATTGTGTTGTCCTTCTTTGATTGACAAATTCTGGCTACCCCTTTGGTATCTTTTGGTCATTGTTTTGTCCTTCTTTGATTTACAGATTCTGGTTACCTCTTTGGTATCTTTTGGTCATTATGTTGTCTATCCTTCTTTGATTTACAGATTCTGGTTACCCCTTTGGTATCTTTTGGTCATTGTGTTGTCTGTCCTTCTTTGATTTACAGATTCTGGTTACCCCTTTGGTATCTTTTGGTCATTGTGTTGTCTGTCCTTCTTTGATTTTCAGATTCTGGTTACCCCTTTGGTATCTTTTGGCCATTGTGTTGTCTGTCCTTCTTTGATTGACAGATTCTGGTTACCCCTTTGGAATCTTGTGGTCATTGTGTTGTCTGTCCTTCTTTGATTTACAGATTCTGGTTACCTCTTTGGTATCTTTTTGTCATTGTGTTGTCTGTCCTTCTTTTATTTACAGATTTTCGTTACCCCTTTGGTATCTTTTGGTCATTGTGTTGTCTGTCCTTCTTTGATTTACAGATTCTGGTTACCCCTTTGGTATCTTTTGGTCATTGTGTTGTCTGCCCTTCTTTACAGATTATGTTTACCCCTTTGGTATCTTTTGGCCATTGTGTTGTCTCCTTCTTTGATTTACATATTCTGGTTACCCCTTTGGTATCTTTTGGCCATTGTGTTGTCTGTCCTTCTTTGATTTACAGATTCTGGTTACCCCTTTGGTATCTTTTGGCCATTGTGTTGTCTGTCCTTCTTTGATTGACAGATTCTGGTTACCCCTTTGGAATCTTGTAGTCATTGTGTTGTCTGTCCTTTGATTTACAGATTCTGGTTACCTCTTTGGTATCTTTTGGCCATTGTGTTGTCTGTCCTTCATTTATTTACAGATTTGGGTTACCCCTTTGGTATCTTTTGATCATTGTGTTGTCTGTCCTTCTTTGATTTACAGATTCTGGTTACCTCTTTGGTATCTTTTGGTCATTGTGTTGTCTGTCCTTCTTTACAGATTCTGGTTACCCCTTTGGTATCTTGTGGCCATTGTGTTGTCTCCTTCTTTGATTTACATATTCTGGTTATCCCTTTGGTATCTTGTGGCCATTGTGTTGTCTCCTTCTTTGATTTACAGATTCTGGTTTCCCCTTTGGTATCTTTTGGTCATTGTGTTGTCTGTCCTTCTTTGATTTACAGATGCTGGTTACCCCTTTGGTATCTTTTGGTCATTGTGTCGTCTGTCCTTCTTTGAATTACAGATTCTGGTTACCCCTTTGGTATCTTTTGGCCATTGTGTTTTCTGTCCTTCTTTGATTGACAGATTCTGGTTACCCCATTGGAATCTTGTGGTCATTGTGTTGTCAGTCCTTCTTTGATTTACAGATTCTGGTTACCCCTTTGGTATCTGTTGGCCATTGTGTTGTCTGTCCTTCTTTTATTTAAAGATTTTGGTTACCCCTTTGGTATCTGTTGGTCATTGTGTTGTCTGTCCTTCTTTACAGATTGTGGTTACCCCTTTGGTATCTTGTGGCCATTGTGTTGTCTCCTTCTTTGATTTACAGATTCTGGTTACCCCTTTGGTATCTTTTGGTCATTGTGTTGTCTGTCCTTCTTTGATTTACAGATTCTGGTTACCCCTTTGGTATCTTTTGGTCATTGTGTTGTCCTTCTTTGATTGACAAATTCTGGTTACCCCTTTGGTATCTTTTGGTCATTGTTTTGTCCTTCTTTGATTTACAGATTCTGGTTACCTCTTTGGTATCTTTTGGTCATTATGTTGTCTATCCTTCTTTGATTTACAGATTCTGGTTACCCCTTTGGTATCTTTTGGTCATTGTGTTGTCTGTCCTTCTTTACAGATTGTGGTTACCCCTTTGGTATCTTGTGGCCATTGTGTTGTCTCCTTCTTTGATTTACAGATTCTGGTTACCCCTTTGGTATCTTTTGGTCATTGTGTTGTCTGTCCTTCTTTGATTTACAGATTCTGGTTACCCCTTTGGTATCTTTTGGTCATTGTGTTGTCTGTCCTTCTTTGATTTACAGATTCTGGTTACCCCTTTGGTATCTTTTGGCCATTGTGTTGTCTGTCCTTCTTTGATTGACAGATTCTGGTTACCCCTTTGGTATCTTTTGGTCATTGTGTTGTCTGTCCTTCTTTACAGATTGTGGTTACCCCTTTGGTATCTTGTGGCCATTGTGTTGTCTCCTTCTTTGATTTACAGATTCTGGTTACCCCTTTGGTATCTTTTGGTCATTGTGTTGTCTGTCCTTCTTTGATTTACAGATTCTGGTTACCCCTTTGGTATCTTTTGGTCATTGTGTTGTCTGTCCTTCTTTGATTTACAGATTCTGGTTACCCCTTTGGTATCTTTTGGCCATTGTGTTGTGTGTCCTTCTTTGATTGACAGATTCTGGTTACCCCTTTGGTATCTTTTGGTCATTGTGTTGTCTGCCCTTCTTTACAGATTATGTTTACCCCTTTGGTATCTTTTGGCCATTGTGTTGTCTCCTTCTTTGATTTACATATTCGGGTTACCCCTTTGGTATCTTTTGGCCATTGTGTTGTCTGTCCTTCTTTGATTTACAGATTCTGGTTACCCCTTTGGTATCTTTTGGCCATTGTGTTGTCTGTCCTTCTTTGATTCTGGTTACCCCTTTGGTATCTTGTGGCCCTTGTATTGTCTGTCCTTCTTTGATTCTGGTTACCCCTGTGGTATATTTTGGTCATTGTGGTGTCTGTCCTTCTTTGATTCTGGTTACCCCTTTTCTTTCTTTTTTACTGTACAGATGTCAGATATATATATGTGCTACAATGAGCTGATGGCCTTCGAAAATATATTTGCAATTACTTACCTTTTGAATTTTGACTGAAAAAAAATATAGTTATAAGAAACATATCATTTTGGAATAGTTCTTTCTATAATGGTCAGGTGACAAATTGTAAATAAACGTTAGAGAAAATCCAGAGACACCGGCAGCATTGTGCACACAACACAGAACGAAGATGACAAAACAAAAATGTACAACACAGAAAACTAAAAAGATGAGCAACACGCACCCCAATAAAAAACAGAGTAAACCTAGGTGCTCGTGAAGGATAAGCAGTTCTGGTTTCTTATAAGGCACCCACCGTGTTACATCCTGTCAATATCATGGACATAGCATGACTTTTTAATCTTAGACAATAAATCTTAATGTACAAATCATGTATATTTGCAGCAATGCATTGTCAAGGAGATATGGAATTTAAAGATGAAGTAGCATGTATACCTAGTTGTGAGGAGAGACAATGCAATGAGGCCCCACGACCAGGCTGTACCTGTCCGGAAGGTACAGTTCTCCTAGATGCTCAATCTGGCACATGTGTTCCACGCGATAAATGTGAATATTGTCAAAACGCTGATGGTGTAAAAGTTATGGTGAGTTCATAAAGTAATGTGACAAATTAAGTTTTCGGTAAGAATAAAATCTTAGAGAGGCGATTACAATTCAGTTCAAAACTGTAATTACCAGTAAAACAGATCATTTGTTTTTAAATGATAATGTTAAGGACGAGTTCAGTCCTCTCCAATCTTCTATATTAAGATAAACACATATTATGAATGCTAAGGATTATCTGTATAGATCCTTTTATTTTTTATATACTCAGTAAATCATTATATCTCTGAGGGGCAGTCATGGTTGTGATCATATGATAGTACCTATGCAATCAATGCCTATCACCACTAATGTTGAAAGTTTGAATTCCAATCAGGTGAGGTGTATTCGATACAACATTATGTGATAAAGTTTGTCAGTGACTTGCGACAGGTCAGTGTTTTTCTCCAGGTACCCTGGTTTCCTCCACCAATAAAACTGACCGCCACGATATAGCTGAAATATTGTTGAAAGTGGCGTTAAACACACTAGACCATTATACCTTCGTCTTTATTATAAATATATGTATAATGTATATTATATAACCTGGTATATTACTATTAGTAAGAATGGATATATGGACGTAAATGAACATGATACTGTCCAAATTTACACTTAAGACACAAATTAAAGTAAAGGAGTAGCTCCTGCTTTGCACCCTTTTCCTGTCATACAATAATTTGTAAAGCAAACTTATAAAAACAGTATCACTATAAAAGTTAGTCAAATCTCTGTTATATTGGGAAATATTTGTGAAGTAAACATAAAAATAAATGATCTTGTTAGTAAATATCACTTGTAGCAAATTAGATGGTATTGGCATGATAAGAAATGTCAAAATTAGCATCACTGGAAACACTTGGAGGACTTTTGATTAACTTTTAAATAATCAGTTAGTCGTTTGGGGTTTATTTTTATTTTTTTTATCATTTTGTAATTATGTCTTGTGAAAGGTAGTGTTTACATTGAACGTTTGTGGCATACAATTATATCTTTTTATTTATCTTGCACAGACATATATTTAATTTGGTTTTGTAATTAATTGAATGTATTGCATCTTAATCTACCATGTGTTCTATGATAGCTTGGTGATACCCTCAACAAAGGCAACTGTAAAGCCACGAAACGATGTGTTCCAAATGATCCATTACCACAACTACAGGATAAGGCTGCAGTACCATGCCAACAATCTGAAGTATGTGAACCAGATGGATCCATGGTTTATTCCTGCAGAGGTATTTGGATTTTTTTTTCTTTTCTTTTGCTCTTTGTTTTTTTATAAAGAAGAAGAGTTTGAAGATACCAAAGGGGTAATAAGAATCCGTAAATCGAAGAAGGACAGACAACACAATGGCCAAAAGAAAAGTGACAAAAGGACAAGCAATGATCTACAAAACACTACACATAAAACTAAAGATCAAGTAACACGAACCCCACTAAAAACAGGGAATGAGCTCTGGTGCTCCAGAAGGGTAAGCAGTTCATGCTCCACTAGTGGCACCCATCGTGTTACTCTAAATTAGAAGTTCTGACATCAAGAGCAAAATTGTGAACAGTTTTATATTTCTGTTTAGAGCATCTGATTTCACACTTTTATGATGCAAAAAAAATATTGGATCACAACGACAAATATGGTGTATATGGCTGTTCTGAATATTATAAGAAAATATAATGATGTTGGGTGAAATTAATAAGTTGACAGTATACATTATACACCATGCACACACAAAGAATATTTCTTGGAACATATTAACATGGTACCATATATTGTTAGATACCATGTACAGATTACTAGTTGTAATGTAAAACCTTTTAAACATTTTACAATTTAAATCAAAATTAATCTTGTTTCTGCACTCTGTACACCTCCGACAACTCATTGTTTGTACTGTTGCAGCTTTTGAATCAGAAGTGTTCTCAAACTCACCAATCTCATTGTTTCTTTAACTTCTACATTCATTTAGGGCTATTCTAGGGAAACTATAAAGGGGGTGGGGGGTGGTGGAAGGCACTTTTAGCGATAATATAGATTTGCTTGGATGGTGGGTCCAGTTAAAAAGTGCTTATTGTTTATCAAATATTTGAATACATTCGGATATAATATACAAAAAACACTGAAAAACCATCAACTTTTCACATTGCCAACATCTATATCTAATGGGAGAAGATTCTTGCCTCATACACGAAAGTATGTACGCAAGTAAGAAGACCATATACCTGTATCTACATGCATATTCTATACTCTGGTGTCTATTTGTATTTATTTTTTCCAATACGACTGTTGTCCGTTGTTGATGCTTTAACAATTTGCATGTCAGTGTTGTCTCGCCAGGAATAAGTAATGTTAACTTTGCATTAATTATTTTAAATTGTTTTCAAAATATTTTGTAGTTCATTCGTATCCATCATACACTATGAGCACAATTGATTGTAATATTTTAGGATTACCTGAACTGTGAACAGTCCTGTCTAAAATTTCATACTTATTTACATGGGACTGCTGTACATTTACAAGAATAATTTATTGACGGTCATCTAAAGACTGGGTTTAGGTTTGTGGTGTTTAATGCCCTTTCAACAATATTTCAGTTATTTAGAGGATACCCTGCCATGAACGTGGTTCGAGCTCACAACGTTAGTGGTGATAAACACTGATTGCATGGGTAGTTGAAGATTCAACTACAATATGATCACGACCACAACGGTCCCTAAGGACTATGAGATTTTCTAATTTAGTACATATATTACATGGAACATAGTAATTTCTCATTGGCTGCAATTTGAAAGATTCAAAACCAGTGGAACTACTCAAATATGTGTATACATGTATAAACCTTATATTAATTTTCTTAGAATTAATATTTACGTCCGATTTCATGGGAGTTTGTGTTGTGTTTATATATTTTTTTGATCATTTTGTTTATAGTTATGTGTGGTATTTTGTACTTGGACCTCGCTTACCTCGGAAACATTTTCTGTTTAGGTAGTATACGACTATTTGTGGTCCTCACATCCTTTTGTCTCATTTTTAGCTCACCTGACCCAAAGGGTCATGTGAGCTATTCCCATCACTTGGCGTCCGTCGTCGTCATACGTCGTAAACTTTTTCAAAAATCTTCTCCTCTGAAAGTACTAGACCAATGGAAACCAAACTTGGTCTGAATCATCACTAGGGTGTCTAGTTTCAAAATTGTGTCCGGTGATACCGTGCACCAACCAACATGGCCGCTGTTACTAAAAATAGAACATATGGTAAAATTGCAGGTTTTTGGTAATAACTCAAAAAACGTTAATAATATCAAAAATCTGACATCAAGATCTACCTATCCTGCAATTTTGAAGTAAATCTGATTACCCATCTTGGAGTTATTGCCCTTTTTTCATCAAATTTGTAAAATTTTAAAACTTTACATCTTATATTTCAAAAACTATAAGAGATAAAGGTAAACTTTAAATTGCAAAAATGTGCGGCATATCAAGATCTACCCACCCTGCTATTTTGAAGTAAATCCCATTACCCATTTTGGAGTTATTTCCCTTTTTTCATCAAATTTTCAAAATTTTAATACTTTTCGTCCTTTATTTCAAAAACTATAAGAGACAGGTGGTTAGTTGAAATTGCAAACATGTTCAGCATGTCAAGATCCACCTACCCTGCAATTTTGAAGTAAATCCCATAGCCCATTTTGACCGATTATGCAAATTAGAAAAAAGGGGGGATGAAATTTAAAAAAAAATCTTCTCCTCAGAAACCACTGGGCCAATTGCAACCAAACTTTTGTGGAATGATCCTTGGACGGCCCCCTTCCAAAAATGTGTCCGGTGATCCCGACTTCCAACCAAGATGGCCGCCAAGCTAAAACTAGAAAAAAGGGGGGATGAAATTTAAAAAAAAATCTTTTCTGAAACTACTGAGCCAATCTCAACCAAACTTTGCTGAAATGATCCTTAGGTGGTCCCCTTTCAAAATTGTGTCCGTCAGTGCCATCCTGTATCCAAAATGGCCACCATTACTAAAAATAGAAATTTCTTCAAATGGCCAAAGCTGCTCTATTTTAAGCTAGAAAGTGCCCAAATTTGAACTGTATAAGCATAAGGATGAGCTTTTTAACATATATTACGGCATTTTTTATGAACTTTGAACTTTTGCCTATATTTTGACCGATTATGCAAATTAGAGAAAAGGGGGGATGAAATTAAAAAAAAATCTTCTCCTCTGAAACTACAGAGCCAATCTCAACCAAAGTTTGCTGAAATGATCCTTGGGTGGTCCCCTTAAAAAAGTGTGTCCGTCAGTGCCATCCTGTATCCAAGATGGCCGCCATGACTAAAAATAGAAATTTCTTCAAATGGCCAAAAATGCTCTATTTTAAGCCAGAAAGTGCCCAAATTTGAACTGTATAAGCATAATGATGAGCTTTTTAACATATATTACGGGATTTTTTATGAACTTTGAACTTTTGCCTATTTTGACCGATTATGCAAATTAGAAAAAAGGGGGAATGAAATTTAAAAAAAATCTTCTCCTCTGAAACTACAGAGCCAATCTCAACCAAAATTTGCTGAAATGATTCTTGCATGGTCCTCTTCCAAAATTATGTCCGGCATTTCAGAACACCGACCAAGATGGCCACCACAGCCGAACTTAATTTAACATAGGACCTTATGGGAAATTCCCATAAAAATCTTCTTGTCTGAAACCATTTGCTCAATAAGAACAAAATTTTGATGAAATAGTCATTGGATGGTTCTCTTCCAAAAATGTGTCCGGTGGTTCAGCCCTTCGATCAATTTTTTTTTTAAATTTTAATACTTTTCGTCTTATATTTCAAAAACTATAAGAGATAAAGGTTAAGTTTAAATTGTAAAAATCAAGATCTTCCTACCTTGCAATTTTGAAGTAAATCCCATTACCCATTTTGGAGTTATTGCTCTTTTTTCATCAAAATGTTCTCAATTTTAATATTATCATCTTATATCTCAAAAACTATTAGAGATAGAGGGAAAGTTTAAACTGCAAAAATGTTCAGCATGTCAAGATCTACAAAAAAATTCCCACAGTTAAAAATGTGCGACAACTGTGTGAAGAGTTATTCCTCTTGAAATGCATTTTGGTTACTCAAATAATCAAAGGGAAGCAACTCTATTACAAAATGTGAAGTAGGAAAAGCTAAATTTTGAGAATCATTGACATGTATGTTTTTTTACAGCAATTTTGATAACTTACATTAAAGGGGGAATCCCTGCCCAAATTTTTTTGTAGAAGGGGTCTGCAATGACGAAGGCTACATTTGTTAATTTTTTATATCGAAGTTATCAAGTTTTATTGACTGATGTTGTTATTATACCCAGGTGAGCTATACAGGCTCCTGGGAGCCTCTAGTGTTTTTACTAGATAAATTGTTGCAAGCATAATTGTATGTAAATTAGAAATTTACTAGGTGACCAATAACAAGTTTTATTTGTAGACTGTTCTACAAAAGAATGCGCCAAAAATGCTGAATGTTATATAGATGCACAAAGCCAAATGCGCAGATGTAGGTGTATGGATGGTTATAGTGGGAAAGCAGAGACAGGATCTGAATGTTATAGTAAGTGCCGTAACTTTCAGCTGTATTTTAAGCAGATATTAGTATATTCAATGTCGATTGAGTTTATGTCATTAGACTTGTATGTTTGATTTGTGATTCCATTGTTTGGCTCATTTGTCTATCGTCGTTAACATTTCACATTTTAAAGATTTTCCTATGAAACCAAATAAAAGAAAAATGTAGGTTGGCTTTTTTTTGGTTTCCTTACATAAGAGTATTCTACAGCTCACCCTCTATCCAAGATTGTTCCTTTTAGTTAAAATAGAAATTTATTTTACTTTCAACATTTTGATTTGGAATAAACTGAAATTTGAATGGTATGTACGCCTATTGATTGGTTCCCCCTAATGGTCCAGCTGGAACCAATCCTGATGTGTTGTATTAGTAAATTCTTCATGGATTGTCTCTTTTTAAAAACATATGACAGAAAGATTCAACCTACATCCATGTTGGCTTCTGATGACAATGAATTCTTTAAATGGCCAAAATGGCTACGTGTAATAAGTATATAATGCATTCTCTTATTGTAGAAAATCGCATCTGCTGTTCCAAATTAATATATATATTCAATCTTTAAAATGCAATTCATTGGTATGTATATATGTGTTGCATCAGTAAAAGGGCTGCTCTGCATTCAATTTTAAAGTGAGCGAGAAACATTTGTAAGTGTTTTTTATATCTATTTGTGTTGTATTCTTTGATTACTATCATATATAATTATTATTTTTGTGTTGTAGAACCAACAACTACACCTCCAACAACTACAACTACTCCAGAACCACACTCAAACTCATGTAAGATTTTCTACCACTAGGGCAATCCTAATATATGTACATTTATGATTATGATTGTGGTGTTTAGCGTGTTCAACAATATTTCAGTTATATTGTGGCAGTCGGTTTTATTGGTGGAGGAAACAGGAGTACCCGTGAAAAACCCACCGACCTGCCGAATGTCACTAACAAACTTGAACACATAAAGTTGTATCGAGTACACATCGCCATGAGCGGGATTCAGATTTACAATGTTAGTGGTGATAGGTACTAATTGCACAGGTAGTTGTAAATCCAACTACCATATGACCACGACCATTAAGGCCCCCTGTACATTGTCAAATTTTTTTTTACTCTGTTGTGTTCGACTGTTGTGTGCTATGTAATATCAATGTAAATGGTTATTAAATAAGTAATACAGCAGGTGTCTTATAAGAAGCAGGAACCGCTTACCCTTCGTTAGCACCTGGCTTCACCACCGGTTTTATTTTTGTGGGGTCTGTATTGCTCATCTTTTAATTTTCTGCGTTGTTTTTTTCTCTTTCATTTTTCCTTTGTTTAGTTTTGTTTGTTTGTCTTCGTCCTGTGTTCCCATTTCTGCCAGTGTCTTTGGATTATCCATTCGTTTCTGTCCTTCAATTTTCTCAAATATGAAGAAACTTCCTTAATGGTATTTCTGATTATACCTTGGTACTTCAGGTAATAAATATCACATGACAACTTAAAAATAGATTTAGCTCAAGAATGCATATATACAGACAATGGCATATTGAAGATCATGGATGACCAAAGATAACAAAAAACCTGCCAGAGAAAACATTTTTTTGAAGCAGTAGCATCTTATTAGTGTAGAAAACATACTTTAATACATCTACATGTTAATCATGGTTTTATTTCTTTCAAATGGCTAAAAGTGCATATTTTTATACATAAATAATTATCCATTACAGATTGTGAACCCTGTCATGAGAATGCAAAATGTAAACCTATATATCCAGGATCGTCTGACTATAGTTGTCAATGTACAGAACCATTCATGGGTGATGGTGTTAACTACTGTGATCTGGGTCAGTATGTCAAGAATACCTAGATCAAATTAATTGATATCTCTTCTGGATCAGTACAGTCAAACTTGTCTTAGCAACTTTGCCTAGCAATTTCCAAACATTGATACCATTTTAAGTAAATACTCACTGCTAAATATAATTATAATCCTGTGTAGATTGCTATCGTAAGGTAAATGATTTATTGATAATTTAAGAGAGAGAATTCTTCATATTTTGTCAATCGGTTGAATTTTGCTTGTCAACAGAGATGAACTATTGATCTCTCGACCATTACGTTTTACTTTGCATCAATTGCAGAAAAATTATCTGACTCAAGTTACACGAATACAGAAAATCTCTAAAAGATTGTCAACAAGACGTGTTTGATGGGTTTGTGATTACGAAATATGTGGTTTCTTGACTCAATGAAAAACATAGTTTTTGATTTGCAGTAACTGTCTACCGATTAGATGTAAAAATAAAACAATTTCCTGATTCCTAGACAACATGAAGGAGAAATTATTGTCGGATTTAAGGGTGTAGGCCTAGGGTATGGGAGATAACTCTATTTTCAGTGTCTTCTCAAATATATGGTCATCTGTGCGTTTGAAAATCCACCCTCAATTCCAAGCTTCTTGGCAACACAGAATGTTTACATTGGATATGGACAGTTTTAATTAAAAAATGACCCCTTTCCCTTGTAACTTTCCATAGTTGTGTTCCTTGTCTTTTTATATCTTATTGCTGCCAATAACAGAGTATTATTATCATATTCTTGTATCCACAAAATATCATTGAAATATCACTTTCCAGAAAAAATGTTGTAAAAAATGACAGGAATGTAACACATTTTGTGTGACAAACTTTTTTCCATTTAATTTCAAGTGTTTGTCAAATAAAAAATATTAAATATATAAACCAGAATCTTACGTATTATGAAACTATTGTACCATTGCTTTATTTGTAATGAATTAATCAAGTAAAGTCACCCCAAACGACCCCCTACTAAAAAACAGTCCTGAAAAAAAGAAAAAAAAGACCAAGGCAGTAATTTGGTAATTTGGACATCCACTATGTCAAATATAAGAATTCAAATGCTTTTTGTTATTGGTAACTATTTTTTTTTTATCTCATAAATAAAGAAACAGCAAAGGATGAGTGTGTAATAACTTTCCTTGACAATTTCATTTTTTTTCTGGGTGCCATCCATGAAAAACATAATTTTAAATATTTAAAAAATCCAACAGTAAAAGTTTGTAAAATTTGGTGCAATTATGTCTATATGTATATTCTTAACTGTAGCATTTTTTGGTGGAAATTAATCAAGAGGATTTTTTTTTATCAGATTTTTAATACCAGGGTGGTACCTCAGGGTATCCCCCCTTTTTTCCAATTTCCACTGTTTGCACGTGATTATCTCCAAACAGGATATTCATGTATGCTAGATATTTCATATTTATTGAACAATAACACTCAAGTGTATTAAAGCCAAAATATTCCCTTTCAACCAGAAATAAATGTGTATATCTATTAGAAGTTTCCGAAACTAGTATTACCATCTGACGTCGGGAATACCCACAAAATTGCTATATTTAGGATGTGCTATGGAGAAAACGGCACGGTGAAATTTCTTGAAACTTTGCCAGAAAATGTATTTAGACATAACTATTCCATGGTGCTAATTTAAAAAAAATTAATCGATGGGAAAATTTCGGGGTTACCCAGGCCTACACCCTTAATCTGATCCAAATTGAAAGTGTCAAATAAATTTGATTCAGTGAGACAAAAGAGAAGATTTCAAGTTTTCCATTATGTTAACCATTACTGGATGTCTGTATTTTCCATTTGTCATATTTGCAATTCTGTCCATCTTTTCGAGTTCATGACTTGCCACTGAATATGACTTGTCATCTGATTTTCTACATGAGTAACACAATGTTGCTACTATTGGATCAGTAACTGCTTACCTTTCCAGAGCACCTGGTTTATGGTACAGTTTTTAGTGTAGTGTTTTGTAAACCATTGTCATTTTTTTTAATTGTCTATCCCTACAACTTTTGATTATCCCTTTCCGTATCGTTTCATCAGACTTTTCTTCTGTAAAATTTGAAAAAATTACACAGAATATTGAGTTATTAAGTTCTGTTTGTTGTTTTATCTACAGTATCAACACCTATGACACATGCTTTGCCTCCTAAGCCTACAGAACCAGTAACTCCTCCTCCAGGTAAGGTTTTGATGCTTGAATACTATCACATTACATATAATTTCGTAATAAAACTTGCACAACAATAACACAATGAATTGAAATTTGGTAGGAAGCATCCTTGGAAGGTCCTCTATAAAGATTGCTCATTGTGTCCCGATCCATTAACAAGCATGGCCTCCACAGGCAATTCTTGTTTCTGATTGGTCAATTTCTAAAAAATCTCCTCTAAAACCGCTTTGGCAAATGAACCGAAGCTTGGTAGGAAGCATTTGTGGAAGGGTTCTCTATAAAGATTGCTCATTTTGCCCAGATCCATTAACAAACATGGCCGCCACAGGCAATTCTTATTTTTGATTGGTTGATTTCTAAAAAATCTTCTCCTCTGAAACCGCTTGGCCAAATGAAGCGAATCATGGTAGAAAGCATCTATGGAAGGTTCTCTATAAATATTGCTCTTTTCGTCCTGATCAGTTAACAAACATGGCCACCACAGGGAATTCTTGTTTCTGATTGATTGATTTCTAAAAAATCTTCTCCTCTGAAACCGCTTGGCCAAATGAACCGAAACTTGTTAGGAAGCATCTATGGAAGGTTCTCTATAATAACTGCTCATTTATTTCCGATCCGTTTACAAACATGGCTGCCATAGGCAATTCTTGTTTCTGGTTGATCAATTTCTTTAAAATTTTCTCCTCTGAAACTGCTTTGCCAAATGAACCAAAACTTGGTAGGAACCATCTATGGAAGGTTCTCTGTAAAGATTGCTCATTTCGTCCCGGTCCGTTAACAAACATAGCAGCCACAGGCAATTCTTGTTTCTGATTGGTCAATTTCTAAAAAATCTTCTCCTCTGAAACAGCTTGGCCAAATGAATTGAAATTTGGTAGGAAGCATCCTTGGAAGGTCCTCTATAAAGATTGCACACTTAGTTCCGCTCCGTTAACAAACATGGCCACCACAGGAAATTCTTGTTTCTGATTGGTCAATTTCTAAAAAATCTTCTCCTCTGAAACAGCTTGGCCAAATGAATTGAAATTTGGTAGGAAGCATCCTTGGAAGGTCCTCTATAAAGATTGCACACTTAGTTCCGCTCCGTTAACAAACATGGCCGCCACAGGAAATTCTTGTTTCTGATTGGTCAATTTCTAAAAAATCTTCTCCACTGAAACCGCTTTGCCAAATGAACCGAGGAAGCATCTACGGAAGGTTCTCTATAAAGATTGCTCATTTCGTCCAGATCCGTTTGCAAACATGGCCGCCACAGGCAATTCTTGTTTCTGGTTGGTCGATTTCTAAAAAACTTCTCCTCTGAAACCGCTCGGTCAAATGACTCGAAACTTGGTAGGAAGCATCCTTGGAAGGTCCTCTATAAAGATTGCTCAAGGAAGCACCACCTATGGAAAGTTCTGTATTAAGTTTCCTCAAAGGAGAATGAAAAGTGAGCGACACAGGCCCAGCCCACTGAGCCTCTAGTATTATTTAGCTTTCCAATATTTCGATATTGAGCGTGCCTGATGAAGGTTATTCCAGAATCATGTCGTGCACACTAAATTAGATATCTACGTTTTTATCACACTTTTTATGCGTTGCAAATGTCTACAAATATACCATATTCAACGTTCGAAGTAGAAATTTGTTGGATTTGTCAATAACAAAAATAAAAACGTAGACATCTATTTTACAAGTTTATGTAATATCCTTAATAATTTTGGGTCAGCTTCTGTGACATCATGAATGTTTCAGTGATTTTGGTGTGACACAGCTATGTATTCTGATATAAGCTAATGGAAATAGAGATATATGATGGTTTGGTTGGTTTACAAGACGAACTGTAACGTGATTATAATATTACGACATTACTTAGTGCAGAACTGTAGCGTTATTATAATATTACGACATTACTTAGTGCAGAACTGTAGCGTTATTATAATATTATGACATTACTTAGTACAGAACTGTAACGTGATTATAATATTACGACATTACTTAGTGCAGAACTGTAGCGTTATTATAATATTACGACATTACTTAGTGCAGAACTGTAGCGTTATTATAATATTATGACATTACTTAGTACAGAACTGTAGCATTATTATAATATTACGACATTACATAGTGCAGAACTGTAGCGTTATTATAATATTACGACATTACTTAGTACAGAACTGTTGCGTTATTATAATATTACGACATTACTTAGTGCAGAACTGTAGCGTTATTATAATATTATGACATTACTTAGTACAGAACTGTAGCGTTATTATAATATTACGACATTACTTAGTGCAGAACTGTAACATGATAATAATATTACAACATCAATGATCAAGCCAAAAAATAGTGAATATTATATTTCAACAACTCACTACATTTGTATATTGAAAATCCCCTATTACAAGCATGACTATTTTATTAGATGAAGTATATTCTAAAGATCTCTGTATTTTCCTTTTTACAAGTTAGTGTAAAATGCATTTGCTTGTTGAAGAAAAGTACATCTGCTGTTCTAGCTTAATAGATATATTCTTTCTTTCAAATGCAAGTCATTGATATGCATATAATTTTTGCATAAGTAATGGGACGCTATGCATTCAATTTTGAAGGGAACGAGAAAATTGGTAAGTGTTTTTATACGCCCGTCTTTAAGATGGGATGTATTATGGTATACCACTGTCCGTCCATCCGTTTCACATGTCGCGCTCTAACTTAAGAACCCCTTTAAGGGCCAATTCACTTCAAATTTCACAGATTTATTACAATTGATGGTCTTATGGTCTGTGTACTTTATGGTGAAATTTCGAATTTTCATTCCAGAGTTATGGGACTTTATTCATCAAATTGTACGTGATTTTAAAGCAATTGTTCGTATGTCGCGCTGTAAATTGAGAACCCCATTGCCAATTATTCACTTCAAATTTCGCATAGTTATTGAAATTGATAGTCTTATAGTCTGTATACTTTTTAATGAAATTTCAATTTTATATTCCAGAGTTATGGGACTTAATTCATCAAATTGTAGGCAATTTTTCGTATGTCGTGCTGTAAATTGAGAACCCCTTAGCCAATTCACTTCAAACTTCACATAGTTATTGGAATTGATAGTCTTATGGTCTGTATACCGTTTGGTGAAATTTCAATTTTTCATTCCAGAGTTATGGGACTTTATTCATCAAATTGTAGACGATTTTTCGTATGTCGCGCTGTAAATTGTGAACCCCTTGGCCAATTCACTTCAAACTTTGCACAGTTATTGTAATTGAGTCTTACGGTCTGTATGCTTTTTGATGAAATTTAGATTTTTCATTCAAGAGTTATGGGAAAGAAAGTCTTTACAAATATTGTATGAATATTGACGACGGGCATATCATGCCCTCTTGGCGAGCTTAGCCAATTTTACTATCCTGTTTAAGAGCTTTCGTTTTCTAACTCTCAAAGACTTAATATAAACACATAAAAACCAAGTACCGTGACAAGTGTATTGATTAAGTTCGGACAACAATTAATTATGAATCTTTATTAAAGTAATAAAACAATTTGGCATAATTAACGAGGGAAAATATATTAATTTTGACACTTTTGTACTGAAAATTGCTTGGCGGATGGCGATATGCGAGGTTGGAATTATAACGAGGGAATTATAATGTACAAATGTATATAGGACTTCAGAAAATCGTGGCGATAAGCAAGTTTGGCATTATAAAGAGGGGCGATAAAATGAGGGAGCACTGTATATGGCAAAAAATTCCACTCAAAATAGCAAACCTCTTTATAAAGGGCACCTGTCTATAAAGGGCAATTACATGTTTTCCCTTCAGTTCCCTTTATAGACAGGTTTGACTACTATAAAATATTTATTTCATTGTAGTTGATGGAATATGGTCAGATTGGTCTGAAGCATCAGAATGTTCAGTTACTTGTGGTGGAGGTGTTCAGAAAATGGAACGTTCTTGTAACAACCCAGCACCATTACATGGAGGCAAATCTTGTGAGGGAGATAAAACACAGACACAGAAATGTAATGAACAAGCGTGTCCAGGTAACGATCCATTAAATTATTTTCTGCTATTGATTTTAAAATACCCATTGTTCCCTCTGTAAAATTAAAACATTCGATGTTCATAATGGTGTGATGCCTTAGGCTTAGATAATGAGTAGATAATAATCTACATTTTATTGGTATCACTTGGTAGGAGAGTCTATTAAGCTTTCTTTTCATAATATTAGTTTCGAGGGGGGGGTATCATCTGTTCAATAGTCAGTGTTTTAGAACAGGCATGATATTATATTATATTCATCCTTGAAATCTACAGTTACATTGTTAAGGCTTTTGGCTTTCCTTCCTATTTTGGACATTTGGTTTTCATACTCCTATTAAACTTTTTTATTTGGCTTTCCAATATTTTGTCTTTAAGCGTGCCCCAAGAAATTTATGCCAGAAATGCGTCATGAGCACTTAAAAAAATCGATATTTACATTGTATAACTTAATCATTGCTTGTTTTTGTCCCTTTTCTTTTTGGCCATTGAATTGTCTGTCCTTCGATTTACAGTGTCTTGTTATCCCTTTCGTATCTTCAAACTTTTCTTATACCAGTGGTGGAATCATAATCCTGTGAACCAGGTAGCTAAATAGTCAAACCTGGCTTAACGGGCACCTCTGTATGACGGGCACCTGCTTATAACGGCCATACTGACATCCCCCGATGCATTTCTCTATTAAATAACTCCTTATATAATGGGCACTGTCTAACATGGGCAGCGGGATGGTATTTTCATACAAATTGTCGCTGAAACTTCCATATAACAGGCAATTGTCAATCAGTTCACTCGGAAGATAAACATTGTCTGTCGATGCATTCGGGATTTAACCATCTAATTGACACAATACAATCAATAGTTCGGGTATATAATCTGCATCAACTTCTAACCGTTATCGTAATTACAATTAAACTTTATGATCAGAAGAATGAAATTTACTGACAAAGCGTTTTCAAATTCAATCACTCGCGAATAGCTATAAATAGCCTAATCACACAATCAGCCTGCGTTTACCTTGATCTGTTACCACACTTTCTTTAAGCGAATGTTGACAGAAATATATGCTGGGAACCACTACTTCATAATTCAATAATTTTCAAAAACACAATTTTTATTTATAAAAGTGAAAGATTAAAATGGGTTTTTCTAAAATAAGCAATTTTAAATATTTGATATAAATAAGAAATAAACTGAACTGTTTAATTAACAGTATGTAATCTTCAACAGTTTCTGAGTAAAATCCGACAAGTCACAAGGAGACCTGTGTTTTCTCTTTGGTGTTGACATGTTTACAACAAAAATTTTGACTGAACTGTTTAATTAATTATAAAATCTGTCCAGGTAAACTCTAATCACCGGAATTACATCGTAGGACCAGGTGACAAAATAAACACATAAAAACCAAGTACCGTGACAAGTGTATTGATTAAGTTCGGACAACAATCAATTATGAATCTTTATAAAAGTAATAAAACAATTTGGTATAATTAACGAGGGAAAATATATTAATTTTGACACTTTTGTACTGAAAATTGTTTGGCGGATGGCGATATGTGAGGTTGGCATTATAACGAGGGAATTATAACGTACAAATGTATATAGGACATCAGAAAATCGTGGCGATAAGCGAGTTTGACGTTATAAAGAGGGACGATAAAATGAGGGAGCACTGTATATGGGAAAAAAAATCCACTCAAAATAGCAAACCTCTTTATAAAGGGAACCTGTCTATAAAGGGCACTTATATGTTTTCCCTTCAGTGCCCTTTATAGACAGGTTTGACTACTATAAAATATTTATTTCATTGTAGTTGATGGAATATGGTCAGATTGGTCTGAAGTATCAGAATGTTCAGTTACTTGTGGTGGAGGTGTTCAGAAAATGGAACGTTCTTGTAACAACCCAGCACCATTACATGGAGGCAAATCTTGTGAGGGAGATAAAACACAGACACAGAAATGTAATGAACAAGCGTGTCCAGGTAACGATCCATTAAATTATTTTCTGCTATTGATTTTAAAATACCCATTGTTCCCTCTGTAAAATTAAAACATTCGATGTTCATAATGGTGTGATGCCTTAGGCTTAGATAATGAGTAGATAATAATCTACATTTTATTGGTATCACTTGGTAGGAGAGTCTATTAAGCTTTCTTTTCATAATATTAGTTTCGAGGGGGGGTATCATCTGTTCAGTAGTCGGTGTTTTAGAACAGGCATGATATTATATTATATTCATCCTTGAATTCTTTAGTTACATTATTAAGGCTTTTGGCTTTCCTTCCTGTTTTGGACATTTGGTTTTCATACTCTTATTGAACTTTTTTATTTGGCTTTCCAATATTTTGTCTTTAAGCATGCCCCAAGAAATTTATGCCAGAAATGTGTCATGAGCACTTAAAAAATCGATATTTACATTGTATAACTTAATCATTGCTTGTTTTTGTCCCTTTTCTTTTTGGCCATTGAATTGTCTGTCCTTCGATTTACAGCGTCTTGTTATCCCTTTCGTATCTTCAAGCTTTTCTTATACCAGTGGTGGAATCATAATCCTGTGAACCAGGTAGCTAAATAGTCAAACCTGGCTGAACAGGCACCTCTGTATGACGGGCACCTGCTTATAACGGCCATACTGACATCCCCCGATGCATTTCTCTATTAAATAACTCCTTATATAATGGGCACTGTCTAACATGGGCAGCGGGATGGTATTTTCATACAAATTGTCGCTGAAACTTCCATATAACAGGCAATTGTCAATCAGTTCACTCGGAAGATAAACATTGTCTGTCGATGCATTCGGGATTTAACCATCTAATTGACACAATACAATCAATAGTTCGGGTATATAATCTGCATCAACTTCTAACCCATTCATGTGGAGGACAAATGCATGAATAGAACTTAAATTCTGGCAAGAAAAGGGTATAATGAAATAAAACATGTGTTCAATTATCGTTAAATATTTCTGTCTTTCACGACTTTTGTGGGTGAAATTTAAAGAGAAAAAAAGAATAATTATATTAAATGATTGACTTTTTTACTTTCTTTCAACAGCTATTGTTATCTTAATTGTTATCGTAATTGCAATTAAACTTTATGATCAGAAGAATGAAATTTACTGACAAAGCATTTTAAATTCAATCACACGCTGATAGCTATAAATAGCCTAATCACACAATCAGCCTGTGTTTACCTTGATCTGTTACCACACTTTCTTTAAGCGAATGTTGACAGAAATATATGCTGGGAACCACTACTTCATAATTCAATAATTTTCAAAAACACGATTTTTATTTATAAAAGTGAAAGATTAAAATGGGTTTTTCTAAAGTAAGCAATTTTAAATATTTGATATAAATAAGAAATAAACTGAACTGTTTAATTAACAGTATGTAATCTTCAACAGTTTCTGAGTAAAATCCGACAAGTCACAAGGAGACCTGTGTTTTCTCTTTGGTGTTGACATGTTTACAACAAAAATTTTGACTGAACTGTTTAATTAATTATAAAATCTGTCCAGGTAAACTCTAATCACCGGAATTACATCGTAGGACCAGGTGACAAAATAAACACATAAAAACCAAGTACCGTGACAAGTGTATTGATTAAGTTCGGACAACAATCAATTATGAATCTTTATAAAAGTAATAAAACAATTTGGTATAATTAACGAGGGAAAATATATTAATTTTGACACTTTTGTACTGAAAATTGTTTGGCGGATGGCGATATGTGAGGTTGGCATTATAACGAGGGAATTATAACGTACAAATGTATATAGGACATCAGAAAATCGTGGCGATAAGCGAGTTTGACGTTATAAAGAGGGGCGATAAAATGAGGGAGCACTGTATATGGGAAAAAAAATCCACTCAAAATAGCAAACCTCTTTATAAAGGGAACCTGTCTATAAAGGGCACTTATATGTTTTCCCTTCAGTGCCCTTTATAGACAGGTTTGACTACTATAAAATATTTATTTCATTGTAGTTGATGGAATATGGTCAGATTGGTCTGAAGTATCAGAATGTTCAGTTACTTGTGGTGGAGGTGTTCAGAAAATGGAACGTTCTTGTAACAACCCAGCACCATTACATGGAGGCAAATCTTGTGAGGGAGATAAAACACAGACACAGAAATGTAATGAACAAGCGTGTCCAGGTAATGATCCATTAAATTATTTTCTGCTATTGATTTTAAAATACCCATTGTTCCCTCTGTAAAATTAAAACATTCGATGTTCATAATGGTGTGATGCCTTAGGATTAGATAATGAGTAGATAATAATCTACATTTTATTGGTATCACTTGGTAGGAGAGTCTATTAAGCTTTCTTTTCATAATATTAGTTTCGAGGGGGGGTATCATCTGTTCAGTAGTCGGTGTTTTAGAACAGGCATGATATTATATTATATTCATCCTTGAATTCTACAGTTACATTATTAAGGCTTTTGGCTTTCCTTCCTGTTTTGGACATTTGGTTTTCATACACCTATTAAACTTTTTTATTTGGCTTTCCAATATTTTGTCTTTAAGCATGCCCCAAGAAATTTATGCCAGAAATGCATCATGAGCACTTAAAAAATCGATATTTACATTGTATAACTTAATCATTGCTTGTTTTTGTCCCTTTTCTTTTTGGCCATTGAATTGTCTGTCCTTCGATTTACAGCGTCTTGTTATCCCTTTCGTATCTTCAAGCTTTTCTTATACCAGTGGTGGAATCATAATCCTGCGAACCAGGTAGCTAAATAGTCAAACCTGGCTGAACAGGCACCTCTGTGTGATGGGCACCTGCTTATAACGGCCATGCTGACATCCCCTGATGCATTTCTCTATTAAATAACTCCTTATATAACGGGCACTGTCTAACATGGGCAGCGGGATGGTATTTTCATACAAATTGTCGCTGAAACCTCCATATAACAGGCAATTATCAATCAGTTCACTCGGAAGATAAACATTGTCTGTCGATGCACTCAGGATTTAACCATCTAATTGACACAATACAATCAATAGTTCAGGTATATAATCTGCATCAACTTCTAACCCATTCGTGTGGAGGACAAATGCATGAATAGAGCTTAAATTCTGGCAAGAAAAGGGTATAATAAAATAAAAAATGTGTTCAATTATCGTTAAATATTTCCGTCTTTCACGACTTTTGTGGGTGAAATTTAGAGAGAAAAAAAGAATAATTATATTAAATGATTGACTTTTTGACTTTCTTTCAACAGCTATTGTTATCTTAATTGTTATCGTAATTACAATTAAACTTTATGATCAGAAGAAAGAAATTTACTGACAAAGCGTTTTCAAATTCAATCACTCGCGAATAGCTATAAATAGCCTAATCACACAATCAGCCTGTGTTTACCTTGATCTGTTACCACACTTTCTTTAAGCGAATGTTGACAGAAATATATGCTGGGAACCACTACTTCATAATTCAATAATTTTCAAAAACACGATTTTTATTTATAAAAGTGAAAGATTAAAATGGGTTTTTCTAAAGTAAGCAATTTTAAATATTTGATATAAATAAGAAATAAACTGAACTGTTTAATTAACAGTACGTAATCTTCAACAGTTTCTGAGTAAAATCCGACAAGTCACAAGGAGACCTGTGTTTTCTCTTTGGTGTTGACATGTTTACAACAAAAATTTTGACTGAACTGTTTAATTAATTATAAAATCTGTCCAGGTAAACTCTAATCACCGGAATTACATCGTAGGACCAGGTGACAAAATAAACACATAAAAACCAAGTACCGTGACAAGTGTATTGATTAAGTTCGGACAACAATCAATTATGAATCTTTATAAAAGTAATAAAACAATTTGGTATAATTAACGAGGGAAAATATATTAATTTTGACACTTTTGTACTGAAAATTGTTTGGCGGATGGCGATATGTGAGGTTGGCATTATATCGAGGGAATTATAATGTACAAATGTATATAGGACATCAGAAAATCGTGGCGATAAGCGAGTTTGACGTTATAAAGAGGGGCGATAAAATGAGGGAGCACTGTATATGGGAAAAGAAATCCACACAAAATAGCAAACCTCTTTATAAAGGGAACCTGTCTATAAAGGGCACTTATATGTTTTCCCTTCAGTGCCCTTTATAGACAGGTTTGACTCTATAGAATATTTATTTCATTGTAGTTGATGGAATATGGTCAGATTGGTCTGAAGTATCAGAATGTTCAGTTACTTGTGGTGGAGGTGTTCAGAAAATGGAACGTTCTTGTAACAACCCAGCACCATTACATGGAGGCAAATCTTGTGAGGGAGATAAAACACAGACACAGAAATGTAATGAACAAGCGTGTCCAGGTAACGATCCATTAAATTATTTTCTGCTATTGATTTTAAAATACCCATTGTTCCCTCTGTAAAATTAAAACATTCGATGTTCATAATGGTGTGATGCCTTAGGCTTAGATAATGAGTAGATAATAATCTACATTTTATTGGTATCACTTGGTAGGAGAGTCTATTAAGCTTTCTTTTCATAATATTAGTTTCGAGGGGGGGTATCATCTGTTCAGTAGTCGGTGTTTTAGAACAGGCATGATATTATATTATATTCATCCTTGAATTCTTTAGTTACATTATTAAGGCTTTTGGCTTTCCTTCCTGTTTTGGACATTTGGTTTTCATACTCCTATTGAACTTTTTTATTTGGCTTTCCAATATTTTGTCTTTAAGCATGCCCCAAGAAATTTATGCCAGAAATGTGTCATGAGCACTTAAAAAAATCGATATTTACATTGTATAACTTAATCATTGCTTGTTTTTGTCCCTTTTCTTTTTGGCCATTGAATTGTCTGTCCTTCGATTTACAGCGTCTTGTTATCCCTTTCATATCTTGAAGCTTTTCTTATACCAGTGGTGGAATCATAATCCTGTGAACCAGGTAGCTAAATAGTCAAACCTGGCTGAACAGGCACCTCTGTATGACGGGCACCTGCTTATAACGGCCATGCTGACATCCCCTGATGCATTTCTCTATTAAATAACTCCTTATATAACGGGCACTGTCTAACATGGGCAGCGGGATGGTATTTTCATACAAATTGTTGCTGAAACCTCCATATAACAGGCAATTGTCAATCAGTTCACTCGGAAGATAAACATTGTCTGTCGATGCACTCAGGATTTAACCATCTATTTGACACAATACAATCAATAGTTCAGGTATATAATCTGCATCAACTTCTAACCCATTCGTGTGGAGGACAAATGCATGAATAGAGCTTAAATTCTGGCAAGAAAAGGTTATAATGAAATAAAAAATGTGTTCAATTATCGTTAAATATTTTCGTCTTTCACGACTTTTGTGGGTGAAATTTAGAGAGAAAAAAAGAATAATTATATTAAATGATTGACTTTTTGACTTTCTTTCAACAGCTATTGTTATCTTAATTGTTATCGTAATTACAATTAAACTTTATGATCAGAAGAATGAAATTTACTGACAAAGCGTTTTCAAATTCAATCACTCGCGAATAGCTATAAATAGCCTAATCACACAATCAGCCTGTGTTTACCTTGATCTGTTACCGCACTTTCTTTAAGCGAATGTTGACAGAAATATATGCTGGGAACCAGTACTTCATAATTCAATAATTTTCAAAAACACGATTTTTATTTATAAAAGTGAAAGATTAAAATGGGTTTTTCTAAAGTAAGCAATTTTAAATATTTGATATAAATAAGAAATAAACTGAACTGTTTAATTAATAGTACGTAATCTTCAACAGTTTCTGAGTAAAATCCGACAAGTCACAAGGAGACCTGTGTTTTCTCTTTGGTGTTGACATGTTTACAACAAAAATTTTGACTGAACTGTTTAATTAATTATAAAATCTGTCCAGGTAAACTCTAATCACCGGAATTACATCGTAGGACCAGGTGACAAAATAAACACATAAAAACCAAGTACCGTGACAAGTGTATTGATTAAATTCAGACAACAATCAATTATGAATCTTTATAAAAGTAATAAAGCAATTTGGTATAATTAACGAGGGAAAATATATTAATTTTGACACTTTTGTACTGAAAATTGTTTGGCGGATGGCGATATGCGAGGTTGGCATTATAACGAGGGAATTATAACGTACAAATGTATATAGGACATCAGAAAATCGTGGCGATAAGCGAGTTTGACGTTATAAAGAGGGGCGATAAAATGAGGGAGCACTGTATATGGGAAAAGAAATCCACTCAAAATAGCAAACCTCTTTATAAAGGGAACCTGTCTATAAAGGGCACTTATATGTTTTCCCTTCAGTGCCCTTTATAGACAGGTTTGACTCTATAGAATATTTATTTCATTGTAGTTGATGGAATATGGTCAGATTGGTCTGAAGTATCAGAATGTTCAGTTACTTGTGGTGGAGGTGTTCAGAAAATGGAACGTTCTTGTAACAACCCAGCACCATTACATGGAGGCAAATCTTGTGAGGGAGATAAAACACAGACACAGAAATGTAATGAACAAGCGTGTCCAGGTAACGATCCATTAAATTATTTTCTGCTATTGATTTTAAAATACCCATTGTTCCCTCTGTAAAATTAAAACATTCGATGTTCATAATGGTGTGATGCCTTAGGCTTAGATAATGAGTAGATAATAATCTACATTTTATTGGTATCACTTGGTAGGAGAGTCTATTAAGCTTTCTTTTCATAATATTAGTTTCGAGGGGGGGTATCATCTGTTCAGTAGTCGGTGTTTTAGAACAGGCATGATATTATATTATATTCATCCTTGAATTCTTTAGTTACATTATTAAGGCTTTTGGCTTTCCTTCCTGTTTTGGACATTTGGTTTTCATACTCCTATTGAACTTTTTTATTTGGCTTTCCAATATTTTGTCTTTAAGCATGCCCCAAGAAATTTATGCCAGAAATGTGTCATGAGCACTTAAAAAATCGATATTTACATTGTATAACTTAATCATTGCTTGTTTTTGTCCCTTTTCTTTTTGGCCATTGAATTGTCTGTCCTTCGATTTACAGCGTCTTGTTATCCCTTTCGTATCTTCAAGCTTTTCTTATACCAGTGGTGGAATCATAATCCTGTGAACCAGGTAGCTAAATAGTCAAACCTGGCTGAACAGGCACCTCTGTATGACGGGCACCTGCTTATAACGGCCATACTGACATCCCCCGATGCATTTCTCTATTAAATAACTCCTTATATAATGGGCACTGTCTAACATGGGCAGCGGGATGGTATTTTCATACAAATTGTCGCTGAAACTTCCATATAACAGGCAATTGTCAATCAGTTCACTCGGAAGATAAACATTGTCTGTCGATGCATTCGGGATTTAACCATCTAATTGACACAATACAATCAATAGTTCGGGTATATAATCTGCATCAACTTCTAACCCATTCATGTGGAGGACAAATGCATGAATAGAGCTTAAATTCTGGCAAGAAAAGGGTATAATGAAATAAAACATGTGTTCAATTATCGTTAAATATTTCCGTCTTTCACGACTTTTGTGGGTGAAATTTAAAGAGAAAAAAAGAATAATTATATTAAATGATTGACTTTTTTACTTTCTTTCAACAGCTATTGTTATCTTAATTGTTATCGTAATTACAATTAAACTTTATGATCAGAAGAATGAAATTTACTGACAAAGCATTTTAAATTCAATCACACGCTGATAGCTATAAATAGCCTAATCACACAATCAGCCTGTGTTTACCTTGATCTGTTACCACACTTTCTTTAAGCGAATGTTGACAGAAATATATGCTGGGAACCACTACTTCATAATTCAATAATTTTCAAAAACACGATTTTTATTTATAAAAGTGAAAGATTAAAATGGGTTTTTCTAAAGTAAGCAATTTTAAATATTTGATATAAATAAGAAATAAACTGAACTGTTTAATTAACAGTATGTAATCTTCAACAGTTTCTGAGTAAAATCCGACAAGTCACAAGGAGACCTGTGTTTTCTCTTTGGTGTTGACATGTTTACAACAAAAATTTTGACTGAACTGTTTAATTAATTATAAAATCTGTCCAGGTAAACTCTAATCACCGGAATTACATCGTAGGACCAGGTGACAAAATAAACACATAAAAACCAAGTACCGTGACAAGTGTATTGATTAAGTTCGGACAACAATCAATTATGAATCTTTATAAAAGTAATAAAACAATTTGGTATAATTAACGAGGGAAAATATATTAATTTTGACACTTTTGTACTGAAAATTGTTTGGCGGATGGCGATATGTGAGGTTGGCATTATAACGAGGGAATTATAACGTACAAATGTATATAGGACATCAGAAAATCGTGGCGATAAGCGAGTTTGACGTTATAAAGAGGGGCGATAAAATGAGGGAGCACTGTATATAGGAAAAAAAATCCACTCAAAATAGCAAACCTCTTTATAAAGGGAACCTGTCTATAAAGGGCACTTATATGTTTTCCCTTCAGTGCCCTTTATAGACAGGTTTGACTACTATAAAATATTTATTTCATTGTAGTTGATGGAATATGGTCAGATTGGTCTGAAGTATCAGAATGTTCAGTTACTTGTGGTGGAGGTGTTCAGAAAATGGAACGTTCTTGTAACAACCCAGCACCATTACATGGAGGCAAATCTTGTGAGGGAGATAAAACACAGACACAGAAATGTAATGAACAAGCGTGTCCAGGTAACGATCCATTAAATTATTTTCTGCTATTGATTTTAAAATACCCATTGTTCCCTCTGTAAAATTAAAACATTCGATGTTCATAATGGTGTGATGCCTTAGGCTTAGATAATGAGTAGATAATAATCTACATTTTATTGGTATCACTTGGTAGGAGAGTCTATTAAGCTTTCTTTTCATAATATTAGTTTCGAGGGGGGGTATCATCTGTTCAGTAGTCGGTGTTTTAGAACAGGCATGATATTATATTATATTCATCCTTGAATTCTACAGTTACATTATTAAGGCTTTTGGCTTTCCTTCCTGTTTTGGACATTTGGTTTTCATACACCTATTAAACTTTTTTATTTGGCTTTCCAATATTTTGTCTTTAAGCATGCCCCAAGAAATTTATGCCAGAAATGCATCATGAGCACTTAAAAAATCGATATTTACATTGTATAACTTAATCATTGCTTGTTTTTGTCCCTTTTCTTTTTGGCCATTGAATTGTCTGTCCTTCGATTTACAGCGTCTTGTTATCCCTTTCGTATCTTCAAGCTTTTCTTATACCAGTGATGGAATCATAATCCTGCGAACCAGGTAGCTAAATAGTCAAACCTGGCTGAACAGGCACCTCTGTATGACGGGCACCTGCTTATTACGGCCATACTGACATCCCCTGATGCATTTCTCTATTAAATAACTCCTTATATAACGGGCACTGTCTAACATGGGCAGCGGGATGGTATTTTCATACAAATTGTCGCTGAAACCTCCATATAACAGGCAATTGTCAATCAGTTCACTCAGAAGATAAACATTGTCTGTCGATGCACTCAGGATTTAACCATCTAATTGACACAATACAATCAATAGTTCAGGTATATAATCTGCATCAACTTCTAACCCATTCGTGTGGAGGACAAATGCATGAATAGAGCTTAAATTCTGGCAAGAAAAGGGTATAATGAAATAAAAAATGTGTTCAATTATCGTTAAATATTTCCGTCTTTCACGACTTTTGTGGGTGAAATTTAAAGAGAAAAAAAGAATAATTATATTAAATGATTGACTTTTTTACTTTCTTTCAACAGCTATTGTTATCTTAATTGTTATCGTAATTACAATTAAACTTTATGATCAGAAGAATGAAATTTACTGACAAAGCGTTTTCAAATTCAATCACTCGCGAATAGCTATAAATAGCCTAATCACACAATCAGCCTGTGTTTACCTTGATCTGTTACCGCACTTTCTTTAAGCGAATGTTGACAGAAATATATGCTGGGAACCAGTACTTCATAATTCAATAATTTTCAAAAACACGATTTTTATTTATAAAAGTGAAAGATTAAAATGAGTTTTTTCTAAAGTAAGCAATTTTAAATATTTGATATAAATAAGAAATAAACTGAACTGTTTAATTAACAGTACGTAATCTTCAACAGTTTCTGAGTAAAATCCGACAAGTCACAAGGGGACCTGTGTTTTCTCTTTGGTGTTGACATGTTTACAACAAAAATTTTGACTGAACTGTTTAATTAATTATAAAATCTGTCCAGGTAAACTCTAATCACCGGAATTACATCGTAGGACCAGATGACAAAATAAACACATAAAAACCAAGTACCGTGACAAGTGTATTGATTAAGTTCGGACAACAATCAGTTATGAATCTTTATAAAAGTAATAAAACAATTTGGCATAATTAACGAGGGAAAATATATTAATTTCGACACTTTTGTACTGAAAATTGTTTGGTGGATTGCGATATGCGAGGTTGGCATTATAACGAAGGAATTATAACGTACAAATGTATATAGGGCATCAGAAAATCGTGGCGATAAGCGAGTTTGGCGTTATAAAGAGGGACGATAAAATGAGGGGGCACTGTATATGGGAAAAAAAATCCACTCAAAATAGCAAACCTCTTTATATAGGGAACCTGTCTATAAAGGGCACTTATATGTTTTCCTTTCAGTGCCCTTTATAGACAGGTTTGACTGTACTATAAAATATTTATTTCATTGTAGTTGATGGAATATGGTCAGATTGGTCTGAAGCATCAGAATGTTCAGTTACTTGTGGTGGAGGTGTTCAGAAAATGGAACGCTCTTGTAACAACCCAGCACCATTACATGGAGGCAAACCTTGTGAGGGAGATAAAACACAGACACAGAAATGTAATGAACAAGCGTGTCCAGGTAACGATCCATTAAATTATTTTCTGCTATTGATTTTAAAATACCCATTGTTCCCTCTATAAAATTAAAACATTCGATGTTCATAATGGTGTGATGCCTTAGGATTAGATAATGTGTAGATAAAAATCTACATTTTATTGGTATCACTTGGTAGGAGAGTCTATTAAGCTTTCTTTTCATAATATTAGTTTCAGGGGGTATCATCTGTTCAGTAGTCAGTGTTTTAGAACAGGCATGATATTATATGTTATTCCGCAATCAGACAGGGTATATAATGTGACATTCCCGGCTTAGGATCTATATAAGCCGGGATGTCACATTATATACCCTGTCTGATAGCTGAATAACAGATATATTACAGATTTAACCATTGGTTTTTTTTAAATACAACTTCCAACTGTATTAAATAAATTTGCGTCTTTTATTTTCATTTTCGGTATCTCTAGATGTCCGTTTCCGTACCTTTGAAGTCATTCTTCAATGACGTCAAAATAAGTGTCACGTCATATTTCATGGATGAGGGTGTCTCATGAAGGAAAATACTGTACTAAATTGTTAAATCAATACAGTTTCATATGTAGTAAATTTTATAAACTCTATAAATATAACATTAGTATATCACATAACAAAACAACGGGTTTGCAAAATAATTTCAATAATTTAAATGTTAACAACATGTAAGTAAAACCTCGATGTGGCCCCATGACGTTGAAAGTTTTCAAGGCTCAACATTTTGTTTATTTGTTATGGTACAGCCGTGGAACATAGGAGTTTGCTGAATCGATCAGGTATTTGTGACGGAATTAACCGTTGTAATATTTTTTTGTTCATGCAGCCGTTTTGAGTATAAAAACAGGATTTAATTTGGTAAAAATACATTTATTATTCCGTATTATACCATTGATTCAGTGAAACGTAATGTTTTGTCGTCCATGTTTTAATCGTTTTTGGGGACTGAAATATATACCCTGTCTGTTTTCCGAATATATGCTGACATTCAGGGTTGAAGAACCAATGAAAATATGTGTAACAAACTAAATCCGTAATATTATATTATATTCATCCTTGAAATCTACAGTTACATTATTAAGGCTTTTGGCTTTCCTTCCTGTTTTGGACATTTGGTTTTCATACTCCTATTAAACTTTTTTATTTGGCTTTCCAATATTTTGTCTTTAAGCGTGCCCCAAGAAATTTATGCCATAAATGCGTCATCAGCACTTAAAAAAAAATCAATATTTACATTGTATAACTTGATCATTGCTTGTTTTTGTCCCTTTTCTTTTTGGCCATTGAATTTTCTGTCCTTCGATTTACAGCGTCTTGTTATCCCTTTCGTATCTTCAAACTTTTCTTATACCAGTGGTGGAATCATAATCCTGCGAACCAGGTAGCTAAATACAGTCAAACCTGGCTTAACGGGCACCTCTGTATGATGGGCACTTGCTTATAACAGCCATGCTGACAACCCCCTGATGCATTTCTCTATTAAATAACTCCTTATATAACGGGCACTGTCTAACACAGGCAGCAGGCATGGTATTTTCATACAAATCGTCGCTGAAACCTCCATATAACGGGCAATTGTCAATCAATTCACTCGGAAGATAAACATTGTCTGTCGATGCACTCAGGATTTAACCATCTAATTGACACAATGCAATTAATAGTTCGGGTATATAATCTGCATCAACTTCTAACCCGTTCGTGTGGAGGACAAATGCATGAATAGAGCTTAAATTCTGGCAAGAAAAGGGTATAATGAAATAAAAAATGTGTTCAATTATCGTTAAATATTTCCGTCTTTCACGACTTTTGTGGGTGAAATTTAGAGAAAAAAAAAGAATATTTATATCAAATGATTGACTTTTTTACTTTCTTTCAACAGCTATTGTTATCTTAATTGTTATCGTAATTACAATTAAACTTTATGATCAGAAGAATGAAATTTACTGACAAAGCGTTTTCAAATTCAATCACTCGCCGATAGCTATAAATAGCCTAATCACACAATCAATTATGAATCTTTATAAAAGTAATGAAACAATTTGGCATAATTAACGGGCGAAAATATATTAATTTTGACACTTTTGTACTGAAAATTGTTTGGCAGATTGCGATATGCGAGGTTGGCATTATAACGAGGCAATTATAACTTACAAATGTATATAGGACATCAGAAAATCGTGGCGATAATCGAGTTTGGCGTTATAAAGAGGGATATAAAATGAGGGAGCACTGTATATGGGAAAAAAAATCCACTCAAAATAGCAAACCTCTTTATAAAGGGAACCTGTCTATAAAGGGCACTTATATGTTTTCCCTTCAGTGCCCTTTATAGACAGGTTTGACTATACTATAAAATATTTATTTCATTGTAGTTGATGGAATATGGTCAGATTGGTCTGAACCATCAGAATGTTCAGTTACTTGTGGTGGAGGTGTTCAGAAAATGGAACGTTCTTGTAACAACCCAGCACCATTACATGGAGGCAAACCTTGTGAGGGAGATAAAACACAGACACAGAAATGTAATGAACAAGCGTGTCCAGGTAACGATCCATTAAATTATTTTCTGGTATTGATTTTAAAATACCCATTGTTCCCTCTATAAAATTAAAACATTCCATGTTCAAAATGGCGGTGCTCTTGTTTTGTATTTGTCATGACATTTTTACTGTTAAACTGTCTATAGGGAATAGTTTAAAACATGCATAATTTCATATTATAAATCATGCACTGTTTTATTTTGCTATGCGCTATAAATAACACAATCTTAGATTCAAACAGGTATATGAAAGCAATTTAAAAGGGGGGATAATTCAACTTATACTTTCACGAAAAGGAGGGTGGGGGGCATGTACCTTGTAAATGCAACTGCTACTAAACTGCTTATTGAATTTTTATGAAACTTTACACAGTTGTAGTACACAACCTGCAGATGTGCATGAAGGAATACCGTTCCTGTGTAAAATTTAGAAGGGGGGATAATTCAACTTATACTTTCACAAAAAGGGGGGTCGTGTACCTTGTAAGCGCAACTCCTCCTAAGCGACTGATTGGAGTTTTGTGAAACTTTACACAGTTGTAGTACACTACCTGCAGATGTGCATGAAGGAATATGGTTGCTGTCCAAAATTTAAAAGGGGAGATAATTCAACTTATACTTTCACGAAAAGGGGGGGGGGGGACATGTACTTTGTAAGCGCAACTACTACTAAACTGCTTATTGAATTTTTATGAAGCTTTACACAATTGTAGTACACAACCTGCAGATGTGCATGAAGGAATACCGTTTCCGTGTAAAATTTAGAAGGGGAGATAGTTCAACTTATACTTTCACGAAAAGGGGGGTTGTGTACCTTGTAAGCGCAACTCCTTCTAAAGTCTTATTGGAGCTTTGTGAAACTTTACACAGTTGTAGTACACTACCTGCAGATGTGCATGAAGGAATATGGTTGCTGTCCAAAATTTAAAAGGGGAGATAATTCAACTTATACTTTCACGAAAAAGGGGGGACATGTACCTTGTAAGCGCAACTGCTACTAAACTGCTTATTGAATTTTTATGAAACTTTACACAATTGTAGTACACAACCTGCAGATGTGCATGAAGGAATACTGTTGCTGTCTAAAATTTAGAAGGGGAGTTAATTCAACTTATACTTTCACGAAAAGGGGGATCATGTACCTTGTAAGTGCAACTCCTCCTAAACAGCTTATTGGAGTTTTGTGAAACTTTACTGCACAGTTGTAGTACACTACCTGCAGATGTGCAGGAAGGAATATGGTTGCTGTCCAAAATTTAAAAGGGGAGATAATTCAACTTATACTTTCATGAAAATGGGGGGAGGGGCATGTACCTTGTAGCGCAACTTCTACTAAACTGCTTATTGAATTTTTATGAAACTATGCACAGTTGTAGTACACAACCTGCAGATGTTCATGAAGGTATTTAAACAATCCCACTTTGTTGAAGACCTTGTGGCGACCCCTAGATGATGGGATGTTGTCTCCTTGACATAACTCCATATCCGTTCATTTTTCATAGGTAACTTGCTAATATACCTGTATTCCAAAGTTTGAACATCATAGTATTGCAAGCGGGGGGTATCACTCAGTGAGGTCACTCACAGTTCTAGTTATATCCACAACAAAAAGGCACCTATATTAATTTAGTTCACCTAATAGGCACATCAATATTTCACTTCCTCAGTTGTGTCGTACACCTATATAGTTATAAAGGTGAATTTATGTACTAATGTAAGAAAAACAACAAAAATGGTCAGACATATAGCCAATTACATTTAATAAAAATGTAGATATCTAATTTAGTGTGCATGACATGTTTCTGGAATAACCTTCTTCAGGTACGCTCATAGTTGAGAGATTGGAAAGCTAAATAATATATATTTGGAAGCGAAATTCATCATGTTCACTAAATTAGATACCTACTTTCTCATATTTTTGTACATGAAGCAACACCTTCTAAAGTGTTTCTGTTATAAAATGAACTAAATATATTGTTCTTTTTTATCGTTGCTATTTCAAACAACGTCTTTATGTTTTTCAGAAGAGTGTGTTTGTGCAACATATGGTGATCCTCATATCAGAACATATGATGGCTTGGCAATGAAATTTCAAGGAATTTGTAGATACACTCTTTCAAAATCTGTTGCTCCTGTTTGTCCATTTAATGTTGAGGTTCAACATGAAAGACGATTTGGCAAACCGAAAGTGTCATATAATAAATATTTGGTTTTTGAAATATATGGAAAATCTTTCAGGATGGAAAAGAACTATATCTTAATGGTAAGTTTTCAGAGTCATTTATGGTTCCTTAAGGTTTAATGCTCTAAATAACTATACATGTTCGGCTCTCCAACCTTTCGGTATTAGCAAATTAGTATCATTTACGAGATGTAAGTTAGTTAAGTCCACACTACTTAATGTTCATTCCTTACAATCTTTTACTTTATTAAGTGAATTCTATTTTTACATTAGGGGTTAGGCTTAGGGTTATGGTGTTTAACCCGAGAACTTTTGGTTCTTTGTTGTTGTTTTTTTTTTTTTAACTCTAAGACATTTCGGTTTTTGCTAAGAAAATCATGATACTCCGAGAAAACTACCGACCTGCTATAAGTTACGGACAAACTTTATCACATTATGTTGTATCAAATCTATTTTTACACTAACAACTATCTACGTTCCCATATTGATATATATTTGTCAAAGGGTTTCATTCGATTTTTCACTTTGATAACAATTGTTTGTGTGTTTGTTTGATGGTGTTTAGTGCCACTTTCAACAATATTTCAGTTATATCGTGGCAGTCGGTTTTATTGGTGGAGGAAACTGTAGGACCCAGAGAAAACCACTGACTTATCACAAGTCACTGACAAACTTTATCACATAATGTTGTACACTTTGCCCTGATCGAGATTTGAACTCACAACATCAGTGGTGATAGGCACTGATTCAATAGATAGTTGTAAAAATATATGGAGGTGTACTATATGATATTTCTAAATATTTTTGTTAAATATATATGGAGGTGTACTATATGATGTTTTGTTGTGGAAAGCTGTACATATATAACATGGGAATTCACCTATTCGTAAAAGTAGATCACAAGTGTGCAATATGATGTTTTATCCTGGAAAGCTCTACATGTGCAATATGAGAAAATACAGCACTGTTTGAGACACACTTCTAGTACAAATGTAATGAAATAACAGATTCTAAGTTTAATAAGTACACACATGTATACCATAATTCAATATAATAGATATGTTCAATTGTCCTGTTGTGAAAAGAAATTTTAAACTGGTGGTCAACAATTCCACAAATATTTAAAAAAAACGAACAACTATAACTATTTTATCAGATTTATATTAACAATTTTATCTTCTTAGATGGACGATGAGTTTATAACCGTCCTAGGATATATGTTAGATGGACGTATATTTATTAGTTACTTGCCCGGAGGACTTTTAGCAATTGAAGCTGTGGAATGTGGTGTGAAAGTTATGTGGGATGGTAGACACATGGGAGTAGTAGCAGTACCAAGACCAGATCATCTAGGACACTTATCTGGTATGTGTGGAGATTGTGACAGGAATAAAGACAATGATTTAACCACAAAAGATGGGCAAAATGTAGCTCATCTTGGTAATAAAGCCTATACATTGGTTGGTGATAGCTATGTTGTTCTGACTTCATCTGGTGAACCAATTGGGTAAGTGTTTTTATTCTGGGGATAAAAATTATATTAAGGTACATGATGATTTATATATTTTTATTATTTTCTTTTAATCATTTTTAGATATCAGTAGATATTTGAGTAGTGCAGTAATTTGTGTTGTTGTGAATCTTTCACGAAATGAATATGATACATCAACAACATGACATTTATAATATTTTAAGCGCAAAATCGAATATATGTTAAATTGATTTTAATATATGAAAATAATTTCATACTTCTAAAATGTTTTACTCAGTAGTGAAAGATTTATTGACTTTTAGAGTAAGCACTAAGGAACATTTTAGAGTAAACACTTAGGAACATTTTAGAGTAAGCACTTAGGAACATTTTAGAGTAAACACTTAGGAACATTTTAGAGTAAGCACTTAGGAACACTTTAGAGTAAACACTTAGGAACATTTTAGAGTAAACACTTAGGAACATTTTAGAGTAAACACTTAGGAACATTTTAGAGTAAACACTTAGGAACATTTTAGAGTAAGCACTTAGGAACACTTTAGAGTAAACACTTAGGAACATTTTAGAGTAAGCACTTAGGAACATTTTAGAGTAAACACTTAGGAACATTTTAGAGTAAACACTTAGGAACATTTTAGAGTAAACACTTAGAAACATTTTAGAGTAAACACTTAGGAACATTTTAGAGTAAGCACTTAGGAACATTTTAGAGTAAACACTTAGGAACATTTTAGAGTAAACACTTGAGAACATTTTAGAGTAAGCGCTTAGGAACATTTTAGAGTAAACACTTAGGAACACTTTAGAGTAAACACTTAGGAACATTTTAGAGTAAACACTTAGGAACATTTTAGAGTAAACACTTAGGAACATTTTAGAGTAAACACTTAGGAACATTTTAGAGTAAGCACTTAGGAACATTCTAGAGTAAACACTTAGGAACATTTTAGAGTAAACACTTAGGAACATTTTAGAGTAAACACTTAGGAACATTTTAGAGTAAACACTTAGGAACATTTTAGAGTAAACACTTGAGAACATTTTAGAGTAAACACTTAGGAACATTTTAGAGTAAACACTTAGGAACATTTTAGAGTAAGCACTTAGGAACATTTTAGAGTAAGCACTTGGGAAAATTTTAGAGTAAACACTTAGGAACATTTTAGAGTAAACACTTAGGAACATTTTAGAGTAAGCACTTAGAAACATTCTAGAGTAAACACTTAGGAACATTCTAGAGTAAACACTTAGGAACATTCTAGAGTAAACACTTAGGAACATTTTAGAGTAAACACTTAGGAACATTTTAGAGTAAACACTTAGGAACATTTTAGAGTAAACACTTAGGAACATTTTAGAGTAAACACTTAGGAACATTTTAGAGTAAACACTTAGGAACATTTTAGAGTAAACACTTAGGAACATTTTAGAGTAAGCACTAAGGAACATTTTAGAGTAAACACTTAGGAACATTTTAGAGTTTTAATATCAGTTTAATAATTTCCATTTTCTTATTAATGACTGTCAGATTTCTCTCTTTGACATTTTGCATTGAGATAGTGGGAATAGGTGTACATGTTTGTTACAAAAATCAATTCATTATTGAAATTAATATTTTACATTGTTTGTTACAAAAGTTAATTGATTGGAATCCTCATTTGCAGTTGCCCTCAAATAAAAACACCACCGACGCCTAAATGTCCAGATAGTATGGCAGCTGAAAAAAAATGTGCCATGCTAAAGAAGGACAATGCTGGAAGTCCTTTCAAAGCTTGTATGAACAAATATGACGCTGAAGTAAAGTTTGATGATATGTTTGATGCCTGTGTTTTTGATGCTTGTGAATCTGGTAACAGTGCCGAGCTTCTTTGTGATAGTTTTGAATTCGCAGAAAACGAATGTGAAAAGAATACAGAAACGGTTCATTGGAGAACAGAAAATTTCTGTCGTATGTATATGTTTCATACAATTAGATTATGATTACAAAACATCTTGCATAAACTAATATATACAAGGTTTAAGTCAAATGGCCATACATTTGTAAAATTAAAATAAAAACAGAGTATAAAGTCAAATTATTATAATTTTAGCCTATTTTCAGTTTTCAATAGATAGTATTGAGTAGACATTTATGTATTACAGTAGTCCTCCTCTTATAAGATCATTCTCTTTGGAATGGAAATGGGGGCATTATCTCTTGAAGTGGACACTATAGTTTTCTCACTAAGTGTATATGAAATATGGCCTGTTAAGAGGGGTAGCCTTTGGTGGGAGTGTACTTATAAGATGGGAAACTTGTGCAAGGAGTTTCCTTATAAGAGGGGAACAACTGTATATAAATGAGATTAAATGTGTTTAGTTCAATACTAATTATGCATATTCACGAAACACTAATATAAGACGAGAGTGTTTTTGTTTATAAAACATAAGAAAATAGAGAAAACATATATGCTTTTATTTACCTTTTTAGAAACTGAAATACATTTTTGTACAACATGTATAAGTAGAGACCCTAAAGTTCATCACTACTAACTGTTAAAGAAAAGTCATATCCTTCCGGAGCACCCAAGTTCACCCCCGGTTTTTAGTGGGGTTCGTGTTGCACGATCTTTAGTTTTCTGTATCTGTCTTGTAGATCGTTGTTTGTCCATTTATAATTTTTCGTTTGGTCATTGTGTTGTCTGTCCTTCTTTGATTTACAGATTCTGGTTACCCCTTTGGTATCTTTTGGTCATTGTGTTGTCCTTCTTTGATTTACAGATTCTGGTTACCATATTGGTATCTTTTGGTCATTATGTTGTCTATCCTTCTTTGATTTACAGATTCTGGTTACCCCTTTGGTATCTTTTGGTCATTGTGTTGTCTGTCCTTCTTTACAGATTGTGGTTACCCCTTTGGTATCTTGTGGCCATTGTGTTGTATGTCCTTCTTTGATTTACAGATTCTGGTTACCCCTTTGGTATCTTTTGGTCATTGTGTTGTCCTTCTTTGATTTACAGATTCTGGTTACCCCTTTGGTATCTTTTGGTCATTATGTTGTCCTTCTTTGATTTACAGATTCTGGTTACCCCTTTTGTATCTTTTGGTCATTGTGTTGTCTGTCCTTCTTTGATTTACAGATTCTGGTTACCCCTTTGGTATCTTTTGGTCATAATGTTGTCTATCCATCTTTGATTTACAGATTCTGGTTACCCCTTTGGTATCTTTTGGTTATTGTGTTGTCTGTCCTTCTTTACAGATTCTGGTTACCCCTTTGGTATCTTGTGGCCATTGTGTTGTCTCCTTCTTTGATTTACAGATTCTGGTTACCCCTTTGGTATCTTTTGGTCATTGTGTTGTCTATCCTTCTTTGATTTACAGATTCTGGTTACCCCTTTGGTATCTTTTGGTCATTGTGTTGTCTGTCCTTCTTGGATTTACAGATTCTGGTTACCCCTTTGGTATCTTTTGGCCATTGTGTTGTCTGTCCTTCTTTGATTGACAGATTTTGGTTACCCCTTTGGAATCTTTTGGTCATTGTGTTGTCTGTCCTTCTTTGATTGACAGATTCTGGTTACCTCTTTGGTATCTTTTTGTCATTGTGTTGTCTGTCCTTCTTTTATTTACAGATTTTGGTTACCCCTTTGGTATCTTTTGGTCATTGTGTTGTCTGTCTTTCTTTGATTTACAGATTCTGGTTACCCCTTTGGTATCTTTTGGTCATTGTGTTGTCTGTCCTTCTTTACAGATTATGTTTACCCCTTTGGTATCTTTTGGCCATTGTGTTGTCTCCTTCTTTGATTTACAGATTCTGGTTACCCCTTTGGAATCTTGTAGTCATTGTGTTGTCTGTCCTTCTTTGATTTACAGATTCTGGTTACCCCTTTGGTATCCTTTGGCCATTGTGTTGTCTGTCCTTCTTTGATTGACAGAATCTGGTTACCCCTTTGGTATCTTTTGGTCATTGTGTTGTCTGTCCATCTTTACAGATTCTGGTTACCCCTTTGGTATCTTGTGGCCATTGTGTTGTCCCCTCCTTTGATTTACAGATTCTGGTTACCCCTTTGGTATCTTTTGGTCATTGTGTTGTCTGTCCTTCTTTGATTTACAGATTCTGGTTACCCCTTTGGTATCTTTTGGTCATTGTGTTGTCTGTCCTTCTTTGATTTACATGTTCTGGTTACCCCTTTGGTATCTTTTGGCCATTGTGTTTTCTGTCCTTCTTTGATTGACAGATTCTGGTTACCCCTTTGGAACCTTGTGGTCATTGTGTTGTCTCTCCTTCTTTGATTTACAGATTCTGGTTACCCCTTTGGTATCTGTTGGTCATTGTGTTGTCTGTCCTTCTTTGATTTACAGATTCTGGTTACCCCTTTGGTATCTTTTGGTCATTGTGTTGTCTGTCTTTCTTTACAGATTCTGATTACCCCTTTGGTATCTTGTGGCCATTGTGTTGTCTGTTCTTCTTTGATTCTGGTTACCCCTTTGGTATCTTGTGGCCTTTGTATTGTCTGTCCTTCTTTGATTCTGGTTACCCCTTTGGTATCTTTTGGCCATTGTGTTTTCTGTCCTTCTTTGATTGACAGATTCTGGTTACCCCTTAAGGATTGACAGATTGTGGTTACCCCTTTGGAATCTTGTAGTCATTGTGTTGTCTGTCCTTCTTTGATTTACAGATTCTGGTTACCTCTTTGGTATCTTTTGGCCATTGTGTTGTCTGTCCTTCATTTATTTACAGATTTTGGTTACCCCTTTGGTATCTTTTGGTCATTGTGTTGTCTGTCCTTCTTTGATTTACAGATTCTGGTTACCTCTTTGGTATCTTTTGGTCATTGTGTTGTCTGTCTTTCATTTATTTACAGATTTTGGTTACCCCTTTGGTATCTTTTGGTCATTGTGTTGTCTGTCCTTCTTTGATTTACAGATTCTGGTTACCCCTTTGGTATCTTTTGGTCATTGTGTTGTCTGTCCTTCTTTACAGATTCTGGTTACCCCTTTGGTATCTTGTGGCCATTGTGTTGTCTCCTTCTTTGATTTACAGATTCTGGTTACCCCTTTGGTATCTTTTGGTCATTGTGTTGTCTGTCCTTCTTTGATTTACAGATTCTGGTTACCCCTTTGGTATCTTTTGGTCATTGTGTTGTCTGTCCTTCTTTACAGATTGTGGTTACCCCTTTGGTATCTTGTGGCCATTGTGTTGTATGTCCTTCTTTGATTTACAGATTCTGGTTACCCCTTTGGTATCTTTTGGTCATTGTGTTGTCCTTCTTTGATTTACAGATTCTGGTTACCCCTTTGGTATCTTTTGGTCATTATGTTGTCCTTCTTTGATTTACAGATTCTGGTTACCCCTTTTGTATCTTTTGGTCATTGTGTTGTCTGTCCTTCTTTGATTTACAGATTCTGGTTACCCCTTTGGTATCTTTTGGTCATAATGTTGTCTATCCATCTTTGATTTACAGATTCTGGTTACCCCTTTGGTATCTTTTGGTTATTGTGTTGTCTGTCCTTCTTTACAGATTCTGGTTACCCCTTTGGTATCTTGTGGCCATTGTGTTGTCTCCTTCTTTGATTTACAGATTCTGGTTACCCCTTTGGTATCTTTTGGTCATTGTGTTGTCTATCCTTCTTTGATTTACAGATTCTGGTTACCCCTTTGGTATCTTTTGGTCATTGTGTTGTCTGTCCTTCTTGGATTTACAGATTCTGGTTACCCCTTTGGTATCTTTTGGCCATTGTGTTGTCTGTCCTTCTTTGATTGACAGATTTTGGTTACCCCTTTGGAATCTTTTGGTCATTGTGTTGTCTGTCCTTCTTTGATTGACAGATTCTGGTTACCTCTTTGGTATCTTTTTGTCATTGTGTTGTCTGTCCTTCTTTTATTTACAGATTTTGGTTACCCCTTTGGTATCTTTTGGTCATTGTGTTGTCTGTCTTTCTTTGATTTACAGATTCTGGTTACCCCTTTGGTATCTTTTGGTCATTGTGTTGTCTGTCCTTCTTTACAGATTATGTTTACCCCTTTGGTATCTTTTGGCCATTGTGTTGTCTCCTTCTTTGATTTACAGATTCTGGTTACCCCTTTGGAATCTTGTAGTCATTGTGTTGTCTGTCCTTCTTTGATTTACAGATTCTGGTTACCCCTTTGGTATCCTTTGGCCATTGTGTTGTCTGTCCTTCTTTGATTGACAGAATCTGGTTACCCCTTTGGTATCTTTTGGTCATTGTGTTGTCTGTCCATCTTTACAGATTCTGGTTACCCCTTTGGTATCTTGTGGCCATTGTGTTGTCCCCTTCTTTGATTTACAGATTCTGGTTACCCCTTTGGTATCTTTTGGTCATTGTGTTGTCTGTCCTTCTTTGATTTACAGATTCTGGTTACCCCTTTGGTATCTTTTGGTCATTGTGTTGTCTGTCCTTCTTTGATTTACATGTTCTGGTTACCCCTTTGGTATCTTTTGGCCATTGTGTTTTCTGTCCTTCTTTGATTGACAGATTCTGGTTACCCCTTTGGAACCTTGTGGTCATTGTGTTGTCTCTCCTTCTTTGATTTACAGATTCTGGTTACCCCTTTGGTATCTGTTGGTCATTGTGTTGTCTGTCCTTCTTTGATTTACAGATTCTGGTTACCCCTTTGGTATCTTTTGGTCATTGTGTTGTCTGTCTTTCTTTACAGATTCTGATTACCCCTTTGGTATATTGTGGCCATTGTGTTGTCTGTTCTTCTTTGATTCTGGTTACCCCTTTGGTATCTTGTGGCCTTTGTATTGTCTGTCCTTCTTTGATTCTGGTTACCCCTTTGGTATCTTTTGGCCATTGTGTTTTCTGTCCTTCTTTGATTGACAGATTCTGGTTACCCCTTAAGGATTGACAGATTGTGGTTACCCCTTTGGAATCTTGTAGTCATTGTGTTGTCTGTCCTTCTTTGATTTACAGATTCTGGTTACCTCTTTGGTATCTTTTGGCCATTGTGTTGTCTGTCCTTCATTTATTTACAGATTTTGGTTACCCCTTTGGTATCTTTTGGTCATTGTGTTGTCTGTCCTTCTTTGATTTACAGATTCTGGTTACCTCTTTGGTATCTTTTGGTCATTGTGTTGTCTGTCTTTCATTTATTTACAGATTTTGGTTACCCCTTTGGTATCTTTTGGTCATTGTGTTGTCTGTCCTTCTTTGATTTACAGATTCTGGTTACCCCTTTGGTATCTTTTGGTCATTGTGTTGTCTGTCCTTCTTTACAGATTCTGGTTACCCCTTTGGTATCTTGTGGCCATTGTGTTGTCTCCTTCTTTGATTTACAGATTCTGGTTACCCCTTTGGTATCTTTTGGTCATTGTGTTGTCTGTCCTTCTTTGATTTACAGATTCTGGTTACCCCTTTGGTATCTTTTGGTCATTGTGTTGTCTGTCCTTCTTTTATTTACAGATTCTGGTTACCCCTTTGGTATCCTTTGGCCATTATGTTGTCTGTCCTTCTTTGATTGACAGATTCTGGTTACCCCTTTGGAATCTTGTGGTCATTGTGTTTTCTGTCCTTCTTTGATTTACAGGTTCTGGTTATCTCTTTGGTATCTTTTGGCCATTGTGTTGTCTGTCCTTCTTTTATTTACAGATTTTGGTTACCCCTTTGGTATCTTTTGGTCATTGTGTTGTCTGTCCTTCTTTGATTTACAGATTCTGGTTACCCCTTTGGTATCTTTTGGTCATTGTGTCATCTGTCCTTCTTTACAGATTCTGGTTACCCCTTTGGTATCTTGTGGTCATTGTGTTGTCTCCTTCTTTGATTTACAGATTCTGGTTACCCCTTTGGTATCTTTTGGTCATTGTGTCGTCTGTCCTTCTTTGATTTACAGATTCTGGTTACCCCTTTGGTATCTTTTGGCCATTGTGTTGTCTGTCCTTCTTTGATTTACAGATTCTGGTTATCCCTTTGGTATCTGTTGGCCATTGTGTTGTCTGTCCTTCTTTTATTTAAAGATTTTGGTTACACCTTTGGTATCTGTTGGTCATTGTGTTGTCTGTCCTTCTTTGATTTACAGATTCTGGTTACCCCTTTGGTATCTTTTGGGCATTGTGTTGTCTGTCCTTTACAGATTCTGGTTACCCCTTTGGTATCTTGTGGCCATTGTGTTGTCTGTCCTTCTTTGATTCTGGTTACCCCTTTGGTATCTTGTGGCCCTTGTATTGTCTGTCCTTCTTTGATTCTGGTTACCCCTGTGGTATATTTTGGTCATTGTGTTGTCTGTCCTTCTTTGATTCTGGTTACCCCTTTTCTTTCTTTTTTACTGTACAGATGTCATATATATATATATGTGCTACAATGAGCTGATGGCCTTCGAAAATATATTTGCAATTACTTACCTTTTGAATTTTGACTGAAAGAAAATATAGTTATAAGAAACATATCATTTTGGAATAGGTCTTTCTATAATGGTCAGGTGACAAATTGTAAATAAACGTTAGAGAAAATCCAGAGACACTGGCAGCATTGTGCACACAACACAGAACGAAGATAACAAAACAAAAATGTACAACACAGAAAACTAAAAAGATGAGCAACATGCACCCCAATAAAAAACAGAGTAAACCTAGGTGCTCGTGAAGGATAAGCAGTTCTGGTTTCTTATAAGGCATCCACCGTGTTACATCCTGTCAATATCATGGACATAGCATGACTTTTTAATCTTAGACAATAAATCTTAATGTACAAATCATGTATATTTGCAGCAATGCATTGCCAAGGAGATATGGAATTTAAAGATGAAGTAGCATGTATACCTAGTTGTGAGGAGAGACAATGCAATGAGGCCCCACGACCAGGCTGTACCTGTCCGGAAGGTACAGTTCTCCTAGATGCTCAATCTGGCACATGTGTTCCACGCGATAAATGTGAATATTGTCAAAACGCTGATGGTGTAAAAGTTATGGTGAGTTCATAAAGTAATGTGACAAATTAAGTTTTCGGTAAGAATAAAATCTTAGAGAGGCGATTACAATTCAGTTCAAAACTGTAATTACTAGTAAAACAGATCATTTGTTTTTAAATGATAATGTTAAGGACGAGTTCAGTCCTCTCCAATCTTCTATATTAAGATAAACATACATATTATGAATGCTAAGGATTATCTGTATAGATCCTTTTATTTTTTATATACTCAGTAAATCATTATATCTCTGAGGGGCAGTCATGGTTGTGATCATATGATAGTACCTATGCAATCAATGCCTATCACCACTAATGTTGAAAGTTTGAATTCCAATCAGGTGAGGTGTATTCGATACAACATTATGTGATAAAGTTTGTCAGTGACTTGCGACAGGTCAGTGTTTTTCTCCAGGTACCCTGGTTTCCTCCACCAATAAAACTGACCGCCACGATATAGCTGAAATATTGTTGAAAGTGGCGTTAAACACACTAGACCATTATACCTTCGTCTTTATTATAAATATATGTATAATGTATATTATATAACCTGGTATATTACTATTAGTAAGAATGGATATATGGACGTAAATGAACATGATACTGTCCAAATTTACACTTAAGACACAAATTAAAGTAAAGGAGTAGCTCCTGCTTTGCACCCTTTTCCTGTCATACAATAATTTGTAAAGCAAACTTATAAAAACAGTATCACTATAAAAGTTAGTCAAATCTCTGTTATATTGGGAAATATTTGTGAAGTAAACATAAAAATAAATGATCTTGTTAGTAAATATCACTTGTAGCAAATTAGATGGTGTTGGCATGATAAGAAATGTCAAAATTAGCATCACTGGAAATACTTGGAGAACTTTTGATTAACTTTTAAATAATCAGTTAGTCCTTTGGTTTTTTTGGGTTTTTTTTATCATTTTGTAATTATGTCTTGTGAAAGGTAGTGTTTTCATTGAACGTTTGTGGCATACAATTATATCTTTTTATTTATCTTGGACAGACATATATTTAATTTGGTTTTGTAATTAATTGAATGTAGTGCATCTTAATCTACCATGTGTTCTATGATAGCTTGGTGATACCCTCAACAAAGGCAACTGTAAAGCCACGAAACAATGTGTTCGAAATGATCCATTACCACAACTACAGGATAAGGCTGCAGTACCATGCCAACAATCTGAAGTATGTGAACCAGATGGATCCATGGTTTATTCCTGCAGAGGTATTTGGGGTTTTTTCTTTTCTTTTGCTCTTTGTTTTTTTATAAAGAAGAAGAGTTTGAAGATACCAAAGGGGTAATAAGAATCTGTAAATCGAAGGACAGACAACACAATGGCCAAAAGAAAAGTGACAAAAGGACAAGCAATGATTTACAAAACATTACACATAAAACTAAAGATCAAGTAACACGAACCCCACTAAAAACAGGGAATGAGCTCTGGTGCTCCGGAAGGGTAAGCAGTTCATGCTCCACTAGTGGCACCCATCGTGTTACTCTAAATTAGAAGTTCTGACATCAAGAGCAAAATTGTGAACAGTTTTATATTTCTGTTTAGAGCATCTGATTTCACACTTTTATGATGTAAAAAAAATATTGGATCACAACGACAAATATGGTGTATCTGGCTGTTCTGAATATTATAAGAAAATATAATGATGTTGGGTGAAATTAATAAGTTGACAGTATACATTATACACCATGCACACACAAAGAATATTTCTTAGAACATATTAACATGATACCATATATTGTTAGATACCATGTACAGATTACTAGTTGTAATGTAAAACATTTTAAACATTTTACATTTTAAATCAAAATTAATCATGTTTCTGCACTCTGTACACCTCCGACAACTCATTGTTTGTACTGTTGCAGCTTTTGAATCAGAAGTGTTCTCAATCTCACCAATCTCATTGTTTCTTTAACTTCTACATTCATTTAGGGCTATTCTAGGGAAATTATAAAGGGGGTGGGGGGTGGTGGAAGGCACTTTTAACGATAATATAGATTTGCTTGGATGGTGGGTCCAGTTAAAAAGTGCTTATTGTTTATCAAATATTTGAATACATTCGGATATAATATACAAAAAACACTGAAAAACCATCAACTTTTCACATTGCCAACATCTATATCTAATGGGAGAAGATTCTTACCTCATACACGAAAGTATGTATGCAAGTAAGAAGACCATATACCTGTATCTACATGCATATTCTATACTCTGGTGTCTATTTGTATTTATTTTTTCCAATACGACTGTTGTCCGTTGTTGATGCTTTAACAATTTGCATGTCAGTGTTGTCTCGCCAGGAATAAGTAATGTTAACTTTGCATTAATTATTTTAAATTGTTTTCAAAATATTTTGTAGTTCATTCGTATCCATCATACACTATGAGCACAATTGATTGTAATATTTTAGGATTACCTGAACTGTGAACAGTCCTGTCTAAAATTTCATACTTATTTACATGGGACTGCTGTACGTTTACAAGAATAATTTATTAACGGTCATCTAAAGACTGGGTTTAGGTTTGTGGTGTTTAATGCCCTTTCAACAATATTTCAGTTATTTAGAGGATACCCTGCCATGAACGTGGTTCGAACTCACAACGTTAGTGGTGATAAACACTGATTGCATGGGTAGTTGAAAATTCAACTACAATATGATCACGACCACAACGGTCCCTAAGGACTATGAGATTTTCTAATGTAGTACATATATTACATGGAACATAGTAATTTCTCATTGGCTGCAATTTGAAAGATTCAAAACCAGTGGAACTACTCAAATATGTGTATACATGTATAAACCTTACATTAATTTTCTTAGAATTAATATTTACGTCCGATTTCATGGGAGTTTGTGTTGTGTTTATATATTTTTTTGATCATTTTGTTTATAGTTATGTGTGGTATTTTGTACTTGGACCTCGCTTACCTCGGAAACATTTTCTGTTTAGGTAGTATACGACTATTTGTGGTCCTCACATCCTTTTGTCTCATTTTTTTTTCACTAGATAAATTGTTGCAAGCATAATTGTATGTAAATTAGAAATTTACTAGGTGACCAATAACAAGTTTTATTTGTAGACTGTTCTACAAAAGAATGCGCCAAAAATGCTGAATGTTATATAGATGCACAAAGCCAAATGCGCAGATGCAGGTGTATGGATGGTTATAGTGGGAAAGCAGAGACAGGATCTGAATGTTATAGTAAGTGCCGTAACTTTCAGCTGTATTTTAAACAGATATTAGTATATTCAATGTCGATTGAATTTATGTCATTAGACTTGTATGTTTGATTTGTGATTCCATTGTTTAGCTCATTTGTCTATCGTCGTTAAAATTTCACATTTTAATGATTTTCCTATGAAACCAAATAAAAGAAAAATGTAGGTTGGCTTTTTTTGGTTTCCTTAAATAAGAGTATTCTACAGCTCACCCTCTATCCAAGATTGTTCCTTTTAGTTAAAATAGAAATTTATTTTACTTTCAACATTTTGATTTGGAATAAACTGAAATTTGAATGATATGTATGCCTATTGATTGGTTCCCCCTAATGGTCCAGCTGGAACCAATCCTGATGTGTTGTATTAGTAAATTCTTCATGGATTGTCTCTTTTTAAAAACATATGACAGAAAGATTCAACCTACATCCATGTTGGCTTCTGATGACAATGAATTCTTTAAATGGCCAAAATGGTTACGTGTAATAAGTATATAATGCATTCTCTTATTGTAGAAAATCGCATCTGCTGTTCCAAATTAATATATATATTCAATCTTTAAAATGCAATTCATTGGTATGTATATATGTGTTGCATCAGTAAAAGGGCTGCTCTGCATTCAATTTTAAAGTGAGCGAGAAACATTTGTAAGTGTTTTTTATATCTATTTGTGTTGTATTCTTTGATTACTATCATATATAATTATTATTTTTGTGTTGTAGAACCAACAACTACACCTCCAACAACTACAACTACTCCAGAACCACACTCAAACTCATGTAAGATTTTCTACCACTAGGGCAATCCTAATATATGTACATTTATGATTATGATTGTGGTGTTTAGCGTGTTCAACAATATTTCAGTTATATTGTGGCAGTCGGTTTTATTGGTGGAGGAAACAGGAGTACCCGGGAAAAACCCACCAACCTGCCGAATGTCACTAACAAACTTGAACACATAAAGTTGTATCAAGTACACATCGCCATGAGCTGGATTCAGATTTACAATGTTAGTGGTGATAGGTACTGATTGCACAGGTAGTTGTAAATCCAACTACCATATGACCATGACCATGAAGGCCCCCTGTACATTGTCGAAGATTATAGATCAAATGTATATGAAACCTCTGTTGGTTTGTATACATGATTTAGAGGCCACCGTGATTGATATTATCAACTGTAGACTGAAATAAGTGCTTACTACTTCAAGGAATACATTTTTTTGTGTCTGGTAACTTTGGTTAACCAAATCAAATATTTGGACAGTAACATGCCATATTAAAAATTTCTAATAGAACATGCATTACTTGTTAGCACGAATAAATTATAATTGTCACAAAATAATACATGTCAATAAATTATATAAATCTATAAATAAGAAATAAAATACAAAATCAAACAGATGTACATTTGTATTATGAATCTAAACCAATGTATTTCATAATAATGGGTTTTACCATGTGAAGAGTGTATGCCTCTCATTAAATGAAAATCATTTGTAAAATAATATTGCTGTCGTCAATTTTTTTTTTACTCTGTTGTGTTCGACTGTTGTGTGCTATGTAATATCAATGTAAATGGTTATTAAATAAGTAATACAGCGGGTGTCTTATAAGAAGCAGGAACCGCTTACCATTCGTTAGCACCTGGCTTTACCACCAGTTTTATTTTTGTGGGGTCTGTATTGCTCATCTTTTAATTTTCTGCGTTGTTTTTTTCTCTTTCATTTTTTCTTTGTTTAGTTGTGTTTGTTTGTCTTCGTCCTGTGTTCCCATTTCTGCCAGTGTCTTTGGATTATCCATTCGTTACTGTCCTTCAATTTTCTTAAATATGAAAAAACTTCCTTAATGGTATTTCTGATTATACCTTGGTACTTAAGGTAATAAATATCACATGACAACTTAAAAATAGATTTAGCTCAAGAATGCATATATACAGACAATGGCATATTGAAGATCATGGACGACCAAAGATAACAAAAAACCTGCCAGAGAAAACATTTTTTGAAGCAGTAGCATCTCATTAGTGTAGAAAACATTCTTTAATACATTTACATGTTAATCATGGTTTTATTTCTTTCAAATGGCTAAAAGTGCATATTTTTATACATAAATAATTATCCATTACAGATTGTGAACCCTGTCATGAGAATGCAAAATGTAAACCTATATATCCAGGATCGTCGGACTTTAGTTGTCAATGTACAGATCCATTCATGGGTGATGGTGTTAACTACTGTGATCTGGGTCAGTATGTCAAGAATACCTAGATCAAATTAATTGAAATCTCCTCTGGGTCAGTACAGTCAAACTTGTCTTAGCAACTTTGCCTAGCAATTTCCAAGCATTGATACCATTTTAAGTAAATACTCACTGCTAAATATAATTATAATCCTGTGTAGATTGCTATCGTAAGGTAAATGATTTATTGATAATTTAAGAGAGAGAATTCTTCATATTTTGTCAATCGGTTGAATTTTGCTTGTCAACAGAGATGAACTATTGATCTCTTGACCATTACGATTTACTTTGCATCAATTGCAGAAAAATTTATCTAACTCAAGTTACACGAATACAGAAAATCTCTAAAAGATTGTCAACAAGACGTGTTTGATGGGTTTGTGATTACGAAATATGTGGTTTCTTGACTCAATGAAAAACATAGTTTTTGATTTGCAGTAACTGTCTACCGATTAGATGTAAAAATAAAACAATTTCCTGATTCCTAGACAACATGAAGGAGAAATTATTGTCGGATTTGAGGGTGTAGGCCTAGGGTATGGGAGATAACTCTTTTTCAGTGTCTTCTCAAATATATGGTCATCTGTGCGTTTGAAAATCCACCCTCAATTCCAAGTTTCTTGGCAACACAGATTGTTTACATTGGATATGGACAGTTTTAATTAAAAAATTACCCCTTTTCCTTGTAACTTTCCATAGTTGTGCTCTTTGTCTTTTTGTATCTTATTGCTGTCAATAACAGAGTATTATTATCATATTCTTGTATCCATAAAATATCATTGAAATATCACTTTCCAGAAAAAATTCCCAGCGAAATATGTTGTAAAAAATGACAGGAATGTAACACATTTTGTGTGACAAACTTTTTTCCATTTAATTTCAAGTGTTTGTCAAATAAAAAATATTAAATATATAAACATATTATGAAACTATTGTACCATTGCTTTATTTGTAATGAATTAATCAAGTAAAGTCACCCCAAACAACCCCCTACTAACAAACAGTCCTGAAAAAAAAAAAAAAAAGACCAAGGCAGTAATTTGGTAATTTGGACATCCACTATGTCAAATATAAGAATTCAAATGCTTTTTGTTATTGGTAACTATTTTTTTTTTTATCTCATAAATAAAGAAACAGCAAAGGATGAGTGTGTAATAACTTTCCTTGACAATTTCATTTTTTTCTGGGTGCCATCCATGAAAAACATAATTTTAAATATTTTAAAAATCCGACAGTAAAAGTTTGTAAAATTTGGTGCAATTATGTCTATATGTATATTCTTTACTGTAGCATTTTTTGGTGGAAATTAATCAAGAGGATTTTTTTTTATCAGATTTTTAATACCAGGGTGGTACCTCAGGGCATTCCCCCTTTTTTCCAATTTCCACTGTTTGCACGTGATTATCTCCAAACAGGATATTCATGTATGCTAGATATTTCATATTTATTGAACAATAACACTCAAGTGTATTAAAGCCAAAATATTCCCTTTCAACCAGAAATAAATGCGTATATCTATTAGAAGTTTCCGAAACTAGTATTACCATCTGACGTCGGGAATACCCCTAAAATTGCTATATTTAGGATGTGCTATGGAGAAAACGGCACGGTGAAATTTCTTGAAACTTTGCCAGAAAATGTATTTAGACATACCTATTCCATGGTGCAAAAAAAATTAATCGATGGGAAAATTTCGGGATTAGCCAGGCCTACACCCTTAATCTGATCCAAATTGAAAGTGTCAAATAAAATTGATTCAGTGAGACAAAAGAGAAGATTTTAAGTTTTCCATTATGTTAACCATTACTGGATGTCTGTATTTTCCATTTGTCATATTCGCAATTCCGTCCATCATTTCTTGTTCATGACTTGCCACTGAATATGACTTGTCATCTGATTTTCTACATGAGTAACACAATGTTGCTACTATTGGATCAGTAACTGCTTACCTTTCCAGAGCACCTGGTTTATGGTACAGTTTGTGTTGCTCAATCCTTAGTTTTTAGTGTAGTGTTTTGTAAACCATTGTCATTTTTTTTTAATTGCCTATCCCTACAACTTTTGATTATCCCTTTCCGTATCGTTTCATCAGACTTTTCTTCTGTAAAATTTGAAAGACTTGCACAAAATATTGAGTTATTAAGTTCTGTTTGTTGTTTTATTTACAGTATCAACACCTATGACACATGCTTTGCCTCCTAAGCCTACAGAACCAGTAACTCCTCCTCCAGGTAAGGTTTTGATGCTTGAATACTATCACATTACATATAATTTCGTAATAAAACTTGCACAACAATAACACAATGAATTGAAATTTGGTAGGAAGCATCCTTGGAAGGTCCTCTATAAAGATTGCTCATTGTGTCCCGATCCATTAACAAACATGGCCACCACAGGCAATTCTTATTTCTGATTGGTTGATTTCTACAAAATCTTCTCCTCTGAAACTGCATGGCCAAATGAACCGAAACTTTATAGGAAGCATCTATGGAAGATTCTCTATAAAGATTGCTCATTTCGTCCAGATCCGTTAACAAACATGGCCACCACAGGCAATTCTTGTTTCTGATTGGTTGATTTCTAAAAAATCTTCTCTGAAATAGCCTGGCCAAATGACTTGAAATTTGGTAGGAAGCATCCTTGGAAGGTCCTCTATAAAAATTGCTCACTTAGTTCCGCTCCGTTAACAAACATAACCACCACAGGCAATTCTTGTTTCTGATTGGTCAATTTCTAAACAATCTTCTCCTCTGAAACCACTTTGCCAAATGAACCGAAACTTGGTAGGGAGCATCTATGGAAGGTTCTCTATATAGATGCTAATTTCGTCCAGATCCGTTAACAAACATTGCCGCCACAGGCAATTCTTATTTCTGATTGGTTGATTTCTAAAAAATCTTCTCCTCTGAAAACGCTTGGCCAAAAGAACCGAATCTTGGTAGAAAGTATCTATGGAGAATTCTCTATAAACATTGCTCTTTTCATCCCGATCCGTTAACAAACATGGCCACCACAGGGAATTTTTATTTCTGATTGGTTGATTTCTAAAAAATCTTCTCTGAAACCGCTTCGCCAAATGAACCGAAACTTGGTAGGAAGCATCTATGGAAGGTTCTCTATAATGATGCTCATTTATTTCCGATCCGCTTACAAACATGGTCGCCACAGGCAATTCTTATTTCTGATTGGCTGATTTGAAAAAAATCTTCTCCTCTGAAACCACTTGGCCAAATGAATCGAATCTGGGTAGGAAGCATCTATGGAAGGTTCTCTATAATGATGCTCATTTATTTCCGATCCGCTTACAAACATGGTCGCCACAGGCAATTCTTATTTCTGATTGGCTGATTTGAAAAAAATCTTCTCCTCTGAAACCACTTGGCCAAATGAATCGAATCTGGGTAGGAAGCATCTATGGAAGGTTCTCTATAGAGATTGCTCATTTCGCCCAGATCCAATAACAAACATGGCCACCACAGGCAATTCTTGTTTCTGATTGGTTGATTTCTAAAAAATCTTCTCCTCTGAAACAGCCTGGCCAAATGAATTGAAATTTGGTAGGAAGCATCCTTGGAAGGTCCTCTATAAAGATTGCTCACTTAGTTCCGCTCCTTTAACAAACATGGCTGCCACAGGCAATTCTTGTTTCTGATTGGTCAATTTCTAAAAAAATCTTTTCCTCTGAAACCGCTTTGCCAAATGAACCGAAGCTTGGTAGGAAGCATCTATGGAAGGTTCTCTATAAAGATGCTCATTTCGTCCAGATCCGTTAACAAACATGGTCACCACAGGCAATTCTTATTTCTAATTGGTTGATTTCTAAAAAATCTTCACTTCTGAAACCGCTTGGCTAAATGAACCGAATCTAGGAAGGAAGCATCTATGGAAGGTTCTTTATAAAGAGTGCTCATTTCGTCCAGATCTGTTAACAAACATGGCCACCACAGGGAATTCTTGTTTCTGATTGATTGATTTCTAAAAAATCTTCTCCTCTGAAACAGCCTGGCCAAATGAATTGAAATTTGGTAGGAAGCATCCTTGGAAGGTCCTCTATAAAGATTGCTCACTTAGTTCCACTCCATTAACAAACATGGCTGCCACAGGCAATTCTTGTTTCTGATTGGTCAATTTCTAAAAAAAAAAATTTCCTCTGAAACCGCTTTGCCAAATGAACCGAAGCTTGGTAGGAAGCATCTATGGAAGGTTCTCTATAAAGATGCTCATTTCGTCCAGATCCGTTAACAAACATGGTCACCACAGGCAATTCTTATTTCTAATTGGTTGATTTCTAAAAAATCTTCACTTCTGAAACCGCTTGGCTAAATGAACCGAATCTAGGTAGGAAGCATCTATGGAAGGTTCTCTATAAAGATTGCTCATTTCGTCCAGATCCGTTAACAAACATGGCCACCACAGGGAATTCTTGTTTCTGATTGGTTGATTTCTAAAAAATCTTCTCCTCTGAAACAGCCTGGCCAAATGAATTGAAATTTGGTAGGAAGCATCCTTGGAAGGTCCTCTATAAAGATTGCTCACTTAGATCCCCTCCATTAACAAACATGGCCACCACAGGCAATTCTTGTTTCTGATTGGTCAATTTCTAAAAATTCTTCTCTGAAACCGCTTTGCCAAATGAACCGAAGCTTGGTAGGAAGCATCTATGGAAGGTTCTCTATAAAGATGCTCATTTCGTCCAGATCCGTTAACAAACATGGCCACCACAGGCAATTCTTATTTCTAATTGGTTGATTTCTAAAAATTCTTCTCCTCTGAAACCGCTTGGCTAAATGAACCGAATCTAGATAGGAAGCATCTATGGAAGGTTCTCTATAAAGATTGCTCATTTCGTCCACATCCGTTAATAAACATGGCCACCACAGGGAATTCTTGTTTCTCATTGGTTGATTTCTAAAAAATCTTCTCCTCTGAAACAGCCTGGCCAAATGAATTGAAATTTGGTAGGAAGCATCCTTGGAAGGTCCTCTATAAAGATTGCTCACTTAGATCCACTCCATTAACAAACATGGCCACCACAGGTAATTCTTGTTTCTGATTGGTCAATTTCTAAAAAATCTTTTCCTCTGAAACCGCTTTGCCAAATGAACCGAAGCTTGGTAGGAAGATTCTATGGAAGGTTCTCTATAAAGATGCTCATTTCGTCCAGATCCATTAGCAAACATGGCTGTCACAGGCAATTCTTATTTCTGATTGGTTGATTTCTAAAAAATCTTCTCCTCTGAAACCGCTTGGTCAAATGAACCGAATCTTGGAAGAAAGCATCTATAGAAGGTTCTCTATAAACATTGCTCTTTTCGTCCCGATCAGTTAACAGAAATGGCCGCCACAGGCAATTCTTGTTTCTGATTGGATGATTTCTAAAAAAACTTCTCCTCTGAAACCGCTTGGCCAAATTAACCGAAATTTGATAGGAAGCATCTATGGAAGGTCCTCTATAATGATTGCTCATTTATTTCCGATCCATTTACAAACATGCCCGCCATAGGAAATTCTTGTTTCTGGTTGATCAATTTCTTTAAAATCTTCTCCTCTGAAACTGCTTTGCCAAATGAACCAAAACTTGGTAGGAACCATCTATGGAAGGTTCTCTATAAAAATTGCTCAATTCGTCCCGATCCGTTAACAAACCTGGCTGCCACAGGCAATTCTTTTTTCAAATTGGTCAATTTCTAAAAAATCTTCTCCTCTGAAACCGCTTTGCCAAATGAACCGAAACTTGGTAAGAAGCATCTATGGAAGGTTCTCTATAAAGAATTTTCATTTCGTCTAGATCCGTTTACAAACATGGCCACCACAGGCAATTCTTGTTTCTGGTTGGTCGATTTCTAAAAAGTCTTCTCCTCTGAAACCGCTCAGTCAAATGACTCGAAACTTGGTAGGAATCATCCTTGGAAGGTCCTCTATAAAGATTGCTCAAGGAAGCACCTATGGAAAGTTCTGTATTAAGTTTCCTCAAAGCAGAATGAAAGATGAGTGACACAGGCCCAGCCCACTGAGCCTCTAGTATTATTTAGCTTTCCAATATTTCGATATTGAGCATGCCTGATAAAGGTTATTCCAGAATCATGTCGTGCACACTAAATTAGATATCTACGTTTTTATCACACTTTTTATGCATTGCAAATGTCTACAAATATACCATATTCAACGTACGAAGTAGAAATTTGTTGGATTTGTCAATAACAAAAATAAAAACGTAGACATCTATTTTACAAGTTTATGTAATATCCTTAATAATTTTGTGTCAGCTTCTGTGACATCATGAATGTTTCAGTGATTTTGGTGTGACACAGCTATGTATTCTGATATAAGCTAATGGAAATAGAGATATATGATGGTTTGGTTGGTTTACAAGACGAACTGTAACGTGATTATAATATTACGACATTACTTAGTGCAGAACTGTAGCGTTATTATAATATTACGACATTACTTAGTGCAGAACTGTAGCGTTATTATAATATTATGACATTACTTAGTACAGAACTGTAGCGTTATTATAATATTACGACATTACATAGTGCAGAACTGTAGCGTTATTATAATATTACGACATTACTTAGTACAGAACTGTAGCATTATTATAATATTACGACATTACTTAGTGCAGAACTGTAACATGATAATAATATTACAACATCAATGATCAAGCCAAAAAATAGTGAATATTATATTTCAACAACTCACTACATTTGTATATTGAAAATCCCCTATTACAAGCATGACTATTTTATTAGATGAAGTATATTCTAAAGATCTCTGTATTTTCCTTTTTACAAGTTAGTGTAAAATGCATTTGCTTGTTGAAGAAAAGTGCATCTGCTGTTCTAGCTTAATAGATATATTCTTTCTTTCAAATGCAAGTCATTGATATGCATATAATTTTTGCATAAGTAATGGGCCGCTATACATTCAATTTTGAAGGGAATGAGAAAATTGGTAAGTGTTTTATACGCCCGCTTTAAGACGGGACGTATTATAGTATACCACTGTCCGTCCGTCTGTTCGTCTGTCTGTCCATCCATCCGTCCGTTTCACATGTCACGCTCTAACTTAAGAACCCATTTGCCAATTCACTTCAAATTTCACAGAGTTATTGGAATTGATGGTCTTGCGGTCTGTATACTTTATGGTGAAATTTCGAATTTTCATTCCAAAGTTATGGAACTTTATTCATCAAATTGTAGGTGATTTTTCGTATGTCATGCTGTAAATTGAGAACCCCTTAGCCAATTCACTTCAAACTTCGCACAGTTACTGGAATTGACAGTCTTATGTTCTGTATACTTTTTGGTGAAATTTAGATTTTTCATTCCAGATTGATGAAACTTTATTCATCAAATTGTAGGCAATTTTTCGTATGTCACGCTGTAAATTGAGAACCCCTTAGCCAATTCACTTCAAACTTCACACAGTTATTGGAATTGATAGTCTTATGGGCGTATCATGCGTTCTTGGTGCAGCTGTTTATTTAAATCTATTTGTGTTGTATTCTTTGATTACTATCATATATAATTATTACTTTTGTGTTGTTGAGCCTGAACCTACTCCACCACCAACAACTACACCTCCAAAAACTACATTTATTCCAGAACCACAACCACACTTATGTAAGATTTTCTACCACTAGGCCAACCCTAATATATGTACATTTATGATCATCATTGTGCTGTTTATCGTGTTCAACAATATTTCAGTTATTATTGTGGCAGTCGGTTTTATTGGTGGAGGAAACAGGAGTACCGGGAAAAAACCACCGTCCTGCCGAATGTCACTAACAAACTTGAACACATGAAGTTGTATCGAGTACACATTGCCATGAGCGGGATTCAAATTTACAATGTTAATGGTGATAGGCACTAATTGCACAGGTAGTTGTAAATCCAACTACCATACGACCACGACCATGAAGGCCCCCTGTACATTGTCAAAGATTATAGATGAAATGTATATGAAACCTCTGTTGGTTTGTATACATGATTTGGAGGCCACCGTGATTGATATTATCAACTGTAGACTGAAATAAGTGCTTACTACTTCAAGGAATACATTTTTTTATGTCTGGTAACTTTGGTTAACCGAATCAAATATTTGGACAGTAACATGCCATATTAAAAATTTCTAATAGAACATGCATTACTTGTTAGCACGAATAAATTATAATTGTCACAAAATAATACATGATTGATTGATTGATTGGTGTTTAACGTCCAGCGAACAATTTTTCAGCTATATTCAGGACGAGAACATTTAACAATTTAAACGCCACGGGACTCGAAACAAGGAAAGGTGATGGGTAGGGACGGATAATTTTGCCAGTGCAACAGGTCTCTCATGGACCACTCATCATGAGCATGCTCATAATGAGCTGTTACACTGGGTTCTTTAACATGTGGAGAGGGTGGCAATCTCTCAACACGGGACCTCGGTTTTATTTACGTCTCATCCGCAGGACGGGTTGGTTGTGAATTTCTACATCCCGCACAACCGACGGACGCCCCTTCAAGCCGAAGAAGCTCTCGGTCCCATTTCTATATCCCGGGGTTCCCGCGGGGTTGACCCCTTTTAGAGGACCAGTGCCTCTAGGGTGGAGAAACCTGGTGCCTAATAATAATACATGTCAATAAATTATATAAATCTATAAATAAGAAATAAAATACAAAATCAAACAGATGTATTATGAATCTAAACCAATGTATTTCATAATAATGGGTTTTACCATGTGAAGAGTATATGCCTCTCAGTAAATGAAAATCTTTTGTAAAATAATATTGCTATCATCAGAGTTTTTTCTTACTCTGTTGTGTTCGACTTGTGTGCTATGTAATATCAATGTAAATGTTTATTAAATAAGTAACACAATGGATGTCTTATAAGAAGCAGGAACCGCTTACCCTTCATTAGTGCATGGCTTCACCACCGGTTTTATTTTTGTGGGGTCTGTATTGCTCATCTTTTAATTTAAGTGTTGTTTTTTTCTCTTTCATATTTTCTTTGTTTTTTTTGTTTGTTTGACTTCGTCCTGTGTATTGTGTTCCCATTTCTGCCAGTGTCTTTGGATTATCCATTCGTTATTGTCCTTCAATTTTCTCAAATGTGAAAAAACTTCCTTAATAGTATTTCTGATTATACCTTGGTACTTAAGGTAATAAATATCATATGACAACTTAAAAATAGATTTAGCTCAAGAATGCATATATACAGACAATGGCATATTGAAGATCATGGACGACCAAAGATAACAAAAAACCTGCCAGAGAAAACATTTTTTGAAGCAGTAGCATCTCATTAGTGTAGAAAACATACTTTAATACATCTACATGTTAATCATGGTTTTATTTCTTTCAAATGGCTAAAGGTGCATATTTTTATACATAAATAATTATCCATTACAGGTTGTGAACCCTGTCATGAGAATGCAGAATGTAAAGCTATATATCCAGGATCGTCTGAGTTGAGTTGTCAGTGTATAGATCCATTCATGGGTGATGGTGTTAACTATTGTGATCTGGGTCAGTATGTCAAGAATACCTAGATCAAATTAATTGATATCTCTTCTGGGTCAGTACAGTCAAACTTGTCTTAGCAACTTTGCCTAGCAATTTCCAAGCATTGATACCATTTTAAGTAAATACTCACTGCTAAATATAATTATGATCCTGTGTAGATTGCTATCGTAAGGTAAATTATTTATATATATCAAAATCAATGCATGATATACATAAGACACATCCTTGATACACTCTCAACCAAAAACCAAATTAATATTATAAATAAACAAAACACATGTAAACTATATCATTTTCAACAATATTTCGATAACATCGAGGTGGGATTTATTTTTGGTGAAGGAAACCAAAGTTTCCAGAGACAGACACTGACCTAGCGACAACGTAAGTCAATGACCAAATTTATCACACTGGAAAGAATTGAACTCAATAACTTAGTGGATATTGGTACACATTACATAGGAAGAGGTAAATCCGATTACCCTACTCTCCCGACCATGGCGTCACCTTGCATTGAAGGTCTACAATCAGACTGTGATAGCTTTGTTATTTAAGATTATACCTGTGCTTATTTTTCTTTATTGTCTATTGCATAGATGGAGAAAGATACTTACAGGGAAGACTAATTGAAATGTTATAGCCATATGTCAAAGTGTACTCTGCAATGTCCAATTTTCTAATATGTAAAATATAACTGCTTATGATGTTTTCATCTAGATTCAAGTTCTACTCATATTATTAAAACTGTCAAAAACATAGCAATACATCCAAAAATGTAAATCATTTCTAGCATTGTGGTTTGAATTTTACTTCTTATCTTTAGACATTTTATGATGTTTTTATTTAGATTCAGTTTCTACTCATATTATTAAAACCCTACAATATTCACAGGTCATCAAAAACATAATAATATATCGAAAAATGTAAATAATTTCTAGCATTGTGTTTTGAATTTTACTTCATCAGACATTTTTGTCAAAAGATGGCGAACAGCTTGAATTTCAAAACTGTCGAAGAAAAGAATACTTTATATTATTAAATTGAAAGTTCACCTTAAAATCAGAGATTGATTTACAATGTTTTAGTATTGTTAATAATGTATATGTCTTCTTTTGTTGACCATTTTCTTATCCATAACAGGAGTAACAACACAACCTTTACCAGAACCTACTGAGCCAATAATATCAGGTGAGAGTTTAAATATGATAAGTACATAGGGGATGGTCTTCACATATGAAAAGTAGTAATTCATACAAAAACATTTAAAATATTATTTATGAAGCTGTTTTTGTAATATACATGGTGTATGATTTTAATAATGTATACGTGTACTTTATTTAAAACAATAGATACACTAATAAAAACGTAGATATCAAATTTAGTGCTCACAACACGTTTCTGGAATAACCTTCATCAGGTACAATCGAAATCAAAAGTTTAGAAAACCAAATAATTTAAAGTTTTGGGAGCAATACAACCAAAGAACCTAAACAGGATAGCCAAAATGGGCTACCGTCACCTATAAAATAGTTTAGGCATTTCTATCTTTTTAAATAACCAATAGTATAGTTGAACAGACAGTTGAAAAATTACAATTTTGTTCTTTATGGGTTCCGCCATTTTGTGGAACTCTTTGGTATTGAAAAGCTAAAAAAATTCCATTATTTGGCATTACACAGTCTGTTCCGGTTTCCTTGCACCTATACCAAGTAACATTCACAGACGACATATATTCTAAAGTAGCAGAATTTAAACAAAATCATCGAAACACAATTTTTTTCATGCATATATTTTTGAACGAAAATCAAAGCAATATTTTAGATGGGTAGTTAATGTTTTGACAAATGCCATTGGAAATCATGTACAAAAGGGGATGGTAGTGCTATTGTTTTGGCAATTAAATAGTGACAACTGTTAATATCCTGCATCAAATATTCTAGAACGAAATTATAAAGAACTAAGCTCATATTTCTGATTACTTATTGATTAAAGCTTGATAAAAGTACATTTTCTTGATTGATGGATTGATAATATGTATTGTGTTGATAACTGATGCTGGGATTAATCAGAACAAGAGGAGTGACCTCACAACCTTTGTCAGTATGGCAGCTGTTTTGCAGGAGACTTATAATATTTTATTTTAACAGATCCAATTAATAGCCTTCTGTGATTCTTTTAACTAGAAAATGTAGTTTATTGCTTTTTTAATAAGTAATTACGTTTTAATATCACCTATTATGTTTGATTGGGTTTTCCTCCTCTTAAAATATTTGGTAAAAATTGCATTTATCATGTCACATATTAGGGATAATATATGCATTAAACTTTAATGTTAAGTATATTTTTGGTGCTAACTTATTTATTTTCATTGTTTTTGTGCTTGTTTGCTTTTTATTTACTCTTATTGTGAATTAGTTTTATATTCTATAAGATTGAGTTATCACACAAGACGAACTGATGTATTTTCATGTCTAAAATATGGATCTATTGGCTAATTGTCACAGTTATAATGCAACACTTTGATGATCCATTAGCATATTGTTGATGTTAAAATGTGATACTTGGTAGGCCAATAGACAGATTGTCACAGTAAAATGCTTCATTTTGATTGGCCAATTGATGGGTTGTCACAGTAAAATGTTTCATTTTGATTGGCCAATTGACTGATTGTAACAGTTAAATAGACAATTTGATGGACCAAGGTACGGATTGTCACAGTTAAATAGGCTATTTGATGGATCAAGGTATGGATTGTCACAGTTAAATGGGCAATTTGATGGACCAAGGTACGGATCGTCACAGTTAAATAGGCTATTTGATGGGCCAAGGTACGGATTGTCATGGTTAAATAGGCTATTTGATGAACCAAGGTATGGATTGTCAGAGTTAAATAGGCAATTTGATGGATCAAGGTACGGATTGTCACAGTTAAATAGGCAATTTGATGAACCAAGGTATGGATTGTCAGAGTTAAATAGGCAATTTGATGGATCAAGGTACGGATTGTCACAGTTAAATAGGCAATTTGATAGGCCAAGGTATGGATTGTCACAGTTAAATAGGCAATTTGATAGGCCAAGGTACGGATTGTCACAGTTAAATAGGCAATTTGATGGGCCAAGGTACGGATTGTCATGGTTAAATATCCCCATTTAATGGGCCAATTGACGAATTGTCAGTTAAAAAAGGGAATAGTGATAAAAGTACGGAAACTGTCTTGCAACTATTTTTACATTATGCAATGCTGCAAATTGTCTTTAAATTATGAAGATCATGACGATCACCAAAAGAAAAATGAAGCACTTACTTAGGGCTAGGTCTACATTTGAATGTTTGAAGTTGTACCCTGCAGGAGATAATCTTGGTCCAGTATGGTGGGTATGGACATGTTTATTTCTCTTTATATATAAGTACAGAGTTTCTATTTGGGTATTAATAATTAATTTGTTCTGATTTTATTTGGTTAAATCATTAAGACTCCATTCTAATATCTTATAAGAAAAGTTTGAAGACACCAAAAGGGTAATCAGAAGCCGTATGAACAAACAATACAATTGTCAAAAGAAAAATGACAAAAGTGCAACAATGATCTACTAAACATCAGACAGAATACTACAGATTGAGCAATGCAAACACCACAAAAAACTGGAAGCTTACTCACATGTTCCGGAAAGGTAAACAGTTTCTGCTCCACTGGTCATTCCCATCATGTATAAGCTTTGATATAAGAAGTCTTTTGCTGGTTTATTTGCATTAAAATTTGCATATATACATTGCTTGTTTTTTTAGATATCATGTTTTTTTCTTCTTCTTTTGTTAAATTGGTTTCGATGGTTTAATATTTCATTTTCTATTTTTAAGCTTGTGTAATATTTGTCTTTTTTTCCCCTTTTTTCAAGCACCTGAGCCAACACCAGAAGGTAAGGTATTGTTATAGCATGTATTAACTGCAAGCAGAAGTTAGCTAAATGTGAAAATATTGTTGTTTGTTTGTTTGTTGGTGTTTAGCGCCACTTTCAACAATATTTCAGTTATATTGTGGCAGTCAGTTTTATTGGTGGAGGAAACCGGAGGACCCAGAGAAAACCTGTCACAAGTCACTGACGACCTTTATCACATAATGCTGTACACCTTGCCCTGATTGAGATTCAAACTCACATCAGTGGTGATAGGCAGTGATTTCATGGGTAGTTGTAAATCCAACTACCATACGATCATGGCCACGACGGCCCCTAAATGTGAAAATAAACTAAAAGCAATGTTAAATATTAAAATAAACAGTATTGTTTTAATTGTGAAAATAAACATTAAAAGCAGTGTTTTATTTAAAATAAATGCAAAATATATGATCTATATCTCTACAAATATCTCGAACTCAGACATCATATAAATGAAAACAATGTTGTCCTCTAATATATTTTCCTAAATGTCAAATAATGGTTTGAGTCTTCCTTATATTTTAAATGATTTTTGTCTTTTATTTTTAGGCTATTGTATGTGCTCTGCCATTGGCGTCAATCAGTATATTTTAAATGATGGTCAAGTAATAGGAAATATGAATGAAAAGTGTAAATATTCTGCTGATCTTACAAAGCACAAAGATAACAGTAATGAAGATTGCTTTTTTGAAGTCATAGTCCACAATACCTTCAAAAAGCGATTTGGGTTATTTTCTGCAGTTGACAGTGTAGAAATTCAGGTTAACCACTTAAGAGTTAATCTGTACCAGAGTTCTATTGCTAAGGTAGGTCAAATTAACTTTTAATTTGTAAAATATGATCTTTAAATTTTTATTATACTTCATTAATATGTATTGGTTAATACATGTTTCCTAATGGCTCTTTTGGATCATGTGACCTACGATTATTATTGACAGTATGACTGGTGATGGAGTCATTATTGATCATATGATAGATATGACCTACCAATATTGACTCCATCCAAAAACAAGATGGTCGCTTTCATGGTTTGAATTTAAAAAAGCAAGATTTGTCATGTTCAGATCGTGATCATGGGTTCAGTCCAAGTTCTATCAAAATAGACTTTAAAATTGGTATTTGATGGTTCTTCAATAAACTATCAGTATTAAAAGAAAATAGTTATAATAAAACAGTGATTAAGTTGAAGTCATCATTTCGTATGTTTTTCGGTCGCCACAATGACTTGGTTAAGCATTACGGAATATCTGTGTCGCAAATGGTATCAGGTCAAATCGGCATCTGGTCATTTCAGCACCTATCTACATAGTCAAATCGACACTTACTCAAATTGGCACCTAGTCATATCGGCACCTTTCGTTTGGTTAGTTCAGCACCTGTCATGGTCAAGTCGGCATCAGTATTAAAAATAATATAGTAATAATAAAATATTTATAAAAAAATAAAAAAAGAAAGTTGGATTTATTAACTAGTATCATATATAATCTATACAATCAATCAACGAAAATTGTTTAGTTATAACGATTAAATTTGATTGCATTTAATTAATTTTAATTATTTCCTTTGATTAAATAAATACTTATAATATAAATTCAATACATCTAACATGCCATATGATTAACGTTTGATGTGTTTCTTGTAAATATACTCTGGAAATCTTTGATGTTGCACCGGGCAAGCCATCGTTATTATTTTGAGAAAATTTAGAAAAACAGAAGCTTAAATTTGAAATAAAATGGGAAATTTGGAGAGCACATTATCACATGCAAAATGTCAGACGACAGCTGCCTACAGTGTTTTTTTTTTTATTATTATATACATTGTGAAGCAGAATATGAACATTTTACAGTCAACATGTTTCATTCAAGTACATATACATTTAAATATTAAACACTAAAATATCAATAAACTTATGATTTTCACATTTACAAATAAAAAAAACCTTAGGTGCCGAATTGACCAAAGCAGGTGCCGATTGAACTAGGGGCCGAAATAACTATCTTAGGTGCCGAAGTGACTTGAATTCATCACAAATGACCACGGATATGTTTCATTTGTCCTAATCACAATCCGGTCCTTTCCTCATTCATGACTGGGTTTGTAACAAGAGTAACATGACGGGTGCCACATGTGGAGCAAGAACCACATCCAGTTCTTAGTGGAATTCTTTTGCTCAATCTTTAGTTTTCTGTGTAATGTTTTGTAGATCGTTGTTTGTCCTTTTGTCCTTTTACTTTTAGCCATTGTATTGTCTGTCCTTTGATTTATGGCTTCTGATTACACCTTTGGTATCTTCAATTTTTTCTTAAGAAATGTGATTTCCTACTGATCTTCTGAAAGAGGCAAGTTCAAAGCAATGTTATAAAGTACCACATGAAAATATCATAGAAGAATATACTGTATTTTACGGACGATAGGTCGATATTTTTTTTCCTCAACACGCTGGCTTCGACCTATCGTCCACATCGACCTATACAAGGATGAAGTTAAAAAAATCTGGAATCCCTAAAAAAAATCTTGATAAAAATGACGATTTTGTTTACAGTATACCTTTATCTTGCTGTAGGTTTTTTTTTTTATGAATAAGATTGAAATCATCGATGTTCTTGGTGTTGTTTTTTTTTAAATAAAGCAATAAAGGTATACTACTAACAGGGGGTGCAATTCTGGGAAAAAATGTTCAACATCTGAAAAAAATCTATATTCAATGATTGAAGTGTTAATAGCGAAAACCAGTTCAATATTGTATTGTATATTAAAATATATACTATAAAAAATGTATGTTGTTGAAAAAAAGATGACAGGGTGGATCGTTTTACAATATAAAATTATTATCACAAAATATCAAAATATAGCTATAAATAGCTTTTCAATCAAACACGAGCATGCGCACGAGGTTGTAGTAAAAAATGGCGGTTGTATTACATCTCGCAATAAACGTGGAGAACAAGCTTTTTTATACTAAATATACTGGAAAATAATTGTCAATTTCGTTAAATTAGAATGTTCTACACTTGAATTGGTCAATTAGGAACAAATAAAATAATCACCATGAGATAATCAACACAGGTGAACATCAGTCGGCACTTAATTATCCTGATCAGCTGATTGAAAATTTACTGGACCGAGACGATCACATAATTTGTGTACTATTATTAATTAAACACATTTTAAAGGTATGTCAATAAAACTGCACAAGGTGATACATTGTTTTGACAGCTTGATTATTTTATTGTATGAACATTCGTTTACCATCTATGTTGACACCCACAGACGGCCTGATTTGAATGTCATCGATGTCTGGCTTTACAAACCAGACTCCTCATAAAATACACACAACCAAAACACAAGTTTAAAAACAAAATTTTATTTAATTTAACTTTCATAATTATTTCGTTTATGACATGACATATAAGAATAGTATTCTTGAGCTAATACTTACAGATACAAATGTACTTACTGAAGAACATCGTTAGAGGACAAATGCTTACCAATGTACAAAAAAAATAACCCGTTCCATGTAATGATACTTACACAAGTTATCATCGGCATCCTTGACCTATGGAATGCTTCGACCTATCTTAGTATTCCCCAAAAAATTTAGCCGAAAAGCAGCAATTCAACCGATCGTTCCCATCGACCTATAGTCCGTAAAATACGGTAATTGTGATTAAGCAAAACGTCATCACTTCTAGTTATGAATTTATTTTTATCACTATCTTCAGATTTGGTCAGTGAATAAAAGGAAAGTTCCAGCCCTATTTTAAAATAGTTCGAGACATATTCAAGATAATACTACAAAAAAATAAAATGATGAAAATAGGTCATAAAATTTTAGGTCTGAATTGTCGATTGTGTCACATTCATGAAATATATTGAAATATGAAGCAGGTGCATGATATATGGGATATAAGTGGCCAGTGATCAGTGCATCATTATTTTACAAATGCGATATCCACATCTTTGTTTCTTTAATGCATAAAGTTATTGGTTAAACTCGAGAAATATACAAATGCATGAAGAATTCACTAACAAGAGCAACTCGATAGAGACAAGGAAATATGGCTCACGTTAGTTATGAAGATAATGACAGAGCTACTGTTACATGTCTGCCAATTTTTATTGCAAAAGCTGTAACATTAATATTCCCCAGTAGATATGCCATCCAATTCTAATATTTGTTTCATGGGAAAGCAGAAAGAACAAATCTAATCAGTATATCTATATGTCTAGTGTAGTTGTTTCACCATTTCTTTATGATTTTGAGTAGGAAGAAGAGTTTGAAGATGCCAAAGAGGTAATCAGAATCCGTAAGTCAAAGAAGATTCTCTTCAAAGATACATTTCATTTTATGCGATATGTGAAACAGAAATCTATTAAACTATTTTCAGGTAAATGGTGCCACAGTTGACTTACCATTCAAGCAAAATAATATTTACATTGTGAAGAGTGGAGGTAGACTACGTATGTCATCACCATGTGGTTTAATGGTATTGTTTGGAGGGGGCCAAACAACTGGTTCTACAGTTGATGTGTTTGTTCAGAAGACACTTGTCACTCCACTAAGTGGTATTTGTGGATTATGTGGGACAGATATGAATATACCTGACCCAGTGGAATATATTTCAACATTTTCAAAGAAGGATAAAAATAAGTATGTTGACACAATTCTTTTTTCATTTTAAATGCTTGTATAACTTTGGGTGACTTTTATTTAAATTGAAAAATAAATATCAACATTGAAAGATGTAAGCTCATATATAAATAAGCGTTCAATTGTGAGTTATTATGGTTTTTTCCACTCAATTCACAAATGAAATAATGAACAGAGTTTCTGAGTCAAAAAATGTAGAAATTTTGCTCCGAACGTGCATTATGGTAAGACATATATGTTTCATAGTATCGACTGAACCAGTATTAATCATTCTATGTATCAGGTGTTGATTATCATCTCATGTGTTTTTCTTTATTATTGGCTTTGAATTTAAACATTGAAATTTTTAGAAAACATTTCTTTTTATTCTTTTCCAGTACACATATACACGAAAATATGGCTTTCAACATTTAATAGTAACTCCTGGAAACATGTGAATATCTATATTAAACAGACATACAAAGGCAATGTGAGCTTTTGCCATCACTTGGCATCGGTCGTCCGTTGTTTGTCGTCCGTTAACTTTTCACATTTTAATCTTCTCTTCTGAAACCCCTTAGCCAAATGAACTGAAACTTTGTAGGAAGCATCTATGAAAGGTTCTCTATAAAGATTGCTCATTTTGTTCCGATCCATAAACAAACATGCATGGCATCCACAGGCAATTCTTGTTTCTGATTGGCCTATTTTAGAAAATCTTCTCTTCTGAAACCGCTTGGTCAAATGAACCGCAACTTGGTAGGAAGTTTCTATGCAAGGTCCTCTATAAATATTGCTCATATCGTCCCGATCCGTTAACAAACAAGGCCACCACAGGCAATTCTTGTTTCTGAATGGTTGATTTCTAAAAAGTCTTCTCCTCTGAAACCGCTTGACCAAATGAACCAACACTTGGTAGGAATCATCTATGGAAGGTCCTCTATAAAGATTGCTCATTTTGTCCCGATCTGCAACAAACATGGCTGCCACAGGGAATTCTTGTTTCTGATTGGTTGATTTCTAAAAAATCTTCTCCTCTTAAACCGCTTTGCCAAATGAACCGAAACTTAGTAGGAAGCATCTATGGAAGGTCCTCTATAGAGATTGCTCATTTCGTCCCGATCCATTAACAAACATGGCCACCACAGGGAATTCTTGTTTCTGATTGGTTGATTTATAAAAAGATCTTCTCTGAAACCGCTTGGCCAAATGAACCGACACTTGGTTGGAAGGTCCTCTATAGCGATTGCTCATTTCGTATCAATCCATTAACAAACATGGCCGGCACAGGCAATTCTTGTTTCTGATTGGTTGATTTCTAAAAAATCTTCTCCTCTGAAACCACTTCGCCAAATGAATCGAAATTTGATAGGAAGCATCCTTGGAAGGTCCTCTATAAAGATTACTCATTTAGTTTTAATTCATAAACAAACATTGCCGCCACAGGAAATTCTTGTTTCTGATTGGTTGATTTCTAAAGAATCTTCTTCTCTGAATATGCCTTCTCAAATGAACCGAAATTTGATAGAAAGCATCCTTGGAAGGTCCTCTATAAAGATTGCTCATTTCGTCCCAATTCGTTAACAAACATGGGCACCATAGAAAATTCTTGTTTCTAATTGGTCGATTTCTAAATAATCTTCTCCTCTGAAACTGAGTAGCCAAATGAACCGAAATTTTGTAGGAAGCACCTATGGAAGGTTCTGTATTAAGTTTCCTCAAAGCAGAATGAAAGGTGAGCGACACAGATTCAGCCCACTGAGCCTCTTGTTTATTTTTATTTCAGATGTGTTCGCGTTGGAAGGAAATGTCCAATACGTGCTGGTAGCGGACTATGTAGAGATTTTACAGTTAATAGGATACCACCATATAAAAAACCACAAGTCTGTAGTAGTAGCCCATTTTGTGATTGCTTTGAAAGTAGTGATCTCTATGCTAAAATGTTTGAAATATGTGCAATGTATGCATGTCTAGATACTGGAATGGTATGTGATATATCACAGTCATTTATGGATCGCTGCAGATTTAATAATAAAGGCTACAGATATTGGAAAACTTCTGCAAGTTATACACCTATGTGTAGTGAGTATGTTATGTCTGATAAATTTTACTGAATAATGTAAATGTGCATTATAATAGACTCTTTAGCATATAGCTAATTATAATTTCATCCCATTATGTGGTATAATTTTAAAACTGCTGCCATGTACCGGTAAGATCTTTCTTTATACAAGGCAAAAATGTCGATAAATACAGATATCGTGTTATCTAGAGGACTTATGAGATCGCTTGCCTTTGTCTGAAATAATTTATATCCATAGGAAATTGCGTCTTCCCCCTCCACATTTATGTAAGAATTATCAACAGGTTTGAGGGCGGGGTAGTCTTTTACGATATGGAAGGATATTACCAAGTGTTACCCTTGCAAAGTATGGTTTACCTTAGTTCAGTAGTGTAAGAGGAGTGGATTTTGCATTAAAGTTGATGAAAGTCCACCAATTTTACAAAAGACAAAACGGAAATGCAATACACAGATATCAGTTTAAAAATTATTATCGTTAGCTTTAGCCTAAAAATTGTTTAGCACTGAGGTAAAATTTTATTAATTTTTTTCAGGGAAACCAGAGTGTTCCAAGGCCAACATGGAATATAAGGATGACACCATAGCATGTCCTGCAACTTGCACTGATCGTAATCCAGAAGCATCGTGTATGCTTCCCCAGATAAGTGGTTGTGTCTGTATAGAAAATCATGTGCTAAGTGATGGTGAGTGCATTCCTATAAACCAATGTGCAGGAACGGTCGATGAACCTGTGTGGAACCCTAATCCAAGTAAGTCGTACAAAATATACGAGCATTGATAATATCAATATCCATGGTTTAATAGTGTGTTTAATGTTTTACGGTAATTCGTTAATAGAATTGATCATTGTTATCATTATTCTTGCCACTAAATTAGTATGAAATGCAACTTACTAGTACAGGCATAGAAATTGTATATGAAATACTTTTAATGAAGATACTTTTTTAATACATTTATCAATACTGCTTCATTGACCTCCCTTCAAAATAGTCAATGTATTTGTTGATTTGCATATAGATTAGATATATGAATTTTTTATATTTTTGTAGGACTATTTTTATGCATCTATATTCATTTCAATATCACAGGGGCATGGGTAGCCAAGTTTGTTAAATGAATGACCTCAGCCTAAAACCGTGACCAGGGTTTTCATTTGTCGGCTCATTGCTAGTATTCAGGGTTTCCTCTCATATTTTGTCTGGTAGTTACGTTATAGCTGATAAATTGCTAACAGTGACGTTAAGCACAAATAACCCATTAACTCCAAATTACATCATGGCTATGTTTATATATAGTGTGTATCCGATAGTCTGCTATAGCTCAGAGTATAATTGCCGGGTGTGCATTGTACTTAAAGGATACAAACATTGTGGTTGCCATATTTATCATTATCATTTTGGCAATAGTGTAATTGGTAAATTTGTTCATTTTTTTCTGTAAGAACGGGTTCTGTATTATTTATGTTATTTGTTTATATCAATAAATTATGTGTCCAATACGATTGCCATATCAGAAGAAGTTTGTGTATCGATTAAAAGCAACAGGAGGGATGCCGCTAGTAGACCAATAACTGCTTAAACTTCTGGGAAACCTGAGTTCACCTCCCCTCATTTTGGTGGGGGGGTGGGGGGGGTGGGGGGGGGGGGGGGGGGGTATCATCTGTTCAGTAGTCAGTGTTATAGAACAGGCATGATATTATATATTTCATCCTTGAAATCTACAGTTACATTATTAAGACTTTTGGCTTTCCTTCCTGTTTTGGACATTTGGTTTTCATACTCCTATTAAACTTTTTTATTTGGCTTTCCAATATTTTGTCTTTAAGCATGCCCCAAGAAATTTATGCCAGAAATGCGTCATGAGCGCTTAAAAAATCGATATTTACATTGTGTAACTTAATCATTGCTTGTTTTTGTCCCTTTTCTTTTTGGCCATTGAATTGTCTGTCCTTTGATTTACAGCGTCTTGTTATCCCTTTCGTATCTTCAAACTTTTCTTATACCAGTGGTGGAATCATAATCCTGCAAACCAGATAACTAAATACTATAAAATATTTATTTCATTGTAGTTGATGGAATATGGTCAGATTGGTCTGAAACATCAGAATGTTCAGTTACTTGTGGTGGAGGTGTTCAGAAAATGGAACGTTCTTGTAACAACCCAGCACCATTACATGGAGGCAAACCTTGTGAGGGAGACAGCCAACAGACACAGAAATGTAATGAACAAGCATGTCCAGGTAAGGATCCATTTAATTGCTTACAAGATTAATTTTAAAATACCTCATTATACCCTCATTGAAATGTCCAGTGTTGATAATTTTATTATGCATATTAGAATTAGTTGATATCTACAATTTTACATTTTTTGACTATTACTGGGTCGATAGCTCTGCTAGTAGACTATTAGACTGCGGGGACATTACCATCACCCTCTCCCCAGTAGTCAGATATATTCATTATTATATCTATAATGTTAGTATCTCAGTACAATATACCTTGTATGATCAAATGACTTTTAAAAAAAGAGTAGAAACAGCAGCCTGATATATGTTATAACTGGAGAATACAAAAGGTGGTGTGCAAATTTCATAACCACTTAGAATATATACATGTATATTCAATTATTTTGGGATATCCTACTTTGTTTTTTGAGATTACATTTTTTCTATTTTCAAACCAAGAAAGCGAGCATTATGTACGTGTGTTAGGGGTATCGATCTGTTAAGTAAATACTTGAAAAATATTTTTTTCGTTGTAGTTGATGGAAATTGGTCCGATTGGTCTGAAGCATCAGAATGTTCAGTTACTTGTGGTGGAGGTGTTCAGAAAATGGAACGTTCTTGTAACAACCCAGCACCATTACATGGAGGTAGACCTTGTGAGGGAGACAGCCAACAGACACAGAAATGTAATGAACAAGCATGTCCAGGTAAGGATCCATTTAATTGCTTACAAGATTAATTTTAGAATACCTCATTATACCCTCATTGAAATGTCCAGTGTTGATAATTTTATTATGCATATTAGAATTAGTTGATATCTACAATTTTACATTTTTTGGCTATCACTGGGTCGATAGCTCTGCTGACGGACTATTAGACTGCAAGGATATCATTGAAAATAGTGTCATAAAATTGTAGATAACTTATTCCTTGTGCACTGTTTGGTGTACATGTAATTCATTGTGATTATTATGACAAATAAGGTTCATCTCCCTCAGACATAGGACACCCTAGCCTGTTTTACTTATCCTGCTTGGGACATTTGGTTTTCTTTCATCCCAAAAGGTAATTTTGTGAGGTCAAATTCCATTCATTGCGAGGTGTACTCAATACAACATTATGTGATAAAGTTTGTCAGTGACTTGCGACAGGTCGGTGGTTTTCTCATTGTTCTACGGTTTCCTCCACCAATAAAACTGATTGCCACGATATATCTGAAATATTGTTGAAAGTGGCGTGAGCATATAACTGCAGAGAATACAAAATGTGGCATGCAAATTTTATGACCGTTTAGAATATATTTTCAATCATTTTGGGATATCCTACTTTGTTTTTAGAGATTTTCAAACCAGGAAAGTGAGCATTATGTATATGTGTGTTAGGGGTATCGATCTGTTAAGTAAATACTAGAAAACTATTTATTCCGTTGTAGTTGATGGAAAATGGTCAGATTGGTCTGAACCATCGGAATGTTCAGTTCCTTGTGGTGGAGGTGTTCAGATAATGGAACGTTCTTGTAACAACCCAGCACCATTACATGGAGGCAGACCTTGTGAGGGAGATAAAACACAGACACAGAAATGTAATGAACAAGCATGTCCAGGTAACGATCCATTTAATTGTTTAACTTTTTATTTCGACATACATGAGATACAGGTAGTTTTACAAAGCATGTAAAAATGATCATTGTCAATAAGTCACAATGCAACAAATCTGGCATAAATTCGCAATTTTCAAATGGACGGTGTAAATTATTTTAAAATATTTAAGTGCAATTTTAAAAATTATACAATGGCATGTCGTCCTAGAGCTCGAACACAAATAGTACCTCCTCAAGATGTACTTGCTAAGCAGGCTATTCATACCCGGGCACTGTTTCAGACATACCTTTCTGAATTTCGATGGAGGAACTTTCACCGGAATGATGACAAGTTCAATGCACTTATGTGTTGCATCGCTGACTTATTTGTTGTATAACTTGATATAATAATATCATATTTAATCCTACTGATTGTGTAACAATATTATATCATGTGTTTTGTCAATATACAACCTTTAAAATTGATTTAATAATTTACGCCGCTATACTATAGTAGGTCTACAAGGTATCCAATTTACGCCGCTACTCTATATAGGATTACCCAAATCTGGTTATACAAGATCAAGCTATACACATTGAGAATCATGAACGGATACCAACAATAATATTATCTTTTATTCACTGGATATTTGTGTATGTGTGTATATCGCCCAGAATCTTCAAATTGATTGGGATGGTCATTTTGTGTTAAATAGATTTTATATCTGGTTTTTGCTTTGTTGACAAGAAAACAGTATGCTTTGGTTTTGTTCCATTAGAAATCACTCTAATATTGATTGATAAGAGCACATCATGACATTCGGAAATAAGTGTATGATACATTTTAAACTGATTGAAATACAATTTTATTTTATTTAGTCTAGGCCAAAATTATGTGTAAGTTGTGAGATTGTCAATCATATATCTATGAATCATTTCGGGAAAAAACTGCATTGTGTTCACACTATGCAATGCCTTTCAAATACCTTCCAGAAGTTGAATAATTTCAAAACCATATAGATAATGCAATTTTCGAAAAGATTTACGTAAACTTTTGAAATCACCATCGTATTTATGTCAACAATTTGCAAACAATTTCATTTTTCCAAACAAAAATTCCTGAGAAAGTGTGTAACACTACATAAGTATAACGGCATAAGCTACCTTCTTATTTTAGGATTTAATCAGTTAGATTGTGATAATAGTTCACCATTCAGTATGGCACGAGTTCAAGTCATCGTTAAAAGTACAATGCAAACTCTGATGACCATAGAATTATGCTCAAGCTTATATTTTAAATTTGACTAGAGTCACACAATATGTCTTTTTTTTCGTTTATGAAGGCATTTTTGTGGAAAAACATTTAATTATGTTTCTACGTTCAGAGTTTTTTTCTCAATTATTTTAGGCGATTGTGAAAGTAATAATGAATGCGATGTAAATGGTTTCTGTGACGACGGAAAATGTAAATGCAAGGAAAATTATAAAGGAAATGGATATGATAATTGTAAACGTGAGTAACTTACGACCAAATAAATGTTAGTATAAGAAGAGTTTGAAGATACCAAAGGGACAATCAGAATCTGTAAATTGAAGGACAGACAACACAATGGCCAAAAGAAAAAGTACAAAAGGACAAACAACGATCTACAAAAAATTACACATAAAACTAAAGATCAAGTATTACACAAACCCACTAAAAACCGAGGATGAACTCAGGTTCTCCGGAAGGGTAGACAGTTTCTACTCCACTAGTGGCACCCATAGTGTTAACTCTGGTGACAAGTCATGAATGAGGAAAGTACCAGAAAGTGTTTACAACAAGTGGAACATATCTGTGGTCATTTGTGACACAGATATTCTGTAGCGGTTAAAAAAGTCATGATGGCGACCGTATTGGCTAAATAATCAACATGATATGTTTAATTTAATATAAAGTAATGAATTAAGTAAAATAGTATGTAAAATTAACTGATTTACACAACCTCTTGTATTTTTTTTCTACTTCAAGAATCATTAGAATATAAACTGATGAGTTTCCATTCATTTCATTCATATTCCAATGGCTAAACAATATTCTGTTGTGTAGCACATCTTTGACATAAATATAGTAAATGACAATGAACATCCCAGCTAAGTTTGATGTCAAATGATTTTAAAATAGTTTGACATATTGTTCTATTTTATGACTTTGTTCTACATTGGCACCCATCTTATCATATAAATTGGACATTCAGTAGATCAAGCTTGCTGCCAAATGGTTCACTGATATTCCATAAGAATTATTCAAAAATTATTTCCAAAAGGGTTCTATGTCACATCTGTCCTGCAGTTTAGCCAATCTTGGCTTATTTACAATTCACACACAAAATTAAACCTTTTAAAGCTGACCATCCAATGATTATTAGTGCACAGTTTTGACTCAAATCAAATTCCTAGCTTCTAATATAAAATAAATTTTCCATATTGTTCTATTTTAAAACTTTGACATACGATAGCCGATTTCCATGGGTGAAAAAACAACATTTTGATTGAAAACAACTATGTCCTATCAAAAATGTAGGAAATAGCAGTAATAATTTTTATTTTGATCTTCAGAAATATGTGTGGACTCCGATTGTGCCAAGAATGCTGCTTGTAAAAAAGGAGCATGCAAATGTAATACTGGTTTTGTTGGTAATGGAAATACATTGTGTAAAAGTAAGTTTATTAAATATAAGGAAGGTTAAATGTATATACATAAGAAATGCAGAAGGAACAAATGTGAATTAAAAAAAATCGTTAATCAATAAAGAAGACAAACCCACACCAAAAAATAAAATAGAGACAACAGCCAACAACATTTAACATGAACATTTTTTTTTAAATAATGACGAGGAACACGATCCCGTCAATTAAACGTTAGAGAAAACCGAAGGGGCAATCTGGGATGGACGATCCAGAGAATCTGGCAACATTGGGCACACAAGAAACAAGATGAAGACAAACAAAGCAAAAAATACAATACAATATGTGTTGGACAACGCAATAAGCAAATAAACACAAATAACGTAAATAAAACACAAGCTGTATGTGACATCAGCGCTTATACTGTTACCGGTTCTTTCTATCGCTCTACATGAATCAGGTACCAGAAATGCTTCATTAGGTCCATGACTAAATAACACAGAAGTTTATTTGATCTCATATATTAGTACTCAAAATCACACAATTGCTGGATAAAATAAAATTAAGAAATAAATCATGGAAGCCAGAATGTGTTTTGAGTTTTAGCATGGGTTGGCGAATATTAGTATTTTATCCCGAGCCGGAGGCAAGGATAAAATTTACTAATATCTGCCAACCCATGCACACAATTTATGCTGCCCAATTCGAGTAGACGATAATTCATCAACATGTACTTTTGCGACGGGATAGTCAGTCACATATACATTTACGACGGGAAAGTCAGTCGTATTGATGGAGCATCTGTAACAATAATATTGAGTTTGCATGTTTTAATTGCATGTCGCATATTATTAATTTTGAATATGTTGATTATTTTCAGTGAATATAGATGTTATTAAAACATTAACAACAGTGTAAATAATTTTATTTAATTATTTTATTACCTGGCTTAAATGTGTGCACCGGCGCATGTGCTAATGAGATTATACTCAATCGATAAATTGCTCGTTTGTTTACAAAGCGAAAGACGGACGTCATGTTAGAATAATACGTAGACATTCAATCTAGTGAATACGACTCGTAAAACACAGGAATGAAAGAAATAAAACAATTATGTAGATATATCTGAAACCTTGCGACTTCCTTAACAATTTGGTTGTTACTATTTCTATTTTTCATATTTTATATTTTAGTCAAATGTGGACGAAAGAAATGCCACGAAAATGCAATCTGTAAGAAGAAAAAATGTGTTTGCAAGAATAAATTCCCATATGGCGATGGTGTTAAACGTTGTTCAGGTAAACATAAACAAACATGCTGAAATTAATTTCCAGTAATATAAATTTTAATTTAGCAATATATTTTGTATATTGTAGACTAAATGTATCACATATATAATTTTTTAGAAATTATATACAGTGAAATTTCTCTTAGCCGAACCTCAGTGAGACTAACGTTTGTGTACGGAATAGACAGGTGTTTGGTTTATGCAGGTTAAATTGGTAAATATTTCCTACACATGGATTTTATTTAAATATCGGTCTATACAGTATTCCAGTTTATTCAGGGTTCAGTTTATGCAGGTTTCACTGTATTTTAAATTTCCAATACATTCTGAAAAAAGTTATTAAGTCTAATTATAATACAATGAGTTATGTACTAAGTAGGTACACATTTTATGTACAGAAATCAAATCTAATTCATTCATATCTGTATTTCTTTACATCATTGTAGATACGTGCAATGGCAAAATATGCGTGAAAAATGCTGAATGTTCAAGAAATAAATGTAAATGCAAAAGAAGATACTATCAAATTCTTGATGAAGCTGGTGAAATGATAGAATGCAGAAGTGAGTTGTTGTTATGTGTTTTAAATGGTGACTTCATTCAACTAGTAACAGGGGGGATGTCAACCAGTTTTCAACAGTCCAAATTCCACGAGATTTCTTGAAAGTTTCTACTTTAGCTTTCATGACCACACAGGCTGTCCAAATCTGAACTCAGAGCTGTTTTGGTTGATAAAATGAAAGATACTTTATGTGACAAAAATAGACTAAGTTGAAGCGTGGATGGGTTAGCAATAATCTAATTAAAATTATATGATTTTTATATGTTTTTTTTTTATTTGTTTTCTTTTGGCAATAGACTAACATCTAATAACATCCCATTTGGGGTGATGTCATGTGAACTTTCACTCATATTTGACCCATCCAATCATATGCAAGATATTTAAATATATATTGGCTAAAAAATCAGGCATCAGCTCTTGGCGTGTATTACTATATATGATGTAAACAACGTAAGTAAACACATATAAATAGAGTTAGATTAAGACTAATAGTCTATAGCTACTTGAATATGAAAGCAACAACATTAAATTAATGCAAATGTAAAATAAATCATGAACTCCCACAACAACTTGTAGCTAGTGAGACTAAGCACTTCGGAAACGTTTCCTTGTCTTCAGTTCCATGTTCACTAGGATACTTAAAACAATAAACTTTATGTTCCAGTGTACCTGATGAAGGTTATTTCAGATTTATGTTCCAGCATACCTGATGAAGGTTATTACAGAAGCTAGTTTTGTGCAGCATACCTGATGAAGGTTATTACAGAAGCTAGTTTTGTGCAGCATACCTGATGAAGGTTATTACAGAAGCTAGTTTTGTGCAGCATACCTGATGAAGGTTATTACAGAAGCTAGTTTTGTGCAGCGTTCCTGATGAAGGTTATTACAGAAGCTAGTTTTGTGCAGCGTTCCTGATGAAGGTTATTACAGAATTCGAAGCTAGTTGTGTGCAGCATACCTGATGAAGGTTATTACAGAAGCTAGTTGTGTGCAGCATACCTGATGAAGGTTATTACAGAAGCTAGTTTTGTGCAGCGTTCCTGATGAAGGTTATTACAGAAGCTAATTGTGTGCAGCGTACCTGATGAAGGTTATTACAGAAGCTAGTTTTGTGCAGCGTTCCTGATGAAGGTTATTACAGAATTCGAAGCTAGTTGTGTGCAGCATACCTGATGAAGGTTATTACAGAAGCTAGTTGTGTGCAGCATACCTGATGAAGGTTATTACAGAAGCTAATTGTGTGCAGCATACCTGATGAAGGTTATTACAGAAGCTAATTGTGTGCAGCGTACCTGATGAAGGTTATTACAGAAGCTAATTGTGTGCAGCGTACCTGATGAAGGTTATTACAGAAACTAGTTGTGTGCAGCGTACCTGATGAAGGTTATTACAGAAGCTAGTTGTGTGCAGCGTACCTGATGAAGGTTATTACAGAAGCTAATTGTGTGCAGCGTACCTGATGAAGGTTATTACAGAAGCTAGTTGTGTGCAGCATACCTGATGAAGGTTATTACAGAAGCTAATTGTGTGCAGCGTACCTGATGAAGGTTATTACAGAAGCTAGTTGTGTGCAGTATACCTGATGAAGGTTATTACAGAAGCTAGTTGTGTGCAGCGTACCTGATGAAGGTTATTACAGAAGCTAGTTGTGTGCAGCGTACCTGATGAAGGTTATTACAGAAGCTAGTTGTGTGCAGCATACCTGATGAAGGTTATTACAGAAGCTCGTTGTGTGCAGCGTACCTGATGACAGTTATTCCAGCGTACCTGATGAAGGTTATTACAGAAGCTCGTTGTGTGCAGCGTACCTGATGAAGGTTATTACAGAAGCTAGTTGTGTGCAGCGTACCTGATGTAGGTTATTACAGAAGCTAGTTGTGTGCAGCGTACCTAATGAAGGTTATTACAGAAGCTCGTTGTGTGCAGCGTACCTGATGACAGTTATTCCAGCGTACCTGATGAAGGTTATTACAGAAGCTCGTTGTGTGCAGCGTACCTGATGAAGGTTATTACAGAAGCTAGTTGTGTGCAGCGTACCTGATGAAGGTTATTACAGAAGCTAGTTGTGTGCAGCATACCTAATGAAGGTTATTACAGAAGCTCGTTGTGTGCAGCATACCTGATGAAGGTTATTAAGGTTATTACAGAAGCTAGTTGTGTGCACTAAATCAGATATCTATGTTTTTATTTGAAATTCAATACATGAAAATTTTGAAGATACGAAAGGGGTAATAAAATGCCATAAAACATATTATACATTAAATATATGTTTTATCCCTCTATAAAAACTTATCTGAAATCGATTTCGCAAAGCCGTGATATATTGTGGTTACAAGTTGTTAAAAATAGAATAACTAAATATTTACAGAGATGTGTGGCAGAAACAAATGTCATCGTTATGCCTCCTGTGAGAAGAAGCAGTGTGTTTGTAATCCAGGGTATATTGGAGATGGAAAGTTATGTCACGGTATGTTGATTGCTTCAGTTTGTAGTTGTCTTAAGTAGAACTATAAAATCATTTCCGAAATGTCCAGGAAACATTTTCTGAAATACCATATATTTGTTATTTTAAACATTACATTTTTAATATTCTTGTGGTGTCATATTTTTGTGTTTTTCATTTTATGATCCTACATCCTACTGCAAATAAACGTGGGTACCATGCGATCTTCATTTTGAACATAAATTATATCATGCCGATGAACAACATTCCTGGCTGCTATCAGATAACAATGCATACTGTCAGAGATGCAGAATACTCGTAGGATTTTTAAGTAATGCAACATAATGTCATCAACATTTATATGCATGTATTAAATAGGGGTAAAGTAATGTCGTCCGGGTTTATCCTTGGATTAAATACGTTTGTATTTATTTCACGTATATCACATTCAATGCATATTGTAAGCAAGTATTTACTTAACTTATGTCACACTAATAATATTGATTATTTTTCAGAATCGTGTATGTGTTCAGCATTTGGAGACCCTCATGTCTTGAGATATAGCCAGAGTTTGGTGTCCTTTGCAGGACAATGTAAATATACTCTGTCAAGATTCTTAGAAATTGGTGATCCATGTATGTTTGATGTTCAGGTCAATTATTACAAAGGGCAAAAGACATCTGATGGTGCAGCAATGGTAGAGTATGTACTGTTGGAAATGTACGGAATGGTTATTCAATTGGGACCTCATAGACAAGTCATGGTATGTAATCTTAATAGGAATATGTATATGATAAACAGTTTAACTTTTTTATGTCAAAGTCGAAGGGGTCAACTATTACCCTTCAAGTTAACTGAGTATTCGAGTGATTCAAGATACCTTTAGCTTAGGTTCCTATTGGGTAATTTGAAATCACCACCATGAATTGTTTAACCGTTACGGAATATCTGTGTCACAAATGAACACGGATATGTTCCACTTGTCGTAAACACTTCCTGGTCCTTTCCTCATTCATGACTTATCACCAGTTTGTAATTAGAGTAACACAATGGGTGCTGCTAGTGAAGCAGGAACTGCTTTCCCTTCCAGAGCACCTGAGTTCACCCCTGGTTTTTAGTTGGGTTTGTGTTGCTCGATCTTCAGTTTTCTGTGTAATGTTTTGTAGATCATTATTTCTCCTTTTGTTCTTTTTCTTTTGGCCATTGTATTGTCTGTCCTTCTACGATTTACAGATTCCGACTACCCCTTTGGTATTTTCACTCTTCTTATGACTATAACTGATGAGGTATATATTAGTTTCTGTGGATTTCTAGAATATATATACATGTATAATATGGATACATGTTGATATTGGTTCAACTCTTAAAATCTGATAGATACAGAAAAAGTAAAACCAGAAAAAATGTTCAGCTTATAATGCTGCAACGATGTATGTTAATTTGCATGAAATGATTCGACCACTCTGCAAGGGGTATTATTTTACTTCAATTAAAGATTCTGTTAAAAGCATTGATGGCTAGAAGTATTAAACCTTTACTTTACCTATCATGCTCAGTATTGAACATCAAATTATATCACCTTTAAAATGACATATTTTAAGAATCAAGAGATGGAGGATTATCAAATAGTATGTTTTTGTAACCGAATGTGATTTTTTTTTTTGGCAAATAGAAAGGAAAAAATCCCAAGCAACCATATATGTTTGGTATAAGGGGACCATGAACTATCACATGGTATATTTTTTTTTAGCAAAAGTGACATTTATTTAAACTGGAAGTAAAACAGTTCCATGCAACCATATAATTTTGGAATCCAGAGACTATCAAATTGTACATTTTCTGACCGGAAGTAACATTTTTTGAAACTCTAAGCCAGATCTTTTTTTGATCAGGAGAACATGAACTATTACATATATTACTTTCTTAACAGAAAAAACTATAATAGATAGAGAAAATGAAAAGAGTGGTAAATTTGTAAGCTATAACGATTCCACCTTTTGACCACTGTGCCACTGGGGAAATGCCTTTCACTTTCAGTTGTTCTTGGACAATTTACTGTTTGGTCTAGTTTGTATTTTTCATTGGATTGTTATTGGTAGTAAAACTGAATCAATGAATGAAAACTCATCATGTTTTTGTGTGATATGGGTATCCCTCTGCTAAAAGTCACAATCGGATAATTTAATGTGATCGTTGAAATGTCTTTAAGTAAGAACCAGATTATATCACATAAACTGAATAATTTACATATAAATTGTATATGATATTTGGGGCCGTCATGGTCATGATAGTATAGTTGTTAGATTTATAGCTGGTGATATGCAATCTGCATATCACCGCTAAAGTTGTGAGTTCAAATCCCACTCATGACGAGGTGTAATCGATACAGAATTATGTAATAAAATTTGTCAATGACTTGCTACAGGTCGGTGGTTTTCTCTGGGTATTTCGGTTTCCTCCACCAATAAAACTGACTGCCATGATATAACTGAAATATTGTTGAAAGTGGCATTAAATACCATAACCATAACCCGATATTGATATTATTGTATCAATTACACATTATAATATCATAAAAAAAATTAATAACCAGTCTTATTTCTAAATTCCTTCTTTTGTCAAGAATGCTTTTGGTGTAAAATGTTAACTTCTTTTAACCACGAAGTATTATTGTTTCTGTATATTATTTCTACATTGATATTTATATGTATGTCAGAAGCGAGAACAAATTTCGATAAAGTTAATGTATTTTATTCATTTTAGGTTGATAATCAGAAGGTGTCTCTTCCATTCTTTTCTAAAAACAAGGATCTATCTATCAGATATATGGGTTTTAACATGGTTGTAGAAACGAAATGTTTTGTAAAACTACAATTCAATGAAGCCGGTGTGGTTATCTTAACTATAGCTAAGATGTATGGAGATAATGTGGAAGGCCTTTGTGGTGCATGTAATGGTTTGAAAGAGTGGAAAATCAAGGGAGGTGATGATGTTCCTGATGATGCTTCTGACAAGTTCTCACGAATAGCACAAAGTTTTGCAGTCTTGGAGGCTGGAGCAGTGTATGGTTAAATTTATTATTAGAAATCCAAGCATATATATATATATATATATATATATATATACGTCTGAAAATTAAACCAAACAGTGTTAGAATTAGATTTTAGAGCTGTCAAATTTTTGTTCTTCCCTCGACGGCATTTGAACCCACACCATTGATACACTGCAGCACCATTCGCTTAGCCTTACATCCACTCTCTATATATATATATATATATAAATTCCTTTCTATTTCTATGTAAAATTTAATATAATGTTTTTCGCTATGCATGCAAAGATTTCATAATCATGCTAACACAACAAGCAATTAATTATGTAAATTAGCACAGATCACACAAGTCAAACTATATTTTCTAGTAAATGGAAGAGCTCATACAAAGCTAATCAATATCATTGGTTTTCTGTTTCTTTCTGTAACAGAACAGAAGAGGCTTCTGTTTCAGGTGTCCAAAACGTTTTACAATGGTATTCTACAGAGGACTAAAAATGAATATCATTATGAGAAAAAAAAAATTTAAATTAGGAGATAACTGTATTGTACTTGAAAATTTCACGGCATCAATTGGATATTTGATGGTCACAAATTGAGTTTACTGACGATGCGATAGCGGAGCCAGTAAACGGATATTTGCGACCATTAAATCAATTGATGCAGTGAAATTTTCAAATACAATACAGTTATCTCCATTCTAATGTAATCATGTGTATAGATGTGTATTGCCACATTATTGACAAGATGATATGAGCAGTAATCGGCTAAAATTCTAAAAATATCTCATGATATTTCAACCGTGGAATTGATACCTTGAAAATTACAGCATTGTCCAATCACAAACCAGGAATATTAAACAACTACATTAGAATAGCGATTGTAAACAATTTCACCAATATCAACAAAACAAACCACCACCTCATCTCAAATCATTGAACACAAATATGACCACGGCATGTGGTGTTGGAGATCCAGGTCCTGACTTGGGAGAAGGACAAAATGTGGTGGGGTTAAATATTTTAATGGGATAGCAACCCTCCCTCTCTTGATAATTAGATCTCATATGGAAATACAGATAAACAAAACGATAACAAACTTGCACAGAATTACTTCCTCTCAAAAAGACCACACACTTTTAAAAAAAAATGAATTACAACATAAACATGGACAAAACAATACTAGTAACAGGGACTATGATGTTCGTAGTTAGCGATTACTTACTAACTAAGAATGTAGACATATTTCTCTTTTGACTCATGTGATACCTTCTTGTCTTGTATTATATATTAATGTCATATATTGGTCGTTTACATTTATAGTTGTAAAACAACGGAAATCAACGCATGTAAAGCAAAAGATAAAAGGAAGGCCAAGTCAAGGAGAAATTGTGGCACAATTCTTAACAAGATTAGACACAAGGAATTCAAAAAATGTGCAGCAGCCTATCCAGGACTTGTTGAAATGATAAAAGAAACCTGCTATCTGGATTACTGCACAAATGTAAAGGACAAGCCATCCCTTAAAGGTGTTGTCTGTACAAGTTTGGAGACAATAATTGCATTGTGCCATTATAATGGTTATGGTGGAATTAGATGGAGATCCAGGAGATTATGTGGTAATTGAACAACTATTTTTAATATTTCACTGTCATTATCTTATAATAGAATTCACAAAATTAACATTGAACTGATACATTATATTGTATTAGTTTTTATCCTGCACTGGTTTTTTTCTATTTGAGCATTCAAATTGCATTGCATAAATTTTTGTTATATATGGTCACTAGTTTTTCTGGTACCTGATTCATATTGAGTTACAGTAAGAAACTGTAACATTATGAGTGGTGACGTCACCAGAGGACACCATAAAAAATTATGAGAATGACGCTTGTTTCTGCTCTTTTTAGACAATTTTGCAGTTGCTTTGGGCTTTTTGACATTGCAGGATAAGCACAATATACGTACATTGTCGGAAAATATCAAATTCATTTGCCAGCACTGCGACACAGGACTGAAAAGCTTGCCAAAGACTCGTTTTTTCTACCTGTTAATAAAGCTAGTACAAATAAATATTATATTTTCCAACAATGTACCTATATTGTCTATTAATATTTTCAATTCAAAGTTGTAATTTCCCAACAATTGTGAGTCATTTAAAATTGCCATATAGTCTGTATGTTCAGAAAAAATGACTTTAAATTCTAGTTTTCAAATCAACAATTTTTTTTCTATATGTATATTAATGTATGATGTATACGAACTCTGACAATTAATTTCAAAATTTTTGATCCATCATTATTTAGAAATCTGGATGGAGTGAGTACAAATAGTGTAAGAGACAAGTCATCAAAACAAAATAACAGACATAATGTATATTTCATTGTACCATGTGACATAGGACATTTAAATATTAAAAGGCTATTCATTAAGTGACCATTAAGGTGATAGTCAATTGTTATTGATATCTTTTAATATTTAAGGTACAATATGAGAAAAAAAGTTGTTCTATATTTTTGCAGGGAAAAAGTGTAAGAGAAATGAACGATATAAGTTCAAAACAATTGCTTGTCCCAATAATTGTGTAGAACGAAGAGCATCCAGATCCTGTAGAGAACCGAAAATTGAAGACTGTGAATGTAAGAGAGGATATGTAAAAAGTGGTGACGAGTGTGTGAAGTATAAAAGAAGAAAATATCCAAACTGTGGCTGCAAAAAGAATGGCAGATACATAAAGGTAATTTTGATGAAATATTTTACAATAGCAGATTTTTACACACATAAATATATTTTGTATTGGACTCGCACAGAACCACGGAAACTGTTGTCTAACAGCGATCTGAAAACAAACAACAATAAAATAAAATATGTGAAAACAAGCCATCGGACAATGCGATTTCTCACTAAAACCTGAATTCAAATCAGGTACTACAGAAGTGAAAGTTATTAATCATGTCTTTATAGTTAACAAGACTCCTCTGCATATATTTATATTTTGATTTAAAATACTGAAAATGTCTTCAAACCTAAGAAATGTTTCAAATGGTTTCATAAATTTTTTATTCATGTTATAATAGGATAAAATGTGTATCATTACTTCAATACACCTCCCCAATTTTATTTTCGCTTTGTTTGACAGCTCGACCATTCCCTGATTTCTGAGGACTGTTCATCAGAGAAGACTTGTACAGCGAAGAAAAACAAACCAGCCAAACTGAAGGAAACCAGCTTACAGTGCCATAGAGAAGCATATTGTGGTGTGCAGAAAGGCATAAGGTCTTGTATGTGTTTGTCTGATTTCATTGGAGATGGTATCAACACATGCACACGTAAGTTACTCATTGTATTAACTCTAATTTTAGAATATTTTTTTAATCAGTATAATTAGCCATACTCCTGAAAATAAACTTGTTGCATAAAATATTACAAAGTTATCCTCCTTATTTAAATTATCATGCTGTTCCTCCCTGCTATATTTTTTCTTATTGGTCCTCCTAGTTCAAATCATCATGCAGATTCTCTTTCATTGTAAAGCGTTGAATGATTTGCGATTATTTCTATAAAGATTCTGTCTTGCATTTGAAAACATTTTTTTTCCCAGTCTGTTAGTATTTAACATGTAAATCATCAAGAATCGGTTAACAGAACTGGTCTATTGTACAATTCTGATCTGTTTGATACACACTTTGTAACGAAATTATTGTTTCAGGTAAAGTAGCTCTGGTCGAGTCAAAGCAGACTATAAAATTGGTATTTGTTGCTTCTCCGTTATGTACGCAGCACTAGAGAGTAAGGGCAAAGACTGGTTGGCTCATAAGAAGAATAATGTGTCCGAGTGGAATGACATATCTAACCGTGGACTGTTGTTTCAGTGAGCTAGCACTATAAATCTCCAACTCAGTGTGTTGGTCTAGTACAAAGTGGATACCATTGTTATCTCATCAAAATGTAACTTGATAATAGCTGGAAACTTTCTCAATTGGTGTTAAACAATAATCAATCACTCACTCACATTTCATTAAAACCTAAATAATGTAAATGTTATAATTTTCATATTTTACAGCTATTGATCCAGCAGCAGAACCTAGTGATGGAAACTCAAGTAAGTATTGAACTAGCGTGTATTTTTAGAGTGATGAAAGTAGTCAAGGGTGTTATTTTGTTATTTCTGTTAAAGGAAGATTAAAGAAAAGAAATTCAACTTATCAGATCATCTGTTGTATCATTAATTGTTGTGATCAAATCATTTGTTAATATGCCCAATTTTTACCAGCACCTATTTATAGTAAGTAGACTTATTCTCCTCGTGAATATTGCTGGACGTATTCAAACAACAATCAACTTGTGTGTTGTTTTGTATAAATTTTGTCTCTGTTACTTCAATTTTCCGATTGAATTTTCCTAGCTGTTCCGACAGTGTGGTTTTTCATTTATATTATATCAGGAGATCAGCTTAATATCTCGAGTTCTCAACATAATTCATTTATATCAAACCATGTGTAAAAAGTGATCAAATTATCAGCATAGATACTGGCAACATAGGTACACAAGACGAAGAAAAACAATAAAAACACAACACAATATGTGTTGGACACCACTACATGCAAACAAGACATTACCTCTCCCACGTAGGTTTCTTGTATTGTGACTTGAATAAACAATTTTGTTTGGGATATTTTACTGTTCATAATAGTTTATTAATATTGGTGAATATACGATAAACTACATCGTCTATCTCCTCTCTTGTAGCACAAGGTATATGCGACTTGCAAGAAAACATTATCCACTGTGTCAAGACTGTATCGATGAAAGGCAATTGTTTCTACCAATCAAAATACAAAGATGAATGTAAATACCATGTTGCTATGTCACAGAATCACCATGGAGACAACACAGTTATATATTCTGTCAACAGGAATGATGGTATAAGTCGTAAGAGGTTACTCCGAGGCTCTAAGACAGACGATTGTGGTAATGTAGAATATGACAGCTCAGGATACGTCAAGATTACTGAGAAAGTATGTGATTGCCCTACTGATCATGTTGAGGTGTAGACAAGATTACAAACAATTAATTTATATGCAAATTGCAATAAAATTACATTGCATTAAATGTTGTTGTTGATTTCATAGATACAGTTGTATAAATGTGTGGTACTGAAGCAAAGACAAAACACAATTTATTAAAACAATCACAACAATTCCACAAAAAACAATAAAAACATGTTACAACAAGCAAATAGGTGAGGCCTTTTATGTTTGAATGGTCAATGAGGTATGTCTTGTTCTATTATTTAGCAAGCAAAATTAATATAAAATTCAATAAAAAGCATCAAGTAAAACATTTATTTTAGTTTATCATGTAAAGAATAGTATAAAAAATCCTCTTTCCCGAATTTTCAAAATGAATACTTTAGCATAAAAACTTTCATTCCTTACCTCAGACCTTAAAAGAATTATTGAATTTCGTAAAAATTGCTTTGCAACGGGTAACCAACGACCAATCTTTTCCGTACAAGGAGGGGTTGTAGCCCGCGGTGGAGGAATAAAATATATTATTTCTATACTCCAGGAATTTTCTTGGGAGGAGGGTGTGTATTTAAATGGACATGAATGCTCACATGGAAAGGATGAGTGACCATTCACCTACAATAGCAAAACAGAATAACAATGAGTCTTGTTTTCTTTGAGCATTTTGTTCCAAGTATAACGTGGGATTTTTAAGTTCGTTGAAACATTAGATATACAAGAAGAGCAATTGTGAAAAAAAATTCTGGCATCACTTTGTCAAGGTCATCTAGTGTTTCTACCAATCAAAATACAATGTACAATGAGTGTGAATCCCAATGGAGAAGACATAGTTATAGTTTCTTTTGACAAGATAAATTGTATAAGGCATAAGAGGTTACAACATTAATCAATTCCTACCAATTGAATTTGAACTAGAGGATACTACAGATCGGCTAGGTTTGTTTCCTGCCCTAGAAATTGACCAAATGTGCCGTTAGAGAACAAACTTTTTAACAAAAGACATACTTGCAATTGTCCCATTTTGAAGTTTTTGTTTCTTTGTAGCAAGAAAGTTTTGAAGATACCAAAGGGGTAATCAGAAGCCATAAATCAAAGAACAAACAATACAATGACCAAAAGATACCAAAGGGGTAATCAGAAGCCATAAATCAAAGAACAAACAATACAATGACCAAAAGAAAAAGTACAAAAGGACAAACAACGATCTACAAAATACTACAGATTGAGCAACACAAACTCCACTAAAACAAGGGTAATCTCAGGTGCTCATCTACAATACACTCCACAGAAAACTGAAGGTCGAGCATCATGAACCCCATTAAAAACCAGGTGTGAACATTCAAGCAGCACCTTCATATAGAGTATATATCTCTCAGTTGATACGGTATTCCAGTGCTTGTGTTTTCTAGCAAGTTCTCATTCGTAGAGGGTTGCTGCTAACAGAAGTTACTGAAGCAAGTGTTCTTAGTGGTAATTATGAAGTTCTAACTTTAAAAGTTTTACTGTCACCATCACAACTTGTTTATCCATTACAGAATATCTGTGTCATTAACCCACCCATCCTTCCTTGTTTATGACTTTTCACCCAATGTGACTTATTCAGAGATGAAAGTGCTCACCGATGAAAAAAGAGGAAACCTCCTTATACAATGCCCCCTAAATCTCCATTTTCTAGCTGCTTGGATCAAGTTTGACATTTTATTTACAATAATTTTGATAAAAAGAGGAAATCTACTGATCAAAGGAAAACTTTCATCTCTGCTTATTACCAGATTTTAAACATGAGAAACAAGATGGGTGCCATTAGTAGAGCCTACAATTCCTGAGCACTTGAGTTGTCCCATTTCTCCCTGGATTCTGCATCATTTTTTGATATTGTTGAACTCGAGTCTCATCCTAAATATAGCTGAAATGATGATCGCTGGACGTTGAGCAATACCCAGTCAATCTGCACGACAACGTTTAACACAGCACCCTTTTGAAAAATGTTAGTAATCTTATCTCAGGAAAAAACTGACCTAGTGGAACCAAAACCGTTATCAATTGTCAATGGACATTATTAATACAAGTTTCTTTATGAAAATGAAACAAATGCCTTCATAGAAATAGAAACTCCAGTCACGTTACTGTTTGATAGCTCTATTACAATGTTTACCTTCAGACCTAGTTTATACGCTACAGAAAATGTCACAAATTACTTCTTTCTCGAAAACTGCAAAACTGACGAGTCCCAAACTGAACAGGAATGATCCTTTAAACAATTTGCGTGTTTCATGTTTATCATTCTAATCAGGCAGTGTTTCTACTTCTTGTGTGCCTGTTACTTACATGAAGTAGATATCGTCAAGTGGATTAATGTTCAACCCTGAAGAAACCCAAATCTACTGAAATTGTGAATTTACAAAAGCAAGTACCTGTCCTTTGCCTGAAATGTCTAGGTACTGGTGAAGGTTCCCAGAGCTGGTCAGCGCGTCCCCAGGTGGCGGATAGGGAGAGCCCATTCAATGGAGGTTGCCAGGTTATAATGTGGAAAGCCTGCTTGACAGTGGACCATAGCGGGTAACGTGTTTGTAGAGTGCAACGCTCCCTGAACGCTAAGACCTCTTTTGTAGACTTCGAAAAAAAACTATTGTGTAAGAAGAATGTTAAATCAAACATCAAGATTTAAACCAGAAAACCTATCCTTTGTATTATTTATTTTTAGTCTGGGGACATAACGGGAAAATGTTAAATGCATCCCATTACAAATACTCTCTTTATTTTCTATTAACTGTCTATATCCTAATGCAGGCATGTACCAAGTAATGATGAACCTACTTCAGCATGAAAGACTCACAATGTGAACTTGGTTGGATAAGGTAGTTGAAAATAAGGAAACATAATTTTAAACTTTTATTAATAAATGATCAAATATACAGTTAAAAATAAATATACCAGTATAATAAAAACCTTGTGTTGCCTCTGTAGTAGCACTATAAATCTCAAGACAAATACAGCTGTCTTATCATAATGTGAAGCAATATTATTTTCCCATCTTGAACTCTTATGTGTAGAATAATAGCTTACAACCTTTCCCTGTCTACATACTGGCAGTATACTCCTGTAATTACTGAATCAAATCTCAAATATTTATTTGTAATAGTGTAGGTAGAATAATGGGTCATATACAATGTATATGTATTGTATGTGAAATGGAACATACTTAAAACTAATCCATATCATTCAAATTTATTTTTATCTTAAAACTGAAATAATTTCATAGAAATTTGGAATCCTATTATGTTTTTATTACAGTCTTCCCGAAGCCGGGACAAATAAAACTGGATTCGGACAAGTGAAAATTATGGAAGAATTTGTTCGAATAAATATAATTTTTCAAAATTTGGCTTTCGGGCAAGTAGGTGAAAAAAATTAAGGCAAAGACTTAACAACACAACTAAAGTTTAAATTTGAAGTACCATCATAAGCCAAGAAATGTAAAACGTAACAGTTCTGCCAGTTTGATTAAACACAGGTTTTTTAAGGGCTTTATTTGTCATTAAATTTGTCAAATTATGAAAATTTCCCTAATTATTTATAATAGCATTTTACTTGAAAATATATGCAAGTTAACTTAAAAAAAATCCTATGAAACTCAAAATCAAGTTTCTGGAGAACTGCTTCTCTCCATCCAAAAAAATACATTAGATAATATCAAATTTATCTGAATATTTAGCTGTAATATATTTATTAATTTAAAATACAGACTACATATATAAAACAAGGATAAAAAAAAAAATAGGCTTCAGAAACTAGTTAATTTAGGCTTTTACTAATCTGTGTTTTGGAAGTATTCCTGTAAGAACCACCAAAATGCCTCATTGAAAAAGTACATACAACTTGTTTGTGCTCATCAAATCCCAGTCCAAATAGAGGAGGGTGTGGTATTATTTAACGCCACTTTCAACAATATTTCAGTTATATCATGGCGGTCACTTTTATTGGTTGAGGTAAACCAGAGTCCCCGGTGAAAACCATTGACCTGTCACAGACAAACTTTATCACATAATGTTGTATCGAATACACCTCGCCATGAATGGGATTCGAACTCACAAATTAGTGGTGATGGGTTCTGATTGCACATGTAGTTATAAATTCAACTACCATACCACCACGAGGGCCCATTCAAATAGAGAGAAATTGAGTCATTTTCAGAGAAACTGTTATCAAGTTCTTTTTAGTACCAGTTTACAAACACTTCAAATCTTCTGCTAATACACAATACCTCCGAGTTCTTTTGTTCTTATAGTACTGTACCTATATTATATATCCCTGCAGCCCTATGTTATACATGCAATATTATTTAAAACTATTATTCCCGCAATCATCATCGGTAACAAATGGCTGATCACGCTCCGATACTTTCCTCTCGTCACCGGTGGGTCAACTGACAGAAAAATCTTCAGTTATGAATTCTAATGAATCATTTTAAAAACATTTTGATTAGTTCCAACATTTTTTTTTACAGCTAATCAAATCACTGCTTTCAATAAAAATGAACAGATTTGAGTACAAATTACCTGTGCATTATCAATGACAATTTTTTTTTTTACAGCTAATCAAATCACTGCTTTCAAAACAAAAAAAAAGAAGATTTGAGCACAAATTTCCAGTTGATTATCGATGATAAAATGCTAAATTAACTAGTTAAATCATATCTGTCATAACCTGTTCAATCTAGCTTGTTATGGAAACTACTAAATACACATCAGTTACGGAACTAACCAGAAACGATGGTTTTCATATGAATTAACCCATGAGTGGAGAGTATCAAAGTGTCATCAGTCATGAGTTACCAACAACATTCTGTAGTACATCAATACACAAAAATAAAATAATAAAATAAACATAATGCATGTATACAGTGTAAAACTTAGAAGATTTGTGAATTTTAACCATTCATTTGAAAACAAATATGGCAAATAATTCAACAATAACAAATACACACAAAAATCAACAAAAAAGATACCAATATAGAATATTTCTAAGTCTTATCCTTTCTAATACGGTTTACATTAGATGAAGACAAAGTCTAATTATCTGTATATTGTAAATAACATTTAACAAAATGGGACAAAAAAATGAAGATTTAGATTTTTCATGAATGGATTGGTTTACATGTCTGCAAATGAATCTACATATATGCATGATTTATCATATTGCATTTTTCTGAGATTAGGGGACTAAAATAGGTGTCTTAATTTCAGATACATGTGAAATAATAATAAAAACAATACAGTGAAGCCTGTCTAAACTAAAACCCCTTGGGACCAGCTTTTGTATTCAGAATAGACAGGTGTTCTTTTTATACAGGTTAAATTAATAAATATTTCCTATATTGGGACTTTTTTTAAAGTTGGGGTCGGTTCAGTTTTATTCAGGGTTTGGTTTAGGCATGTTTCACTGTATTATAAGATACAACATTCATAGATATGTTTTGATTAGATTACTGATCATCAATTTTAAATGGAAAATACAAATTGAATATAACAATAATTTAACAAGCAGTGTGGGTAACAAGCACTTGTTAATCATGATCAAGTATATATTACTACAGACAAGTAATTTTCTATTCACACTATTTTCAGGGTTGATGAGTGTCAAATCATGACACTTCAATTTAATATTGATGACTACTAAACAGTCAAATGTATGGTATTATACTGAATAATGTGTCAAAAGAGTTCCAAAATCAAATAGAAAAATCGTAGAAAGAGGCAAAATCTAGACCCTAAGACACAAATACATGACCACTGACTTTCCTGTCTTAGTACAGGAACTACAATTAAAAGTGGCTGGGTTAAACTAATCCCAATTGTATAGTCTTTGGTTTGACTGGACGAGGGCTTGAACTCCAGGTCTATACCACATTCAAGGTGACCATGCTATCAATTATATCACTGATGCAGTTGTTTTTAAATACATTTAACATAGTGTGCATCTTAAATAATTCATATTGCCATGATATTTTGCTATAATAGTTGTAATGGAACGATATTTGAACTGTAAAACCAAGATTCAAATGAACAGTTCCTAACATAACAAGTTCATTGAAACCCAAAAAGAGGATTGTTTCATTCTGGAAAATTAAGTAGATAACAATGATGCTTGGAGAGCAGGCATGGGGTAATGTTAATTTGTAATTGTAATGCCCTGTAATGCATTACATTTTCCCAAGTAATGGATGTAATGTGTAATGCCCCAATTTTGGCATTACATGTAATTGTAATGTAATGCATTACATTGGCAAAAATGCATGTAATTTATGCATTACATGGCATTACTTCTGTCTGCTAAGTGATATATATTGTTACAAATTTCAGGGATAATAAGTACCTACTGTTTTATTCTTTCCTAAAAGAAAATAGGAAAATTAAAAACAAATCAATGTCTAGTTAAATGATTAACAAAAGGTGTAACTTTGAACTGTTGTCAAACTAATGATTTTCTTCATCTAACCTTAATACTAAAACATTTATATTAATAATTAAAACAGATCTATTTTATAAAACATACAAAAATAACCTTTTACTTTCTCTCTTAACATTGATCACCTGTGAGAAAATAAAATAGCTTTATTGCCCCAAGTTTTAAACTTCAGGGATAAACATAAAATTCTATTAACTTGGGTGAGAAGTAATTATTTCTTAGTAGATTTTGTTATTTGGAATAAGGATGTCGAATACATTAGATAATTTTGACATTCCAACAAATATTAGATAGAAATACAAATTTCAAGGCAAAATGCAAACACTGCTTTTCTGTGACTGATATCAGGCAGCCTAAAGATAACTTTTCTGTGATATCAGACAGCCTAAAGATAACTTTTCTGTGACTGATATCAGTCAGTCTAAAGATAACTTTTCTGTGATATCAGGCAGCCTAAAGATAACTTTTCTGTGATATCAGGCAGCCTAAAGATAACTTTTCTGTGATATCAGGCAGCCTAAAGATAACTTTTCTGTGATATCAGGCAGCCTAAAGATAACTTTTCTGTGATATCAGACAGCCTAAAGATAACTTTTCTGTGATATCAGGCAGTCTAAAGATAACTTTTCTGTGATATCAGGCAGCCTAAAGATAACTTTTCTGTGATATCAGGCAGCCTAAAGATAACTTCCAACTTTGCAACACATCTAAAGGTAAGAGTTTCAATAACTACAATAATTTGTAATTTTGCTTTAACTAAGATTGATTGATTGGTGTTTAATGCCAACTTTATCAATATTTCAGCAATATCGTGGCGAGAAAGGTTATTGATATGAAGACATTACGTATGAGGGAAAAATAAAACAAACTCTATATAAAATCATAAAGCTTTGTACAAAGAAAAACAAATGTGTAAAAGTTAAAATCATACAATATTAGAAATTTGTTAAATAGACTAGATTTGAATTAAACTAAAAATTTGCTTTAAACTTAAATTTTACTATATAAATGCTTTAACTAAGGATTTTTCCAGGAAAAAATACTTGGGGGCGGTCGGAACTCCATCAATAATTTGGGGTACTACCACCAGAATTTTAATTATTTTTGGGGTACCACCACATAAATATAAATACTTAAAATGACCCCCACCTAGAAAATAGAAATAGACAGTATGCAACCTTTGCTTTGAGCCATTGAGGACCCCTCCCTCCCCCTCTTTCCCTCACCAAAAGGAAAAGCGAAACCAGACAATTCCTTTCCTGTGATACCTAGTTTGACAAACATACCTCTAAACACCTGAACATATTCCCCCAGGCCCACGGCTGTTAACCAGTGGCAAATTTGTTCATTATCCCGGTCCATTTCGGCATTTGACCACGTTTCGTTTTCGACTGGTACTTTTTATCTCGGAACCCAGGAACGAAAATAAAAGAATCGGGTACCAGTTCATCATTCGTATTTCTCCATCTTTTACATAACATATCATTCGGAATATTTCAGAAGATAAAGGGAGACAATTTGACTTAAAAATTGCACAAAAGAAGCGAAATCATGGAACAAACAACCGAATATTATACACCATTTAACGAACAACACAGTGACACGACGTGCCGGCAAGTAGGTCTATTTTAATATACCGAATTGGTAAAAATACTGACAACCGCAATTAATTAAATAGAAATTTGACAACAACCTCCAGAAAAGAAATACCCATCTATATAAACAAAATCAATGGCGTTCCTATCCTACCAGGTATTTTTTCCTGGAAAAGCCCTAAGAAAACATGTGATGAAATTGTTTTTTATTTGCAATCATTTTCATATACCATTATAGTCATTGAAAAACCTATACATAGATATTTAAAGATCAAAGAAATAAGTTGAATGATTGATAATAGACCCCTGTCAAAAACCACTAATTAGTTTGTATATCAATCAATCCCTTTCTTTTGACAATTAAGTTAAGTTAACAATTGAGATTAAGTTAACAATATAATTAAAAAATGTAATGGTAGAATAAATTCCTTCCAACATCTGTTATTTCTTTTCAGAGAAAACATGGCGATGTATACTTAGTATGTATGTTTCTTTTGGCAATAAAATTTATAAAATGTAATGTGTAATATAATGAGTAGTATTGTATAGTCTCAGTGTAAGCCGAATTTAAACTAAATGTAGCGTCGGTGTCGTACCAAGTCATAATATAATATTATTACTAAATATATGTTCTAAACTTTGTCTGAATGTATATTGTATGTTTGCTATAAACTTGGATCTTCTTTCTTTATATGTGAACTGTATGCCCCTGTAATGCATTACTTTCCAAAATACATGTAATTGTAATTGTAAATATAATGCTGATTTGTGAAAGTAATTGTAATGTAATTCACCCCATGCCTGTTGGAGAGTGCACAAGAAATGGCTAAACACAAAACTTTATTATTGCAATTACTTGTTAAAACTTCACTTGCCAAAATAATTAAGGAGTGTTTAAAAATAGTTTCCCACACTACAGGTAAACATCTTTCAAATGAATGGCTAACATCAATTTTTTCTCAAATTTACTTCTAGATATGAATATTGAAAACATCTTAGAAAAATAGCAATAATAAATTCAACAATAAAAATATCACAACTAACAAAATAAATCAATACAAAAACCTGTATTCTCCATTACATATTAAGTATATTGTTGCATGGTTTCTATGGTTTGGGATTATTAGGCCAAGATTTCTTCAAACCTACATTTAAATATTATGAAAAGTTGAATAATATTTGTTATCTAGATTGTTTTCTGGCAAACCTAGTTCAACAATTAAATATTATATAGATAATCCATTATTAAAAAATATGTAATAAGTGACCAATCGATACATAAACTCATACATGAGCGAGTTAAATTGCTTTGATTGGCAGCATATTAACACAATAAATAATATAAAAAAATACAATAATTATGCTGTTTTAATACAAAGATTTTAACATTTGAGTTTTCATAAAAAATCAAAAGAACTTTTATTATCATTACACAATACACAAAGATTTTACCAATTTGACAGCAAAAAGATGCCTTGTGATGTCATTATAGTAGTGAATTATCTCATAATTAATTATTTTAATCTATTTAAGAAATTATGATGTTCGACACCTTCTATAAAACAACATGTAATCCAGTAAAATAATATCACAGTATTTGTTGTGAACATACCAGTGTCATATGGTATTTTGACCCCTGGGTCAATTTTTATCCATGGTACATGTATATTGAACCCCCTTATGGTATTTTGAACCTGTGTTCAATTTTTGGAGGGTTCAAAATTCCATATGACACCTGCATAGAATTTTACAATATTATTTGCATTGATATATTCACCATGATTGCATGATTTATTAAATAATACAACAATTTTGTTAAAAGTGTACATGTGTGGACCCTCAATAAATGTGTACTTAGTACAATGTCTATTATTAAGCATCATATGCCAGCGCAGATCCTAACCATCTCTCTACTTCTGGAACTTTCATTTCTTTTCTACTGGCATAGTCTAATATCTATAGAAAACAAAACAGATATAAAACCATTAATAACATAAAACCAGAGGCACATTTCTCATCCGGTAATGAGTGAGTGATTGTTATTTAACACCAACTCAGCATCATTCAATGATTATTTATGTACATAACATTTGTGGTTTCTGAAAAGATATTTTAACATTTTTCTCCATTGTTTCTTTAAAATATTTTACTGCTTCAAGGCTGCTCTATAATAATTTATCAACATAAAAAAAAACATAAAATATTTGTTGATAACCATTTGGATTTCCATTTTGGATTTAATGAATATTAGTACAATCCACACAAAAATAAAAATGCTGCAAATTTTCAAAGATCTAAGGACAAAAAAAGTAGGATGTGTGATCTTCTTACTTGAATGTTGGTCATAAAAATAATATTCAGGCCAAACAAAATAAATAAACTGGTTCTCAGACCACTTTTTTTTTTTAAATGAGAGCAGCAATTAAAATTATATCTTCCCTATCCTTCATACAAAACCCTTATATGTTAATCGTATATTTTACTTTGATTTCTTCATTAATCAAATTACCTGATCTTGAGCTAATTTTCCAGTTGCGAAATACGATGATTTTCCATGAGGAAAGTATAACCCTGAGACAGAAGCTGCTGGGTCCATGGCTAGAGACTCTGTTAATTCTATTCCTACATCAGAGGCCTGTAGTAACTCCCACATATTTTTTTTCTCTGTGTGATCAGGTTGACTAGGATATCCTGGAGCAGGACGGATTCCCTGTAATTAAATATCATGTTCCCATTATCATCTTAAAATAGTACTTGATTATTTTTTTACTTTAGTAATTGGGGGACAAGTACATTTTTGCATCTTAACTAGTCTTTTGATTGGTCAATCAGAGCAAATGCTAAACCATTGACTTTCAGGAGGAAGAAACTGATATAGTTTAAAAATATGGTAATAAAAATTTCAAAAATAGAAATATTTTTTTAAATTTTAGATGGAAAAAGGGTGCCACAGTTTAATTGTTTTTTTAATAGTTTAGATATGTTCCTATTCTTGATCTTGCATTTAATATTTTCAAATTTACTCCTAGAACAGTGTATACTATAACATGATTATTCCAATTAATATTCAATCAATACACATTTCCTAATGTCATAATCTATATGGTTTTCACCACAAACACAGTGATTTGTAAATTTTCCTTTTTGATTGTTACACATGACAAGTAAATCCTTCAATGTGAGACATGATGAGAAGTCCATTTCTAGCAAAAATATCAATGATAGTACGTTTTTAATAAATATAATATCATTGATATGTTTTGCTCAAAATAGACTTTACCTTTGATGTGAGATTGCTCTGAAAAAATCCATTCCAGCAAAACAAATCAACGACAGTACATTCATATATTTCTGATGTAGACCTCGTTATAAATAAAAAGTATTGTTGATTTATATTAATAGTAAATAACAACAAACCTTATATCTAACTTTCAATAGCTCCTGTGTTTCCATGATCTCCTCTTTAGAATATCCCCATAATTCTTTTCTTACTTGTTCATGCATTTCTTCTGCAAATGCCTGTAAAACAGATGCCAGGCATAATATCATTATAGACTGAGCATGAATAATCAATTAAATATATTGAAATAAAATTAAGAAGAAAATTAAAGAAAGAGTGAAACCAATCTAAATCAAATGCTGAATAAAATAGAATCTTACATAAACCAATGTAGGTAATCTTTGTCAAGTTTACCTGTACAAACCAAACACCTGTCCATTCCGATCACAAAAGTTGGTTCCAAGAAGGTGCCATTTAGACAGGTTTCAGTGTATTTAGAAACTTAATAAATTATTACCCAGAATTCAATATTGTTGAGATTTTTTTTCCCAAAAGCATAACAATAAATTTTCAACACATAATATTTTTATAACACTTTTCATCAAATTTCTCCAAATAAGTACATATTAATATGTCAAAGACTGTCAATTCATCTTGATAACAAATTCTAAGTAAAAAAAAATTGTTCATACAAGAAAAGCCAATTATTTCACTTCAAGCTAATCACTTTGATTTGCAGCCTAGTAATTTGCTGCAATATTTAAATAATGTAAGAAACATTTTTGACACTAATTTATTTGAACAAATTTTAAAATATTTTTGAATAATAGTTTATTTCATTTCAACCATCATATGGTATTTATATCAACTATGGTCTGGTATTTATTTCAACCATTATATTTTATTTATTTCAACCATCATATGGTATTTATTTCAACTATCGTATGGGATTATTTCAGTTATCGTATGGTATTATTTTAACTATTGTAGGGTATTTTTTTCTCCAGTTATTCACATATTTTACAATAAATATTTACCTCAGCCATACGGTCTGCCAATGCTTTGGTCATAATAATTCCATAGTCATCAAACTGTTTCTCAAATCTATAGAACAAAGGTTGTAAAAATAATGTAAACTATAAACATATCTAACTTGGCATTCCAAAGCTTAAACATAAATGTTCAACTGCTATTGTGACATGACAGGTGCCCCTAGTGAAGCAGTCCAAAGGAGCAAGAACTGCTTACACTTCCAAAGCACCTGACTTCACTCCAAAATTTTTATGGGGTTTCATGTTGCTCAATTTTGATTTTCTGTGTACTGTTTTGTAGCTCATTGTTTGTCTTTTAGTCCTTGTTCTTTTTGGTCATTGTATCGTATGTCCTTCTTGCCTGATAAAAGGTGTGGCCTTATAAGAGGGGGATTACTTATATTCTTTAATTTTGCTATGTCAAAATTTGTGCTCTTTAATTTTGCTATTTCTGAAATTTGTGTTTTTTTTATTTTGCTGTCTGAAATTTGTGTTTTTTTTATTTTGCTATTTCTGAAATTTGTGTTCTTCAATTTTGCTATGTCTGAAATTTGTGTTCTTTAATTTTGCTATGTCTGAAATTTGTGTTCTTTAATTTTGCTATGTCTGAAATTTGTGTTCTTTAATTTTGCTATGTCTGAAATTTGTGTTCTTTAATTTTGTTATGTCTGAAATTTGTGTTTTTTAATTTTGCTATGTCTGAAATTGACCTCTATCCAATAAGTAATAACACACTTTTATTGACACCATGGCATATTTTACTTCCAGTGACACTGTTGTCTATATATAATAATTAAGGTGATTGATGGTCTATATTGACTAGTATCCTATCACCAAGAAGTGTATGTTATGAGCATCTCATTGCAAGATGTGCTTGACATTAAGTGATCACATAGATAACCATGTATTTACTGGCACTGGTTTTCTCCGAGACTATGGCTTCCTTCATCACTAAACTCGCCGCTCTCTGTGATATAGCTAAAAGTGGAGTAAAGAAAACATTCAAATCCATAGGATACGTCTAATTCTTACCCATTTTAATCTTCTGTCACAATATTGCTAAACAGATGTGGCATTATAACTAGGTTTTACTTAAACCCAGTAGTCTCCCTATTATAAGGCCACTCCCTCCACTTATTAACCCAGATTTCATACAACTAAATTGTCACCCTCAAGAGAGGCAACCTCCTGTGTAAAGCCACTCTTTCATAGAAGAAGGGCAGTCTTATTAGAGGAAGACTACTGTATTAGATAAGAAACACTTACTCTTTACACATCTCCTCCACCCCATGACCTGCTGTTACAGCAAACAGACCAATATGATCCTCAATTCCTGAATCTTTGGGTGCAATAAAATCAGACAGACATAAATAAGGACTTTTATCATTGACATCTTTCTCTGCCTATCAAAGATAAATAAATCATTCCACTTTATGTCAATTATTAGGTTTAGATATAGGTTTATGGTGTTTAATGCCACTTTCAATAATATTTCAGTTATATCGTGGTGGGTCAGTTTTATTGGTGGAGGAACCAAAGTACCCGGGTGAAAACCACTGACCTGTCGCAAGTCACTGACAAACTTTATCACCTAATGTTGTATCAAGTACACCTCGCCATGAACGGGGTTCAAACTCACAACTTTAGTGGTGATAGACACTGATTGCACAGGTAGTTGTAAATCCAACTACCATACGATAACGACCACGACGGCCCCAGCATTGCAATAAATAAATACTCAAGTAACAATGTGTAATAATAAATTAGTGTATTTTTACCTGTTGTCGTAATCCACGTAAGACAGTTAATACTTGTCCATTATCATCATAAACTTCTATATCATCTCCTACACTGTTAGCTCTATAGAAAGCTACAACACCATGTGCTTTCAGTCTCTTATCTTGTATCATTTTCTCAAGTAGATTTTGTGCATCGTTATATACTTTCTTTGCTTCTGGTCCTGTGTAATTAAAAATAAATAACTAGGTTTGGAATAAAATGAAAAACAAAAAATAACACAGTCGGAACAGTTCTAATATCCAATAGAAAAATCGTAGAAAGAGGCAAAATCGATACCATTAAAACACAAATACATGACCACTCACTTTCTTGGCTTGGAACAGGTACTTCAATAAAAAGTGGCAGGGTTGAACTAGTTATATGGGCCAAAACCTTGAAGGGTACAAAAAGGCATCCAAAAATAGTGGTACATCACATCAAATAGACAAAAGACAGATCCAAAAAAAAATGTTGTTACTGTAATCACTATTATGTGAAATATATAGTTTCTATAGCATAGGGAAAAGGTTAGCTAGACAGGGTGTGTATTACACAAAACAAAAATAAGCAAATATTCAAAATCATTTATTGAAAAGAAGTGCATTATACATAAAGGCATCTCTCTTACTATAAATTTGGATATTTAAACATGTCTCATTTTAAGATGATCAATAGCGATTGATTGGTTAACATGAGGAGAGCAGTGTTTCAGCTAAACAAATAATAATTTAATTTGATTTGTCACAAGGAGGATAGGAACAGAAAATTGATGTAAAGAGAAACATACATATGAAGAAAACTTTGGGCAATAATGACACTAAAATTATCTATTAAACAATCAACTTACCGACTTCCTTATCGTTGAAGATTTTAGGATAGCCTCTATTTGGATATTTCCCTCGCAGTTGCCAAACATCAAAGAAGGGTTTCCAGTCAATGTATGGTACAAGTTTATGTAAATCATAGTTTTCAAACTTCTTCACACCATAAAAGGTTGGCCTTACTGAAATATAAAATAAAAAGTAAAGAATATACAGGCAAATTCTCATAAGATTCATATTGCAAAATAAAGTTTTCAATTTCAAAAATAAATACAGTAATTCTACTGAATGTTTTCAATTATATATTTTGATGTAAAATCATATTTTTCATTTTGTTAAATAAAATAACTTTATGTATAACCAAAAAATATTCCAGATTTAATTATAAAAATTATATTTTTTATACAAGTTATTTCCTTTAAGACAGGAAAAATAGTACCCGTCTAGCAAGAGCAATAGAACGGACAACAAATTTGAGTATAATTTTCTCATAATTTGTAGATATGTAAAAAATCAGAGGGTAATTTTATAACAATTAGAAAATTCACAAGTTGTTACAACATTAAAATTTTGAACAGATTATTGGAAAAAATGTATGTTACTTTCATTGAACATTGCATGACAGAGGACCCATTTGCCTGCCTTAAAGGGAAATAACTCCTGTAAAATGTACAATTATAGATTCAAAGTCTGAAATGTGCCAATAGTCTATTCCTTTTTATATTTACATCATAAAAATAAAAATATATACTAACCTGCTGGAGGTTCATTTTCCCAATCTATACATAATTTTTTGGCCCTAGCTTTCTGTAAACTTAAATATTTTCTATCCTGAAAATGAATAAAATCCTGTGATAAGGTAACAGTCGACAGATTGCCTTTATGTATTTGATACAACTAATATAATATGGTACATTGTACAATATTCTCCCTTAAATTATATCTTGAATTATTAATTAACTATTTACATAATAAGATGAAATGAAAACTGCCTTTCTGACATAGATAATACAACTCGGCCAATAGGGATTTTTTCTCATATTGATCGACTTTGATCCAGCCAATATTGGTGTTCCGGATTCTCTCTAGATTTTACATATGTAGCAACGATAAAATAGAGACACTCTGTCACTGTCGTCTGATGAAACAAAATGGAAAGGAAGGGAAAGAAAATACAAATGAAATTGTTTCACGAGTAAATGTAATGAAACCAGAAAGTCATTGTTCATGCTAAAAAGTTCAAACCCGTTTTTATTGTGAATTTACTAAAATTTTGAACTCTTTGAAGAGAAAGGACAAAAACACATGACAATATTTTATGGTTAATTAATAAATATATCATTACGTGACGATTTCCATATTGGCCTAGTTATTAGTCCACGGGTAGCTGTATTGACCTTCGACTTCTCCTCAGGCCAATAGATACCTTCGTACTAATAACTAGGCCAATACGGAAATCATCACATAATATTATCATATTATTATTTTTTTAATCTACCAATTAACCAAAATATATATAATGACAAGGGAATTAACTCAAGATATTTTCCTTAAAAATATTTTTACATGCTGCAGTGGTAATGTATTAAGCATATTTTTCTTTGTTTTCAATGAAACAAGAACAGATAGGAAATAGATTTTTGGTATTTTATTTAGGTGTCAAACCACTAATTCACCAATCAGAGCTTGGAACATATACGAAAGTAGCCCCTTTTCAAGAAAAAAGTTCCTTTCACTTTGTAGTATTGTGAAAACTACTGAATGGAATGGACTAATTAAAATTGATAATTGAAGTTAAATAAATAGGGATTATTTTGAGCCCAAATTTGATGGATTTAGTTGTATTTTAATACCTCTATGGAGGATTTGATGCATGACCTATAAATAGTGAATTTCTTGGGGATGACCGAGCTATTTTTAGAGTAGGTGCTTTCCGTAGCATGGCATTTCACTGCAAGATTTTAAACATGCCCTGATATTTTGACAGAACGTAGAGGAATCATGTACGTTTCAGAAAATATATGGTCTTCAAAAGGTTAAACTTAAGATAAAATGACCAGGTAGGCTCGAAAAAACACAAATTTAGTAGAAAACCTTAAAGAAATTAATTGGTGGTTTGACACCTTAAGACAAAAACGTCAAAATTATCTTTTGTTGCTATCATGTTCAAATTAGCCTAAGCATGTCACAACAGACCCAGAGTGACATTTTTCATACAAAAATGTTACAAAATGCATTGTGGTGTCAGATTACATGGTCAAAATGCATGTTATGTAATATTTTGGAATATTGCTCCCAAACACTGGATATACATGGACACCAGGTATTACAACTCATTTTCTTTTTCTTTATGACTTTATAATTATTGGGAATATGTTATTAAATGTGTTTTTGCAGTAGAAAGGCATATAATATTGAAAATATGGTTGATATTAAGAATTTAAAAAAATTCATCATGCGGCAGTTTGTTGACTTCAAATATAGGATATGGTGATATCATGATTGGATTTTTTTCAATCCTACACATTTTTCCTGGTAAATGTTGATAGTTTCAGTTAGAATACATGTACAATGTACTTACAAAATAATATAAGGCTATAGAAAGCAGTTTTAATTGAAAAGTATGTAGTAAAAACCTGGAAATTTAAGTGATCCCAGAAAAATTATTTTGACTGCTTAGCATTTTCTGTTAATTTTTCAAATTGTCAATTTGAATTTCATGTTTTAGAGTATTATTTGGCTGTAACAGTACATTTGAACACCCAGTTTACTTAAACAGTGGAAAAAAATGATGTGGAAGCATATATTTATTGAGTTTTGGGGGAAATTATAGTTGTGCACCATCTGAAATTCCAAGACTTGAATATCAATAAATCATATTTTTGCAAATTTGATGGAATTAGCAGGAATTTCAACTAAAGATGTATATACAAAAACATATTTTATGTCTTAAACCACATAATTTATGGGATAAAAGCATGAATTAACAAAATTAAGAATGATATGAGCTCATTTTATGGGACGAAAAAAGGGGGGGCTAAATGCAAACATTTCATAGTATTTAGCTATTAAATATACAACTGAGGCATATATACGTGTTAAGATTGCTTATTATGTTAGAAACTAGCTTAATAACTGTAATATATAAGAGAATAGGTAAGTTTTGGTATATTACACAATCTGAACTCAACAGCTGTAAATGGAGATATTTTCATTAAAAATCTTCAAGGGGGTACCTTTGCATTTGAACACTTATACTTGCAAATATCAGACAGCCACATACCTTATGAGGTTTTCTTGGGTTGATATTGGCTAAGGAATAGAAATTAGGCCAACAAATGGTGAAAGAAACAAGTTCTTATGGTCTTTAGGTGTCAAACCACTAATTCACCAATCAGAGCTTGGAACATATACGAAAGTAGCCCCTTTTCAAGAAAAAAGTTCCTTTCACTTTGTAGTATTGTGAAAACTACTGAATGGAATGGACTAATTAAAATTGATAATTGAAGTTAAATAAATAGGGATTATTTTGAGCCCAAATTTGATGGATTTAGTTGTATTTTAATACCTCTATGGAGGATTTGATGCATGACCTATAAATAGTGAATTTCTTGGGGATGACCGAGCTATTTTTAGAGTAGGTGCTTTCCGTAGCATGGCATTTCACTGCAAGATTTTAAACATGCCCTGATATTTTGACAGAACGTAGAGGAATCATGTACGTTTCAGAAAATATATGGTCTTCAAAAGGTTAAACTTAAGATAAAATGACCAGGTAGGCTCGAAAAAACACAAATTTAGTAGAAAACCTTAAAGAAATTAATTGGTGGTTTGACACCTTAAGCATATTTTTCTTTGTTTTCAATGAAACAAGAACAGATAGGAAATAGATTTTTGGTATTTTAAAACCATTTAAATCCACAGAAACTTTGGGATGAAGTAGAAAAAAAATAGTATGAAAATTGGAGTGGAAAAAAGGGGAAATTTAAGCTAATCTTACAGTATTCACATCAAAATACAATAATCAACCATAATACTTCAAATACATCAATAAAAACATAACTTTAAGTAATTAAAACACTACCTTTAAGGAATCATAATGTTCATCTCGTATTTCTTCATATTCATCTGATATTTCTTCCACAAATTCCCTAAAGTTGTCACAGTCCAGTAAAGAAGAACACTGTAATCATACCAAAATAAAAGTTTTAAACCGGCATGTCAAACCAGCAATCAATGACATAGATATTACTAAGTATATAAACAGAATATAACTTTCTGACTAGCACAGTAGTTGAATTTACAACTACCTGTGCAATCAGTGTCTATCACAACTAACATGAGTTCGAATCCTGCTCATGGCGAGACGTACTCGATACATTATGTGATAAATTTTGTCAGTAACTTGTGGCAAGTCTGTGATTTTCTCCAGGTATATACGTTTCCCTCGCCAATAAAAACGACCACCACAATTTAACTGAAATATTGTTGAAAGTGGCATTTAACACCATATCCCATAACACACTTTCAGACTATGCATTACAGAAAGACAATAACTCAACAATAATCTGATATTTGAACCCATAAAGAAAACACAATTTATATTGCTACAGCCTATATATTAAAATAAAGAAATGACAAAAATAGGTATAAACTTACGACTACAACACTCTTAGAAGCATCTAATACATGTATTGTTGGTTGTTTGTATCTTGGAGCTATTTTCACAGCAGTGTGAGTTCTGAAGAAAAAAAAATATGCATAAAATAGGTCATTTTTAACAAGCAATCTCAATACTATTTAAGCCATTTGTAAGGAAGCACACTCAGGCCAAACAAATGTGTGTTTCCTTTTCCATGGTTTTCAAAATTAGATTTGGAAGATCTTTCCTATATTTATTTTTATTTGAAATGAGATTTATTTGCTTTTGTAAACTAGGAGTAAGCTCCTGACATCACATAAAACGTAGAAAAAAATAATATATAAATATTGGAACCCTATCCTTAAGTCCATATCAATGAAGTGTTATATCTGCAAGCTCCTTGTCATCAAACGCCTCGTTGACTGGAGAAAATATACATTAATAGAGAACAAAATTTCCTGATTTTCACTGACTTTTTTACTCTAAAAATTGTCAGGATCTGTTTTTCAATTGGAAAATCCTTTTTGTCTCCAAACTTGCAGAAAGACAGCAAGATGGACAGACACAGTGAAACTAGTATCAATCCCCTACAATTTCGTTGATGTGTTGACAGAAATTAGGTTAAACTTAACTGATTTAAAGAAAAACTATTTCTGCTGATGAATAAACATGTTAGAGGATAATTACCTGGATGTTGTAGCTCCTCCAATCAGAAGTGGTAGCTTCATTCCTATTCTTTCCATTTCTTTAGCAACAAATATCATTTCATCCAGTGATGGTGTGATCAATCCTGATAGACCAACAATATCTAAAAAGATTAAATTCAATTTATTAATTCAATCCTGATAGATCAACAAATAACTAAAAAGATTAAATTCAATTTATTAATTCAATCCTGATAGATCAACAATAACTAAAAAGATTAAATTCAATTTATTAATTCAATCCTGATAGACCAACAATATCTAAAAAGATTAAATTCAATTTATTAATTCAAACAATTACCGGTACAAGATATAATGTTAAGCCTTAATATAAAGTCTATGCCGAAACTTCAGATAACAAATGTCAACTAGAGGCTCAGGTGAGCCTGTATCGCTCACCTGATATAAATAAGTCCTCTTAAGAATGTCTGCATGCCGAATACATCTAAGTTACTATTCAAATCCCATACTGCCATAGGGTTCTATGTTAAAACTATGTCTGCTCATGGCAGCCATCTTGGATGGAGGTCGTGGTCACCGGACACAATTTTGAAAGTATACTACCCAAGGACCATCCATGCCATGTTTGCTTTAAATTGGCTGACTGGTTTCAGAAGAGAAGACTTTTAAACAATTTTCCCATAGGGTCCTATGTTAAAACTATGTCTGCTGACGGCGGCCATTTTGAACCGAGATCGGGATCACTGAACACAATTTTGGAAGTTGACCACCTAAGGACCATCGATGACATGTTTGCTATATTGGCCTACTGGTTTCAGAGGAGAAGATTTTAAAACATTTTTTCCCATAGGGTCCTATGTTAAAACTACAGTATGTCTGCTGAAGGTGGCCATCTTGGATGGAGGTCAGGGCCACTGGACACAATTTTGAAAATTGATCACTTAAGGACTATCCATGCCATGTTTGCTTTAAATTGGCTTACTGGTTTCAGAGAAGAAGATTTTTAAACATATTTCCCATAGGGTCCTATGTTAAAACTATGTCCACTGATGGTGGCCATCTTGGATGGAGTTTTGGGTCACTGGACATAATTTTGAAAGTTGACCATTTAATGACCATTCATGCCATGTTTGCTTTAAATTGGCTTACTGATTTCAGAGGAATTTTTTTTTAAACATTTTTCCCATAGGGTCCTATGTTAAAGATATGTTTGCTGATGGCGGCCATCTTGGATGGAGGTCGGGGTCACAGGACATAATTTTGAAAGTTGACCACCTAAGGACCGTTCATGCCATGTTTGCTTTAAACTGACTTACTGGTTTCAGAGGAGAAGACTTTTAAACATTTTTTCCATAGGGTCCTATGTTAAAATTAAGTCGAGTCATGGTGGCCATCTTGAATTTCCGATCAGCAAACGATTCACAAATTTAGTACAGGACCACCCAATGATCATTCCTGCAAAGCCACAATTCAATTGGCTTAGTGGTTTCTAACAAGAAGATTTTTAAAATTTCGACCAATCAAAACACATTATGGGCCCTGGCAGCCATGTTGGATTTCCGATCAGCACCAAAAACACAAATCTTGTATATGACCATCCAATGAACATTTCTGCCAAGTTTGGTTCAAATCTTTTTGTGGTTTCAGAAAAAAAGATGAAAATGTGAAATTCCCATAGGGTCCAATGTTAAACTAAGTCGAGTCATGGTGGCCATCTTGAATTTCCGATTGGCAAACGATTCACAAGTTAAGTACAGGACCACCCAATGATCATTCCTGCAAAGTCACAATTCAATTGGCTTAGTGGTTTCTAACAAGAAGATTTTTAAAATTTCGACCAATCAGAACACATTATGGGCCCTGGCAGCCATGTTGGATTTCCGATCAGCACCAAAAACACAAATCTTGTATATGACCATCCAATGAACATTTCTGCCAAGTTTGGTTCAAATCTGTTTTGTGGTTTCAGAAAAAAAGATGAAAATGTGAAATTCCCATAGGGTCCAATGTTAAACTAAGTCGAGTCATGGCGGCCATCTTAAATTTCCGATCAGCAAACGATTCACAATTTTAGTACAGGACCACCCAATGATCATTCCTGCAAAGTCACAATTCAATTGACTTAGTGGTTTCTGACAAGAAGATTTTTAAAATTTCAGCCAATGAGAACACATTATGGACCCTGGCAGCCATGTTGGATTTCAAATCAGCACCAAAAACACAAATTTGGTAGAGAATCATCCAGTGAACATTTCTGGCAAATTTGGTTGAAATTTGTTCAGCGGTTTCAGAGAAGAAGATTTAAATGTGAAAAGCTAACGGACGGACGACGGACGCTTACCCATGACAAAAGCTCACATGGCCTATGGCCAGATGAGCTAAAAAATTAAGAGGCAATTTCACCTACTATAGAGGGTTAGGATTATGGTGTTTAATGCCACTTTCAACAATATTTCATTTATATTGTGGCAGTCAGTTTTATTGGTGGAGGAAACAGGAGTTCCTGGAAAAAACCATTGACCTGCTGCAAGCCACTGACAAACTTCACATAATGTTGTATCGAGTCCCTACTATACTTTTGGCTATCCTGTTTAGTCCCTTTGGTTTTATGGCTCCTAAGACTTAAAATTATTTCGATTTTCTGCATACATGATGAAGGTTATTCCAGAAACGTGTTGTGCATACTAAATTTGATATCTATGTTTTTATAGAGAAGTGGGTGCATTAAAAATGATTTTTACTATTAGTATCTGTTTATATAAATGAATGAATTGACAACAGTAATAACGAATCACAACATGAACTATTTATCTACGTAATCCTTAGGTAAATTCTCAATTAGCAAATTTGATTTTTTTTTTATCTTAGTGTCATAGAAAGTAAATAATCAGTTTATTACCAGCCTTTTCCTGTATTGCTGTCTCTAAGATTTTTTCACATGGTGTCATTACTCCCAAATCTATAACTCTGAAATATACATGTTTTTCCTTATTAAAAAATTAAAAGTAACTGCTTTTCCCACTAGGGTACTTGCACATGCTCATTAATATATGACCTTAAAAGCATATGTAATAACACTAAAACTTAGATCTATTAAAACTGAAATTCTATAAAACAAATTGTATTAAATATACAATATTGGTGTATTGACGGTAAATATAGAATTGATGTGGCGAGGCTTAGAAGTGAGGGGAAAGACAAGCTTTTAGCGAGTCTTTCCATCCGTTTCGTGCCGAGCCACATAAATTCTATATTTACCATCAATACACTAATATTGTATTTATCCTGCAATAAAATTTCCAAAAAAAATGTTATTCAATTTAATAATAAAAAAAAAGATAACGGAAACTCCATTGATACCTCAATAGTAGTTCCGGTAAGGGGCGTGGCTTAATAGTGTTATTAGGCTAATATAAAAAGTGTTATTATGACAGGGGTACAGCTTAATACCTTTATTAGGCTAATGTGAAAAGTGTTATTATGACAGGGGCGTGGCTTAATAGCTTTACGTGAAAAATGTTCCGTCATAATAAAGCAACAATTTATTTCAACCCATTTATTATGACCAAAAATATCCCAATTGCAGGATAAATATGTATATACTACATATTAAACAAAAATAATTAACAGTTCCTAAATAATGTAATCTAAATCAAAACTAGAGTTCTCCACCTTCAGACACAGGTGACCTTAGCATATTTTGGCTATCCTGTTTAGGTCCTATGGTTTTATCACTAGTATTTGACTTTCCAATCGTTTGATTTTGAGAGTACCTGATGAAGATTAGTCCAGAAATGTGTCGTGCACACTAAATTTGACATCTACATGTTACATCCACATCAGATAGTCAATATTTGACGCTTTGAAAAGGATTTATAATATATTTGGGAAATTTTGTAACTCTTCACTAGTCTAAACAAATCTATATGATTTATTAGATTTATGCAGAAAATATTTTCAAAGCAAGAAGTAATGTGAATTAAAAAAAATGTCAAGCCAAGAAACATTGTTGCAATTCAGCAATCTCTGAACTTTGTTAAAAATAACGATTAAGATATAGTAATTCACTGTAATTATGTGTCTGTACTCTACAAAAGGAAATGTGAAAGAGCAACAGGTGTAAACACCCCTTTATAAATACTAGATTAGTAAGAAGTGGATGTGGATGTAAATGAACATGAGAGACTATCCAACATTACACTTACATACAAAATAAAGTAAACGAACAACACTTTTATTGCTGTTCTACATTTCACTGTAAGAGTCTAGATGAATGTAATAATAATTACATCCTGGTGTTATCTTTCCAAAAAGAAGGAAAAATGAAAAAAAAAACCCAGAGATTCAACATTACATCCTTATTTTAATTCTCTACTTACTTATAATTATTACATCCTAAGACAACGCCTACAATATTTTTACCAATGTCGTGTACATCTCCTTTTACTGTTGCTAAGACTACAGTACCAGCATACCGACTACTCTAAAAATAAAAGTCAATGGGTTTATCTTACAGGGATGATTCTGGATAGAAAATAAAATGACTAAAATAGCTGAAACCATCTACACCCCCTTTCACAAAGGTCATTTTTGACCTGTTCTGACTGTGTCCTGCAATTTTCTGATTTTCTTTTCATAGAAAAATAGCTGAAATCAGTTAAATAACTGAAAAAAATCATCCCCGATCTTAGGAATAAAAAGTCTTGGAAAATTAGATTGTAACATCTAATGGTTATTTTACTGATGCTGGATTAAAATTTTGTCTTTCTTCAAATTATTATTTTCTTGTCCTGGTAAAATTTACATTGCATAAAACATGCTTGTAAAATGAGGAAGAAACATAATATAGTCAAACCTGCCAATGTGGTCACCTCTATTAAGCAGTCACCTGTATTAAAAGGTCACATTTTTCTTGTTGTCATATAAAATTTCATATGATATGAACCTCTTTTAAAAGGTCTTATAAGAACACTTTTTCTTTGTACCAAGGATGACCTCTTAATACAGGTGTGACTGTATCTATTTGAATTCAATACCTCCTGCCTTTACAAAAGAAACATATTTTATATTAATTTTCTTTGTTGTTGAAAATCTAAACTTCATTATACATTTTTTTCAGGGGCCGTCATGGTGGTGATCGTATGGTAGTTGGATTTACAACTACCCATGCATATCACCACTAGCATTGTGAGTTCAAATCCGGTCTTGCGAGGTGTGCTTGATACAACATTATGTGATAAAGTTTGTCAGTGACTTGTGTCAGGTTTTCTGTGGATACTGCAGTTTCCTCTTCCAATAAAACTGACCGCCACGATATAACTGAAGTATTGTTGAAAGTTAAACACCATAACCCACCCAAAACCCACCTACTTTTTTTTTTGGAAACTTAAAGAAGGAAATATACTTACTGAATCATCTATTTCACCAGATGCCATTTTGAGTTGTCTTTCTTCTTCCATAAATGGTATAAGATGTCCTACTGCTTTCTTCATGACACGAGCAGACTTTATGACTTGAGGTAAAAACATCTTCCCAGCACCAAATAGATCACCAACTATACTCATACCCTTAAAAATTCAATATCTTAATTACTGATTACATGATTCAACCATGTAACTCAACCACAATTAAATAAATATCCATAGCTTGTAGAATGGCCGTTTTTTTTTAATTCAATAATTTGAAATGGCAGAGTTTCAAAAATATAGATTTTAAGTTGTACTTAAAATTACCAATAAGTAATAATAACCATTATTGGTAATTTGAATTTTGAGATTAAATATTTATTGCAATTATTTTTTTTTTATAACATTCAAACACTATTTGAGAAATACTGTATAAAGATATGAATTAGTCATTTGTGTCCCTTGCACCAATTTTTTTTTTACACGTAACGTTAGTCCAATTCAACATTTCTAAGATTTGTAAGTGCTGAATAATAAATTGCATGTGGATGTGAAAGATATTAATTATACATGCTCCTAAATGCTAAGAAATTTCTTTCTTACATAAAAAAAAATGAATGCCTTTGTCTTCATAATCTCTTTTATTCTTTTCTGTAAAAGGGTAGACAACATTTTAAATTTAAATCCTCTATATTTACCTTCATCAAAGGTCCTTCAATTACATTTAATGGTATTGTATATTTACCTTCATCAAAGGTCCTTCAATTACATTTAATGGTATTGTATATTTACCTTCATCAAAGGTCCTTCAATTACATTTAATGGTATTGTATATTTACCTTCATCAAAGGTCCTTCAATTACATGCAATGTTCTTGGATATTTACCTTCACCAAAGGTCCTTCAATTACATTAATGTTCTTGGATATTTACCTCCATCAAAGGTCCTTCAATTACATTTAATGGTCTTGGATATTTACCTTCATCAAAGGTCCCTCTATTATATGTAATGGTCTTGGATATTTACCTTCATCAAAGGTCCCTCTATTACATTTAATGTTCTTGGATATTTACCTTCATCAAAGGTCCTTCAATTACATTTAGTGGTCTTGTATATTTACCTTCATCAAAGGTCCTTCTATTACATTTAATGTTCTTGGATATTTACCTTCAACAAAGGTCCCTCTATTACATGTAATGGTCTTGGATATTTACCTTCATCAAAGGTCCTTCAATTACATTTAGTGGTCTTGTATATTTACCTTCATCAAAGGTCTCTCTATTACATTTAATGTTCTTGTATATTTACCTCCATCAAAGGTCCCTCTATTACATTTAATGGTCTTGGATATTTACCTTCATCAAAGGTCCCTCTATTACATTTAGTGGTCTTGGATATTTACCTTCATCAAAGGTCCCTCTATTACATTTAATGTTCTTGTATATTTACCTTCATCAAAGGTCTCTCTATTACATTTAATGTTCTTGTATATTTACCTCCATCAAAGGTCTCTCTATTACATTTAATGGTCTTGGATATTTACCTTCATCAAAGGTCCTTCAATTACATTTAATGGTCTTGGATATTTACCTTCATCAAAGGTCCCTCTATTATATGTAATGGTCTTGCATATTTACCTTCATCAAAGGTCCCTCTATTACATTTAATGTTCTTGGATATTTACCTTCATCAAAGGTCCTTCAATTACATTTAGTGGTCTTGTATATTTACCTTCATCAAAGGTCCTTCAATTACATTTAATGTTCTTGGATATTTACCTTCATCAAAGGTTCCTCTATTACATGTAATGTTCTTGGATATTTACCTTCATCAAAGGCCCTTCTATTACATTTAATGTTCTTGGATATTTACCTTCATCAAAGGTCCTTCAATTACATTTAGTGGTCTTGTATATTTACCTTCATCAAAGGTCCCTCTATTACATTTAATGTTCTTGGATATTTACCTTCATCAAAGGACCCTTTATTACATTTAATATTCTTGGTTATTTACCTCCATCAAAGGTCCCTCTATTACATTTAGTGGTCTTGGATATTTACCTTCATCAAAGGTCCCTCTATTACATTTAATGTTCTTGTATATTTACCTTCATCAAAGGTCCCTCTATTACATGTAATGGTCTTGGATATTTACCTCCATCAAAGGTCCTTCAATTACATTTAATGTTCTTGTATATTTACCTTCATCAAAGGTCCCTCTATTACATTTAATGTTCTTGGATATTTACCTTCATCAAAGGTTCCTCTATTACATTTAATGTTCTTGTATATTTACCTTCATCAAAGGTCCCTCTATTACATTTAATGTTCTTGTATATTTACCTTCATCAAAGGTCCCTCTATTACATATAACGCTCTTGGATATTTACCTTCATCAAAGGTCCTTCAATTACATTTAATGTTCTTGTATATTTACCTTCATCAAAGGTCCCTCTATTATATGTAATGGTCTTGGATATTTACCTTCATCAAAGGTCCCTCTATTACATTTAATGTTCTTGGATATTTACCTTCATCAAAGGTCCTTCAATTACATTTAGTGGTCTTGTATATTTACCTTCATCAAAGGTCCTTCTATTACATTTAATGTTCTTGGATATTTACCTTCATCAAAGGTCCCTCTATTACATGTAATGGTCTTGGATATTTACCTTCATCAAAGGTCCTTCAATTACATTTAGTGGTCTTGTATATTTACCTTCATCAAAGGTCCTTCAATTACATTTAATGTTCTTGGATATTTACCTTCATCAAAGGTCCCTCTATTACATTTAATGTTCTTGTATATTCACCTTCATCAAAGGTCCCTCTATTACATGTAATGGTCTTGGATATTTATCTTTTAATATTCTAGCTTCTTCTGTGTCTTCAACAATAAATTTATCTATACCCTATATAATAGATAAATGTTGTTATATGATTATTTTAATGTTAAACAAGTAATATTTAATTTATTGACAAATGTATATCATATTGGTTAACAGTTAGCAAAATAAAATTGATGAAAATGCATTTTAAGATTTATTTCCTAGCTTAATGATAAATTTTAAATATGTAACACTTATAATTGGTAAAGACTTCTGATAAACTTAAAATTACCATCTTCCTAATATAAATATCTTGAAAATGAAATGTGTAATCACAAAGTTCAATAATATATTGAAGTTCCAATGACCTTACTTTAGATTACTCTGGGGGTTTCAATAGATTTCAGAGTAGGAGGTACTTTAGAAATATATAGTAGGAGATACAAAGACATATATTGTAACTCAAATAAAAGACAGAACTAACAAACACTATACTCTGGGGTTCCCTCAGTGTGTCGAATTTTGAAAATTGTCTCCTTTTACTACAGTACTTAAAATTAAAGTTTCACATGAAAAAAAATAAAATGATGTTTTCATAAAATTATGGCTAATTATGACTGCATTGTTTTTAAGACTTATATATATTCCCTAGTAGAAAATGACAACATCCTGAATTTGAATTTGCTCCAAAAAGTATTCATGTTTGTACTTTGATTATAGGTCAACTGCAGTATAAAATGTAGTTTTCATCTGTAGTAAATAAATATTCTAACATTCTCTTTCACTAGTAATTATCCTGACTGACCTTCACTAGTGAATACTGTATTCTTTCTTCTACATCTTTCTCTCTCCATTCATCACTTATAACTCCTTTCTTAGCATCCTTACTCATGCTCTAAAAATATCATAAAATTACATTAAAAGTTACTTATGAAACTGTCCACAATATATTACATTAGGAATTTTATAATTACTTTTGTCTTTCAGTAAGAAAATTCCATATTTATCTAATCTGATAATATAGTCAAACCTGTACATAAAGGGCACTTAAGGGATCCTGAAAATGTGCTCTTCATAAGCAGTTGCTCTTTATATAAAGGTTCAAAATATGTGCACACTTCAATAATGGGGAAAATGATACAATGAAGTGCCCCTTTAAGGCAGGTTTGACTGTAACTCTAGTTTAGTTCCCTAAAATTGAATAATATGAGCACCAAGACATAACCGTCAATCTGCTGCAAGCTACCAAAACACTTTACAACAAAAAGTTATATCAAGTACAACTATTCCAGTTTTATTCAAAAATTGTTGTGGTATTCTTCATTTATCCAACAGAACAGAATAAATTCATGACAGATAGATAGGTAGTAATATTACAATGGGTATAAAAAGGATAAAACCTTACTTGGGCATATGTTAATAATTTCTCTGTGCCTTCAGGGTCTTTGTTCCACAACAGATTTTCACATAATTCTAGAAGCTTAGGTTCTATATCATCATACACAGGTAAACATCCAGCATTAACAATTCCCATGTCCATTCCGTTCTGTAAATATAAATGTGCTCTGTGTTGTTTTGTTGTCTAGCATTGACAATTCCCAAAGCATCACATTCTGAACTCAAAAAAAAAATAAACTTTTATGTGGTCAGCTATTGTTAAAATGCTTTAAGAACGTAATCTTCAACATACAGCCTTACGATTCGGCATATCTTATGTACTTCCTGAACACCTCTAACATTTACACAATCAAAATAAAAACAGAAAACATGTGTCTTAATGGTAAGTATTTATTAAGGAAACATACACATTCGCTGAACTTCTTAAGTCAGAAAATTGCTATGCCTTGTTATTATTTACTGGTCCGACAGGTTCTTTGTACGAGTCTGATTAGTCAGGTATGGCAATTCCACACCCCTGGTAGTCTGATATTTTTGCTTACATTACATTGTACCACATAATATAGGCAGACAAGCAACTTATATGTAACTTTAAAATCAAAATCAAAATAATTTCTACAATGCACAAAAATCAGTCAAGGACATATTCAGTGAAAATGTTTTGCAAGACCATTTAGCTTCTGAACCTAGATGGTTTCTCTATACATTTAAAGGTATGTGTATATAAATCTAAAACTGACTTACCTTAATAGCATGATACAGAAATACACTGTGCATGGCTTCTCTTACAGCTTCCATACCACGGAATGAAAATGAAAAATTTGACACACCACCACTTATCCTTGCACCTGGTAATGTATTCTGAAATTGAAAATGATTAACATTAGACATATACAAAATGCATACATGTGTGTTTGTGTATGTCCATACATATGTCAGCTCTGCTACACAGACAGCAATAAAACTTTATTCTTTCAGAAAGAGTGAGAGCTCAGTATCATCTAGTTGTCTTATAAAGGGTAGATATATCTCTTACCAAGCTGTCTAGTAAATTAGATCCACGACTAATTTTGCACTTAAATTCAAGATTAAATGTGGATTATCAAAATTTGCACAAAAATACTCGCTGCGGAACATTTTGTAAAAGACTCTAATTTTGGTAAGACACTACTTTTTGCACAAGTGATTCTATTCATAAAGGTATATCTTATGATGACCATGTCCAATATAACGGTGAACAAACAAGTCTGAAATATTACCTGATATGAAATGAGGTGGAAATTCAGATGCTGATCTAGGATGTTTTTAAAAAAGAGTGATATGGGCTTAATTTTTCGATTGCTTTTATATTTCATCCAAATCAAAAGAATTCTGTTGTTAATCTGTTTGTTAACACAAATATGTTTTTTTGTTTTTTTTGGTCCTATTGTGCATCTTTTTAGTTTCGTGTTGCGATATCCATTACGATTTCCGCATAAAAAAGATGTTAGGTTTGTCTTTAACTCCAGTTGTTTGTAGGAGGGCTCATGTCTTATGAACGTTATTTTATGTTTGTTTGTGTATAGTGGCCTGTTTTTTGTTTTGTTTGTCTTCATCCTATGTTTTGTGTACCCAATGTTGCCAGTTTCTCTGGATTGTCCATTTTCTTATTGCCCCTTTGGTATTCTCTAACATTTATAAAAGTAGAAGAAAAATCAAATTTCTTTAGTAAACTTTGTAGAATTACCTTGATAGTGCAATTTCTCACCTTAATTTGTTTAGTGGCATCAAGAAAAGTCATACCATACTCATTGTGTTCATCCATTCCTGTAGCTATGGTTAAGATATTGGGATCAAATATAATATCGTTAGGATTAAATCCTATCTTGTCAACCAATAGCCTATAGGATCTTGTACATATTTCTACTTTCCTAGCAGCATCTGTTGCCTTAAATAAAAAGAAGACAACAAAATTGAGGTATGTAAGCAATATAATAAATTAGAATACATTTACCTTATTATACTAAGGTAAAAGTCACAAAATTTTACCAAACATTATTTGAAATAATACTTTTTCCTGCTTGAATGAGTGTGTGATTGTTGTTTAATGCCATGTGACCAATTTTTCACTTATATCTTGTCAAGAGCAAGATACCTTTCAATGAAATGAAGTTTATTGGATTATTGTGGTGCTAACTCACTTAAACAAGTCTGTGGGTTGACATGTTGCTCCACTCAGACACACTGATTCTGATCTTAACTCTTTAATTCTGCCTGCTTAGTGAAGAAGCAACAAATACAAATTGTGTAGTCCTTGTATTGAGCCAACCAGGATTTGAAACCATGATCTACGACACTCGAGCACACTAACCATAACACCACATACCCTTTTTTTATTTTCTTCTTGAAAAATCAGAACATTGTATTTAGTAAAATAATATTTTTAGACAAAAAGGATTGAAATTGATATTTGAATAAAAGCAATAAAAAGTGCCAAAAGCCATCATACCTGTCCATCTTCATCAAATGCCATAACGACAACAGCAGCACCATATTGTTTTACTCTATTAGCTTTGTCTAAGAAATCTTTCTCTCCTTCCTTCAGACTGATACTATTTACTATACATTTCCCCTGAGTACACTTTAATCCAGCTTCTACCACAGAAAAGTTAGAGGAATCTATACATAAAGGTACCTACAATAGATAAACAAAATTAAGACTACTCAGAAGGATTGGGCCATACAAAATTAAGATTACTGATGTCGGGACCATCTCACAAGGTGGGTGAGTGGGTTATGGTGTTTAATGCCACTTTAACAATCTTTAAGCTATATCGTGGTGGTCAGTTTTATTGGTGGAGGAAACCGGAGTACCGGAGAAAACCTTTAAATGTGGCGTTAAACACTATAACATTACATTATTATGAAAAGAAAGTTTAAAAAGTGATGGACAACAATTTTATCAATATCAACAAAACGAACCACTTCTCACCTTCACCCATTAAACACAAAAAGACAACAACACATGTCAATGGAAATGAAGATCCTGGGATCAACACAAAATGGGGTATGATTAAACTGGTTGATTGGCCCCCAACCCACCCCATCTTGATAACTAGATTTCTTACAACAATATTACTCTGGTATGTACATGATGTACAAGACATTTTATTCCTTAATTTCATTTACTTCTTCATGGACAACAGAAAAGATTCAGAACAAGTATCCTATATACAAAGATACTGTAATTATTAAATAACTACAACATATTAAACATTATTATTGACATTTTTTCATCCTACCTTTGAAATGTCTGGTTCAGAAGAGATAAGATTTACAAATTTTGTCATTGCCTTCACACCATCCAACATTCCTTCATCCATATTAATATCTAAAATCTGTGCTCCATTTTCTACTTGTAATTTGGCAATACTTAATGCCTCCTGAAATAGTTATTTCATGTATGTTTATTATTGATATTTTAACATCTGTATAAGAAAACGTTATTGAATTAGCAAGTGATTGTTGTTTTATGCCAAATGAACAATTTTTCAAGTATATAATGGTGAGATAAAGTTGCATTCAATTAGATGATGATTATGTCACCTTTGTACCAGACAAACACGATTAGTTGGAATCACTGAAAAAGTATCCCGATTCCGAGTCAACCAGTCTTTGCTCTTTCTCCTTAATGCTGCATACTTAGCAGAGATGCAGCAAATACACCAATTTTTTAGTCTTTGGTTTGACTCAACCAGAGTTCGAACCCATGATCTACCACACTAAAGACCAGTACACTAACCATTACACCATCGATGCAGTTTGCATATATTTATGTTGATAACCAAGCTATGAATGTTTAAAAGCTTGATATCTGACAATTGTTGTTTGTTGTCATGGTAATATGTATAAACATATAAAAATATTACATACATCATAATTTCCATTAGTTACAAGTTTAGCAAACTTCCTGGACCCTGCAACATTACATCTTTCACCAATATTAACAAAATTTGTATATGGTCCTATATATGAAGGTTCCAATCCTAAAATAGAAAGAAATATCTAATAAAAATATACCGTATATTTGTGTTTTTCACCATGTATTTTTACATTGCTCGAGTATTTTAATTTCATTAATAACAGGACCTATAAGCATATATTTCATTTATTTGTTCATCGGATAATAATTTTTTAGTCAAATGCACCGTTTATCAATCTAATGCTTTATCAATCCACCATTCGCAAAGACATAAAAACATGCATGAAGAAAAGATCGAGAAAACAAAAATTATCAATTACATTTGACTACAAAATCTGAAATCGAACATGTTATCATAGCCATTTATTGTGGTAAGTGATAGGAATCAGTCACATTTTCCAAATCGATGATCATCATACCAACATTGACAGATGTTTGATCATAAGTGACAATTACCCAGAGGTTTCAAAGTGGGCCGGTACCCGGTACTTTTACCCGCTTGAGATCGTGTATAGTACCGGCAGAAATTACTGAACCCCCCAAAATTAGCAGTGGTGAAAACCACAAGTACGATGGTCGATAGGCTTGTGGAATATTTTTCATAAAAAATTAATGATCACATCAATTGCTGAATTCTCGCATTCAAATCGAACAACTGCGTTACGACCAAGTTGATGGGATATTCCCTGTTTTAAAAATAACTTTACCTTAGAATCGTAAATAGCAGTTTGCGCATGCGGTAAATAGATATGTTTTCGCCCCAATATATTTTCATCCTTGTGTAAAACTCGGACCGGAACAAAGCTGACATCATTTCAAAATAAAAAAATGACCGATTACAAATTATGTTCAAACACAATTTAGTGTAATCTCCAGTAATATAAGTATGATCATTATGTATTATGAATATATGACTACACAATATGTTGTGCGATTTTTATTATCCATTTAAAACCCAGGGTCGAATCATTGGGCAAACTGTCTTGTTGCTTAACTCCGTCCATATTGTTTAACTTCTGGTATAAACAAATAAAAACCTATGGCTAATTTATTTACATATTTTGACGGGGCCCTACCGCGGTTGTTCACAGAAATGAAAGTGTGCTGAAAAACAATTTTAAAAGGGGGTACGAGGAGATAAGGGATAGAAAATTACTAGAAATCTTGAAAAAGGACCGGACATGGCTCAAATACGAATTACATTGTAATGTCAAAACGCCGGCCTCCCCTTTTTTTCCAAAATAATTTAACTTTTGTGATTCAAATGTTAATAAATATCTTCCCGCGAATCGTTTTTGTTCGAACATTTTTTTTGCACATAAGTCGTGAAAGTAACAATATATATTGTTTTTGTTTAATTATATTTGTATTGATCTATTAACATTATAAATTTTATTAAAGATTGACGATTGCAAATTAAATTTATATATTTCATCAAGGACGTATTCTATATACGTCCTTGGTTTCATTAATTATGACACTTATATGGTCTTGATCCGTGCCAATGGTCTTTGATGAGTTTAATTACTGGTAATAAAGTAAAAAAAAACCACACAAGCCAAGGTATTGTGAAAAAGAAAAGGACAAAGCCAACAAAAGAATTTTGAGAAGTTTAAGCTTTGATAACAATGGCTTGGTCAAGCCTAACTGCGGAACCGTAGCTCTTTATGGTCTTTTTGGGTTTTTTTTTAAGATATAGCAGACTATCTATGAATAATCTTGGCTGAAGTCTGTAAGCTGAAATATTCAATAAAGAAATTGGGGGGAAAAAATCCAGGCATTATGCATGGTCTTCATTCTTGGTGAAATCTGAACTCTAAAGTTAATGGGATTTTTCTTTCAAAAACACTAATGTTTTGCAGTCTCTAAAGTACATTTTTTGGTCCACAAAATGCTAGATTTCAGGAGCTTCCACCCCCTGGACCCCTTACAGCCCTCAGCCTAATTTTTTAGGTACCTCCTAAAATTTAAGAAGTACCTCCTATTATTAAAAACTTTGAAACCCCCGATTACCTACTAAATGTATTTACTGACTAGGATTATTTTATGTACACCAGCTTTAAATAAAAACCCACATTGACCATACCTGACAACTTCATATATCCTGATTTGAGGTCTGTTGGGGGTATTCTTGGTTCTTTTGTTCTTACTATATCTGCTATTGCCCTGTAATATATTAGGTTTTTCATTAAAGGAAATTGGTGTAATTATTGAGAGAGAAAAGCTAAAAGCCATATAATGTAAATATTATTTCTTGGGTCTTTTATTCAAAATAAAAACCTACCACCTAGTATCAACTTAGTACAACTGCAGCAAGTGAAAAAGATTAGTTTTGGCATCTTTTTGGTCTCTTGATTTGGTAACTGCCAAGGCAAGAATCACCAAAATGATTCTGAACCTTTACTTAAATTTCAGTAGGACCTGTCAAATAGAATCAATGTTATTGCACAAAAACCTCATTGTGTGTCTTAGAGACAAAAAACACAAATGACAACAACTTACCCATACTATAATATGACAGTAAAACATTTGAGGTCATGTAAAAACATCTTTTCTGTATGTTGAATTGTATAAGAGGAAAATATAGATATATGTTTCATATGTTTTCTCTTTAGGCTCATTTAGATGACAGAACAATAATTTTCACTCCATTTTATTATCACACTTACTTGATATGTTCTGGTGTAGTTCCACAACACCCACCAACTATATTTAACAATCCATCCTCAGCAAAGACCTGAAAAATATGATCACATTTTTATACAAATCTGAAGATGGGGTTTGTGTTACTCGATCTTTAATTTTATGTGCATGTTTTGTAGATTGTTGTTTGTCCTTTGGCCATTGTGTTGTCTGTTTTTCTTCAATATACGGATTCTGATTACCCTTTTGGAATCTTCAAATGTTTCTTACAATATACAAGTAAACATGTCGATATGAAGCTGTAGATGAAACAACAAATGAGTGACAATATAATAAATGCCTCCCTCCCAGTAGCATGTAACTTTTCATCTTGTTTAAAATCGACTTTCAAGTGGCTGTTTCAATTTCACTATATTCCAGTTTTAAGTCAAACTATAGAATGACAGACTAGCATGTAAGTGATCCATTTACATCAATTTGATTTTTAGGATTGGTTTATGTTGTTTAGTGCCACTTTCAGCAATAATTCAGTTATATTGTGGCGGTCAGTTTTATTGGTGAATTTGTTTTTTAATTTTATTAAACGAATTATAAACAAAATTATTTAAAATGAGAAAGTTAATTTATTTAACTTGTTCCCATACCTTTAGCTGTGCTGCCATCATTTCTGGGGTTTCATCATAGTCTCCAAATGTGTTTGGTAATCCTATTAATGAGAAAATAAATTATCTTACACTGTTAACTGCACAATTAATATAGGTCGTCATGAATGATTTCTAAAATATGACTTCAAATTATCTGCCACTGACTTGATATATTTAGTTTGAATTACAGTCAAACCTGTATATAAAGGGTACTCAAATGAAACTGAAAATGTTACTTTTATGAGCAGTTGCCCTTTAAAATTATAGGCACTATTCATTAATGGGGAAAATGAGGATGCCTTTTACAGACAGTGATATGCTATATAGAGGTGCCCTTTAAGACAGGGGGCCATCGTGGTCGTGATTGGATTTAAAACTTTTACCTATGCAATTAGCACCTAATCACCACTGAAGTTGTGAGTTCGAATCCCACTCAGGCGAGGTGTACTTGATACATTATATTATATTTCTCAGGGCTCTCCGGTTTCCTTCAATAAAACTGACTGCCAGATATAACTGAAATATTGTTGAAATTGCCGTTAAACGTCTGGTACAATGTAGTTGGAGTTACAACTTTTACCTCTGCAATCAATGCTTATCACCATTAAAGTTGCGAGTTTGAACCCCGTTCATAGCTAGGTGCACTTGATACAACATTATGTGATAAAGTGTGCCAGTAACTTATGGCAGGTCGGTAGTTTTCTCTGGATACTCTGGTTTCCTCCATCAATAAAACTGACCGCCACGATATAACTGATTATTTTTTAAATTGGCTTTAAACGTCTGCTCTAACCCTAACCCTATAAAGCAGGTTGGACTGAAGTTGCAAAAGCTTAAAGAACTTACATGTATATCAATGTCTCAAGATGACCAGTTTAACTGGGGGTTCTCAAGGATCATAGATTTATATATGGAAGGAGCATAAACATTTCAGGGGTTAACAAATCTTGGACCACCTCACTAGCCCAGGGCTAGCATACTCCCAAATATTACTAGCCCGAATCTATGAACCACTAGTCCTGGTCAATACCGTGATTTCATGAATCCGACTTGCAGACTTGAACCCTTGTACAACATGTACAATGTATATTAGTTTAACTATCTTTCTTTTCAGATCTGGTATTGTGTTTTATTTTCACTTATTTTCCACAGTTCAGGTCACTATAAGGCCAAAAAAAAAATGTGTGTTTATGGTCACATGTCAAAAAAAAAAAAAAAAATTTACTATTCCAGTATTTCATTTTCGAAATTTCCGGTAAGCCGTCATTTGTTGAAGCTGTTTTATGACGAGAATACGCAGTTTTTCTACCTTCTTTGCTCTCAATTTCGACAAAAAGCTAGCGGTTGAATAAATAAAACATTGCTGCTTATTAAAGAACATATAACAAATATGAATATAAGTAGATACACGAATATTGACAAGTTTGTCAATATCCGATATATATTTTTACTAGCCCGTCGGGCATACAGCTGATTATTTCAGCTAGCCCAAATGTGGAAATTACTAGCCCCGGGCGTCGGGCTAGTGGATTTGTTAACCCCTGCATTTGAAATTCATCCTCAGAAAGTTTTCATATTTGAAGTCGAGCAAGTTTAAAAGTACAATAGACTCCAATGTAAAATTACATTACATTTGTGCCAGTTGTTTCAGGGAGGAAGATTGATATATGAAAGGAAAATACTCATTAGACCGAAACTTTCCATTTCAAACTGTTTTTTACCTACCTGCATTTGGATAACAAATAGTATAAGCTGTAGTGTTATTACTCATTGCTTCTATGAATGGTCTCATTTCAGCTGCTCCTAGTGCACAATTTAATCCTAAACTGTAAAATAAAATTGATCCTATAGAGAATATATCAGAAAATTGTCTACTATGGGAGTAAACAAACCCTTAAAACAGCCATATACCTTTGTCAATTTCATTATTTAATTGGGTACAGACATCAGTCAAAAACATTCAGAAACTACAATTTGTCAAAAAATTATCTATATGTCAATTCATATCCGATTTGGATGAAAAATTTTATCTACAAAATCTGAAAACTACAGTGGAATTTCAGTAGCTTGAACTCGGATGGCTCGAATACCACGGATCACTCAAATTGTTTTTTTAGTCCCGTGAAAGTTGCCATTAATTACTTGTCAAATAAACCCAGAATTCTAGAACATCAATTTCTCTTGGATTCACATTAAAATAATAAATAGTACTTTGACTTAATTGTACAGGGTCACTTACCACATAGGATTACCATGCGATACACTGATGATAAATGCCTCTGTAGTTTGACCTGACAATGTACGACCACTCTTATCAACAATGGTCCCAGATATCTAGAAAGAAATAATATTGTATTCACAAAATTTCATAGAAGCTATCCTATTTATAAGTGATACAAATTAATTTTGCTTAACAATGAAATTATTTTGGGAAAAACAATCATTTCCTTGAACAATAAATTGCTAAAAAAAAAACAGCTATTGAAAAAATTTATACACAATCTCATTAAAATAATCATAACATGAAACATGTGTATTGTGTAAACCAAAATATGAATAAAATGAAATCTTGTGTAAATTGAAGATCATCATGAACTGGTGGACTCAAATGGTAATGGGTTTTTTTCCACGTTTACATAGATATTTACGGTGTGTGTCTTATTAGAAACAGGAACTGATTATACTTAGCAAGCACCAGGGTTCACCACCATTCTTTTGTAGTCAGTGTTGCTCATCTTTTTAGTTTTATGTGTCTTGTTTTTTGTTTTGTTTGTCTTTATTCTGCGGCCCAAGGTTGCCTGTGTCTCAGAATTGCCCATTCTTGCCTACCCCTTCCGGTTTCCCTAACATTTATTTACTGTTAAACTATAACGACATAACCCCCAGACAAATGAATATCACACTAAAGCTTGTATAATATTGAACATACTTTCGCTTCTTTCGGGTCACTTCTTGGTTTGGTCTCAAGATCTATAAACAAACATATATTTCTCCTTCATAAAAATCAATGCTGCCAAACAGTACTTGAAAGGTATATAAATATTTAACAATGATCAAGAATATAAAGATGGGTAAAGGTGAGGTATCATCCATTTTACATGTACCTGAAATATTAATCAAATATACTTACAAATACAGGACATTCTACTTGTGTTGCTTGGAAAAGTTTATTTACTGCAAAAATTGCTGCCTGAAACAAAAATATACAAATACTATAAAATCTTTTCTTTTGATCCCAGAAATCTAAATTAGCTAAAATGCTAGCAATGGATGAATGACACAATAGTTGTATAAAAATACATAATTACAGTGTAATGTTTAATCTGGAAATTCCATTTTCATTTATTCACAAAGTTTTAGATTCATAAATTTAAAGAGTTTATTTTAAGAGTAAATATAAAGTATAGTTTCACAAATTTCAAGCTTAAAATACACTTTACAAAATTTTATATTTTCCTTTTTTTCAAATTGTATTATAATAATAAAATGTACATATCAGAACAAAGTCAAAAATGTACAGGAAACTTTCAAATGCAATCTATCATGAGAAAATACAGGCATCAGGCCATACGAAATAAAGTCATCAAATGATGTGGGACAGTGATATTTTTTGCTACATAATATAAGCAATAACTAAGACATCTTTTGTTTCCATTCTGTTTACAATGTACTTTATGAACTTTCTTATCACGATTTAGCTGATTTCGGCTTCTATTTATGGACAATTGTAGTATGTTAAAAACCATATTCATTTACTGCAACGATTATGTGGAACTGTCATTTATGCATTGGAGTAAAATTGATCTTTTATCATATAAATTTACATTTAAGATTCTTTTTGCAATTTTTCTCCTTTTGTATGCTTGTATGATATAAAGAAAACACTCGTTAATTTTCAAATTAATTAAGCAACTGATTGAGTGACTTAGATTGACATATTTTCATATAACAAGCAACTTTCCAAGGGAGGTGACCTTTAAATAGATCATATATTAATATATTAATAATTGACTTTTTAATGTCTACCTTTGAATTGGCAGTGTCAAATATGGTTTCTATAAGAAGTACATCTGAACCTCCATCTAGTAAACCTCTGGCTTGTTCATAATAGGCATCTACTAATTCATCAAATGCTAAAAATAACAGAAAAAGAATGTTTTTTTAGTAATCATTAGATAAAGGAGTGAATGACAATTTACGAATTACAATCTGTTAAATCTGGACTTCTGAAGACTCCACCAATTTCTTTTCCCCTGAACAAAGCAAGAGTCAACTTACTACTTCAGAAAGGCGAACTTATAAGTCGACACTCAACATGTGTACGACCGAAAAAGATCTGAAATATTTAATCTAATTTTTGGCTTATTTTCTCCTCTAAAAGTAAATTAATTCTGATTTCATTTATTCACCATTCATTTATTTTAGAAAATAGATTTTTTTAATTTTCAACAAAATGCTATAAAGCAAAAGATTGTCAAGGATATATATTTTACAAAAAACTTACTGACATTTCGAAAATCTGGTTTTTCAACTGACGGTGAAATTGACAGAGTTCTATTAGTTGGTCCCATGGCTCCTGCACAATAGCGTGGAACACCTGCGGAAAAAAATGTTAAAGATGATGTTATACAGATGACTCCTGCATAAAAAAAATTCTGAAATCTTCCATATAAATTTGATAAATTCTTTTAATAGTTTACACTTTAAAGTGTTACAGTGATGTTATATGTGAATCATACCTACAGAGGAAATCAACCAATCTTTATTTGTTTTTGAATTACATGTGATTTATATTTTTTTAATGATTAATACCATGATTGAACTGTGCTTAATCTGTAATTATTAACTTCTACCTATCACCACTGATGTTGCGAGTTCGAATCTTGATCAGGGAGAGGTGTACAACATTATCTGATCAAGTTTATCAGTGACTTGCGACAGGTCGGTGGTTTTTTCCAGGTCCTGTTTCCTCCATCAATAAAACTGACCGCCATGATATAACTGAAATATTGTTGAAAGTGACATTAAACACCATCAAACAAACAAACAAACCAGGCCTCTACATTAACATATTTTTCAACTTGTCCCTTCGGACAACTAACTAAAAAAAATACTTGTCCGACTCAAATCTTTTAGTTGTCCGAAAAAATTAATAAAAATTACAAAAACTAGAGAATAATTATCCAGGTTTAGAGAGCTCACAGGGAGAAGTGGGAGATAACAGAGAGAAGTGGGGAGACTTCTGGGAGAAGTCAATTGCGATTAACCGAAACATTGTTTCGCGACCCCTCTGACGTTACCTTGCCCAAATTTAGTAAATAGTTAAAGCTGCCTGAACTGATTTGTTCTGGGGTTTTATTTTAATTCATAACTACCTTAAGGACATATATTGAATGTCACATTTTTATTTCTGTCTACCTTGATTGGAGTCTTGCATACCAGTGACTTTTATATGTACCCCCCCCCTTTTTTTTCTTTTTGAAATATTACTGTGTTGTAATAACTCATATTTGTGTTATATAAAACCTTGTTTCTGGTAAAAAAAAAATATACCTAGATACTATATATACCAGTATCTAGGTATTTTTTTATTACCAGAAACAAGTGATATACTGTAAATAAAGCAAAGTATTTTATTTAAATTCACAGAGAAATAAAAATTTCAATGGATCTTTTCAACCAGATCAAGAAAAAGCTTGTAATATTTGTCCATTTCAAAGGTTTCAATATTTCCCAAAAGTCTAAATCAAGTCCTCTATCGTATTTTGCACAAAAGACAAGTTTAAATTTGGCGCCAAATTGATATCCAATAATTAATACGTGTTCGTTCCGGAGTGATTCTTGTTCTTATATTTCAAATATTGATATTTCCGTTCATTAAAGCGTTTCTGAGATTGTGACTTTAATTTTGTCAATGTCCTTGAACTTCATATGGAGGAACGATAAATGATACAATAAAAGAGTCTTGATCTGTCGTTTCACTTTAGTTTTAATCAAAATAAATTATGGACAAATTGGAGATCAAACAGGGCTCTTTTATACAACAAACCCAGTATTTTATATCAGTGGAAATATATTTGTCCGTCATACCGGCATGTTTGGGAATCTCAGATTTTTTCACTTGTCCCATCGGACAACCGTAATACAAGATCTACTTGTCCGACGTCAGTTTTCACTGGTACCGCACAATCGGACAAACGTTAATGTCGAGGCCTGCAAACATATATAGACGGCTTCAGAAATTGGTTGGCGTTGTATTTGCCACCATGACTGGTAAACATAAACAGCTGATATATGGTACCTGTATGTAGTGATCTGTGTTAAATCCATCATTATGTTATTGTGAACAATTCAAAGGATATGCAAATTAATTTTTTTTTAATCACTATGTGCTTCCCATTATTTTTTGTATTCTTTATGAACTCTTGACTTTTACTGATAGTTTTTCTAAACATTTTGTTTGAATAATTAAAAGAAAATCAGTCAATACTTTTTGTTGATCTAATAGAATTTCATATGTCTCGGATAGTACCTGTAGCAGCAGCAACATCATCACAAGCCCTTTTAGCAATTTTTGCCGATTCATAATTCAATCTGTATGCCTACAATGAATAAAACATTATCAGGAATAAGTAATGGCAAAACATCTTGACTGGATAAATACTCATTAATATGGCTTGTTAACATAAAAAAAAGTAATCATAAATAGATTGTCTTCAAAATTTTTCCTATTATTTTACATACATTAAGTCTTTAAATTCAAAAGAATATAGTGCCATGTAGCTAAAATCAGTAGTAGTTTAAAAGAAGACTTTCACAGATTTCTCATATGGTTCTATGCTAAAAAACCGCACCTTAGGTGTAATGGTTAGCGTGCTCGCCTCAAGTGTGGTAGATCGTGGGTTCAAACCGTGATTGTGTCTAACAAAAGACTATAAAATTGGTATTTGTTGCTTCTCCACAAAGCATGCAGCATTAAGGAGAAAGAGCAAAGATTAGTTGGATTGGAATCAGGACAATGTGTCCGAGTGAGACGACATGTCTATCTGTGGACTGTTGTTTGAGTGAACTAGCACTATAAAAATCCAGCTAAGCATGTTGGTCTAGTACAAAGGACACCATCATCATTTCATTGAAAATTAACTTGTTCTCGCCATTATATAGCTGAAAAATTGCCGAGTTGCCGCTAAACAACAATCACTCACTCACTCCTATGTTAAATTTTGTAATGTAGTGGAGTTACTTTCTTTGAAAAGGGTCATCACATTAACATGTACAGAATTTTTAGTTCAATCATTATAGTAATATGTAGTTGGATTTCCATCAAGATCTTTTGAAGAGGAACATAAAATGCACTGTCCTGCCTTGTAACAAATCCATCATGGCATCAACCATAAGATTTCTTTGAAGAATTTGGAATCAATTCAATCCCACAGAATTAACTCTGATGGCCATGCTACCTTTTGATCTGATTGTAAATTAAACTTTGTAGAACCTACCAAAGTATCCTTACTTGAAAAGTTTGGTTAACACATGGTTAATATCCGTAGTATAGCTAATTACTAGTCTATACATTTGCGATGTGTGAAAAAAATCATATTTAATTTGTTGTGTTACACTTGTACAAATAGTAACAATAAAAACTAAGAGTTGGATTAAGGAAACTCATGTTATTGAACACAAATTCAGATAAAGTTGCATATTTTATTTAAGTAAAATATAATACCATATCTTCCAGACCGTAATCTAACTGAGCTATTGATGTACCACTGAATGTATTAGTCTCTACAAAATCAGCTCCAGCTTCTAAATAATCCTAAAAATAGAAAATCATAATATTATATTCAAAACTGTACTGTTATTGAAATATCTGTTAACAAATTGCACAATTAGTTCAAACTGAAAAATGTCTGTTGAACAAGAATGAGAATATGTTAAATGGTATATTTTATAAATGGATCAAACAAATATGAACTTGGTACCATAATCCCCCTCTTTTTAGGCTCCTCTCACCACAGTCACCCATCTTATCAGACCAAATTTCAGATATGCCAAGATTGTAAACTACTAGTAAATTGCCCCCTCAAGAGAAACCAACCCTCTTATAAGATCACTTTTTCATTGCAGAAGGGGTGGCCTTATTAAAGGGGGACTACTATATCAATATCCTTAGTGTTATTCTACAAGGCAAATTCAAAATATATCCATACCAAACATATTAGGAACATTGAGGAATTTTAAACTGACTTTCCTGATTTTGACTACCAGTACTTAGTATTTACGGAACGTAAAACCACACGATGCATGAGCGCAGTGCCCACTTATTTAATCATGTTTGGAAAGCATCAGGTATGTTGGTTGTATTGGTGAAATGTAACAATGTCATAAGATTTGATGAAATTGAGTGAGTGAGTGAGTGAGTGATTGTTGTTTAACACCACCTCAGCTAGTTTTCAGTGACATCATGGCGAGAACAAGTTAATTTTCAATGAAATGATGATGATCTCCACTTTGTACTAGACACATTATCCTGATTCTGATCCAACCAGTCTTTGCCTTTTGTCCTTAGTGCTGTGTGCTTAGCGGAGAAGCAACAAATGCCAATTTTATAGTCCTTAGTCTGACCCGATCTGGGCTTGAACCCATGATCTACCGCACTCGAGGCGAGCATGCTAACCATTTCACCACCGATGTAGTTGATGAAATTGATGGATTGATACAATTGTGATTTCACACACAAGAAGTTATGAGGTGGCACCTGTAATTTACTGTTATAATACCTTATGGATTCGATAAATGACATCAGGTTTAGTTAAACTTAATAAATCATTATTTCCTTTTAAGTTTTTTGGATGATCTACAAACATAGTTCCTCTAAATTCCTCCTCCTCAAACCTCTCCTGCTGAATCATAGTCCCCATACCTCCATCAAATATCATTATTCTTTCCTGCAGTGTTTTCTGTATGGTATTTTTGACTGAAAAAAAAATCAATTTAAATGCATAACTTACATATGTATAATTTTATCATGTTGCAAGTACATATTGATGTACCATAGTCAACTGCTTTCACGAAAAAAAATAATGCATGAATTGTTTAGACAAACTATCACATTTGCCATAATCAGCAAAATCAGTTTCCCAGAACTTAAAAAAATAATCCTCTTACTAATAATAAACATTTCATATAAAAGACAAAAAACAACAACACTCATTTGCTTTAAAATTTATACATCATTCCAGTTTTAACGATACCTTATAAAAAGAACAGGCTGGTGTGATCGCATGGTAGTTGGAGTTCGGTACCTATGCAATCAGTGCCTATCACCACTAACGTTGTGAGTTCGAACCCTGCTCAGGTGAGGTGTACCCAATACAACATTATGTTATAAAGTTTGGCAGTGACTTGCGGCAGATCAGTCAGTGGTTTCTCCGGTTACCTCCATCAATAAAATTGAACGCCACGATATAAATGAAATATTATTTGGCGTTAAATATCATAACCTACACCACAAAAGAGATCATATAGTCAAAGGAAATAAAGATCCTGGCTTGTGACAAGTAAAATAATGTGTGACGGTTAAACCGGTTATAACTCTCCTCCTCTTAAAAATTATTCTTAAAATGCAACAAAATATGATTTAATATTTTTCTGTTGTAAAAAAGTTATTTCTCTTGCTTTACTCGTTTTTCATCATTTTGAAATTATTTGGGAAAGGATTGTGAAAATTGATATATCAAGAATCTGGATTTATAATATTTAATCTCTGCACAATTTTAGGCAAGATAATGGTATTTGTCCAAGTAATAGTGGTTCTTTTTGTTTTCCCACTTCTATTGTTATGTGTTAAACACTCGTAACCAAACCCCAATCTTGCTTAGTAAGTAGTATATTTATTTTGTCTAATAGAATTGTTCTCCACATTCAGTTACATGTACATTATAATGACAATAGTCCCCCTCTTATAAGGACACATCTTCTCAGAGATCACCCTAGCTTTTGAAGATTATCAAAAGTAATGGGCCATTAGACCGGGGTATGGGACCCCCCCCCCCCCCCCCAAAAACGATTTTCAGCAAATTAAGCAATTCTAGAGACAATAAACAGCTGTCATAGTATTGTTTGCTCCAATGCTAATGCATTTACTGCAGTACATTTTGTTTTTATCTTTTGTCGTATGCTAACCACGTGTATAAACTGGCCCAACGGGACTGAAACTTTCCTTATTCCTTGTTTTCGCTGGCATCGTGTGATACGTCATCATCGACTTCAATAGGCTCATTCGCCTCTGTGGTTGTACCTGTGTCCGTTTCATCTTCTGACCAAGGATTTTCCTTCTCTGATGTCGTGAAAAATGATATTTTCGGTCAATTTTTTTCAGATCTTGCCTTCTTGGGAGGCATTTTGTTGTCATTCGACAGTTTTCGTTATAATCGAGACCCGAGTATGAAAAACACCGAGAGTATTGGATGATGATACGACTGGCTTACTTTTTCACCCGATTACGTTCGAACCAGTCGAAACATAATAAGTATGCAGATCCCGGTTACCGGCGCACAATGTACAATTGTATGGGCCATACATGACGGTAATGCGCCCTATTGGTGCACACATCATTTTTTAATGGGCCATATCAAATTTTAGCGCGACTATGGCACGATGGAGTGGCCCAAAGTGATCTCTGCTTCTACAATGAAACATTTGCCTTAAAAGAGGGGTGGTGTCTCTTGAGGGGGACAATTTAGTAGTCTTTTACTATCTCAGTGCTTCTGAAATCTGGCAGGGCCCGGGTGGCTCAATGAGTTTAGGTAGTTGGATTACCAAACAACTCAAACAAGCATATCACCAATATGGTGTGGTTTTGCACCCGGCTTTGTAAATGACAATCAGGAGCCTGTAATCGCTCACCTGGATCAAAGCTGCTTTCAATAGCAACACAACTGCACTGTGGCGGCCATCTTGATGGGAGAGCGCGACTGCCGGACACAATTTTGGAAGAGGACCATCCAATGACTATTCCATCAAAGTTTGATTCTAATTGAGCTACTGGTTCCAGACAAGATGGTTTTTATGTGAATTTTCCATAGGGTCCTATGTTAAACTAAGTTCAGCTGTGCAGCCATCTTGGTCAGAGGGTGGGATCACCAGACACAATTTTGGAAGAGGACCATCCAATGACTATTTTATCAAAGTTTGGTTCCAATTGAGCAACTGGTTCCAGACAAGAAGATTGTTATGTGAATTTCCCATAGGGCCCTATGTTAAGCTAAGTTCCGTTGTGGGGGCCATCTTGGTCGAAGGGCCGGACACATTTTTGGAAGAGAACCATCCAATGACTATTTCATCAAAATTTATTTCTTATTGAGCAAATGGTTTCAGACAAGAAGATTTTTATGGGAATTTCCCATAGGGTCCTATGTTAAATTAAGTTCGGCTGTGGCAGCCATCTTGTTCGGAGGTCTGAAATGTCTGACACGATTTTGGAAGGGGACCACCCAAGGATCATTTCAGCAAAGTTTGGTTGAGATTGGCTCAGTAGTTTCAGAGGAGAAGATTTTGTTTAAATTTCATCCCCCCTTTTTTCTATTTTTAGCTTGGTGGCCATCTTGGTTGGAAGTCGGGATCATCGGACACAATTTTGGAAGGGGGCCATCCAAGGATCATTCCACCAAAGTTTGGTTGCAATTGGCCCAGTGGTTTCTGAGGAGAAGATTTTTATGTGAATTTCCCATACAGTCCTATGTTAAGCTAAGTTCCGTTGTGGGGGCCATCTTGGTCGAAGGGTCGAACCGCCGGACACATTTTTAGAAGAGAACCATCCAATGACTATTTCATCAAACTTTAGTTCTTATTGAGCAAATGGTTTCAGACAAGAAGATTTTTATGGGAATTTCCAATAGGGTCCTATGTTAAATTAAGTTCGGCTGTGGCGGACATCTTGGTCGGAGGTCTGAAATGCCAGACACAATTTTGGAAGGGGACCACCCAAGAATCATCTCAGCAAAGTTTGGTTGAGATTGGCTTAGTAGTTTCAGAGGAGAAGAATATTTTTTAATTTCATCCCCCCTTTTTTCTAATTTGCATAATCTGTCAAAATCGGCAAAAGCTCAAAGTTCATAAAAAATCCTGTAATATATGTTAAAAAGCTCATCATTTTGATTATACAGTTCAAATTTGGGCACATTCTGGCTTAAAATGGAGCAGTTTTGGCCATTTGAAGAAATTTCTATTTTTAGTAACAGCGGCCATCTTGGATACAGAACGGTGCTGACGGACACAATTTTGAAAGGGGACCACCTAAGGATCATTCAGACAAAGCTTGGTTGAAATTGGCCAAGTGGTTTCTAACGAAGATTTTTAAATGATTTTTTGGTTATTTATGCCTAATTTGCATATTCGGCAAAAGTTCAAAGTTCATTAAAAATTCCCATAATATATGTTAAAAGGCTCATCATTATGCTTATACAGTTCAAATTTGGGCACATTCTGGCTTAAAATAAAGCAGGTTTGGTCATTTGAAGAAATTTCTATTTTTAGTAATGGCGGCCATCTTGGATGGAGGGCGTGGCTATCGGACATATCTTTTAATGGGAACCTCCTAAGGATGATTCAGGCCAAGTTTGGTTTAAATTGGCCATGTGGTTTCAGAGGAGAAGATTTTTGAAAAAGTTTACAGACGGACGCCAAGTGATGGCAATAGCTCATACAGGCGAGCTAAAAAAAAGGGTGCACTCGACTCGCAGTCGCAAGTGATAAAGTTTACCAGTTGCTTTCCCATGGTCGGTGGTTCTCTCCGGGTATTCCGGCTTCTCCCACCACTAAAACTGGTCGTCCTGATATAGCTGAAATATTTCTGAAATTGGTGTTACACACAATGAATCAACAATCAATCTATTGTTGTGCCTTTTTTCCCTCTCAAATGTTTTGGATAATAAAAGGGGTAGGTTCATGGTGCTTAACACCACTTTCAACAACAATAAAAGAAATAATCCATTTTTTTTCTAAAGTGCCTTGCATTGTAGGGTAATAACGGTGAAATTCGAACCTCCGGATAATTCGGACGTTTTCCTTAGATTGCTCTCTATTATACACAATGCACTGTATTCTATATTGCTACTGTCCATTACATGAAAGATAAAGTCTAAGGTACTCCGAAATGAACCTGTGGCGTTGAGTGATTTTGAAATCAAATACGGATATCTACTATCACATGGTCTTTTAAGTTTTCTAAAACCAAAGATGAACAACAAGAATCCCACTAAACCATTATTAGATAATGAAAGTCACAATTAAGTCAAATAAATCTTTACAGCTCTAGTCAGCTGTTAAGTGATCTAAAATACCAAGGTAAGATTCCCCATTAATACAGATAGAACAAGACGTCTGAATAGACAAAAGCCTTGGACAGATTTCTTTTACTAAGCTGTCCGTATTTTTCAGATTCGTGTCCGAAATTTGCAGACACTGTCCGAATTTTTCCTGTATGAAATGTGTCATAATTATTCGCTATACACTCTTCTAGTCTCTAATACCATTCAAAAGTATCTGATTTTTTCATTTGTTAATAACCTTAGATACTGCTTATACCTTCGGGGGTCTCTGGCTTAACCATACAGTGTATTATTAAACAAACGGTAAGCAAATCAACTTCACTGTCCGGATTTTACCGTCTTTACCCTAAATATTAATTTTGTATTAATATACTTTGTGACTAACTGAATATCTTATTAATGCAAACATTGCAAATCATAGTATTCACATGCATTCAATACCAAATAATATGATTGATTGGTTGATTGATGTTTAATGCCCACATTATCTTATTAAGCAGTATTTGAGCTATATGACATGAACAACATAATACCAAATAATATCATTTTAATAATGACAGTATATTGTTAATACAACAGTTATAATTTGCAAACTGAAATTAATTAGACTATTGTAAATACATTTGATTTTTTGGGGGGAATTAATGACTCAAAAAATCTCCCTCTATAGGGGGTTCAAACCCATCCACCCCACCCCACCCCCCTTTTTTTATTCTTAAATTTGCTACATTTCCTTCTCAATCATTTTCATAACACAAGATCAAATGTAACAAAGATTTTATTAAGAATGTTAATCTACATAAAATTCTGAATTTAATTACAAATATTCATCCAAACTGCATAACACATGGTTTCAGCCGGTTCAGCCAACTTCAGCCTTCAGGATATTTTTTTAACGTGCTTGAAAACTGAAATATCATTATGCCGATATTTTTTTAATTGAACTACTTTTATCCACATGTAGAGGGAAATATTCTATATTGTCGATGCTGTATGACATCATGATATATATTCACAACTTTCTGTATATAGTCATTCATGATTTGTCCGTCATCACATGTCATGTAAAACATTGACAGACGACGTATTCAGGGGAAGATAATTCCCAAACAAACTCAGCTGAAAACTGAGAGTGATCATTTTTTTCTTTCTTTTTTTTTTAATTTTCCGATATATACATACCACATAAATACAAATCTGGGTTGTTTGCTGTCGGAGGCATTTTTTCAATTTAATTCTATGCCTGTATACACGGAAATATAATGTTCTTCTATAATTTTCAGGACCTGTGTTTTTCACGTCCGATCAGTCCGCGGTCTCACGACCAAATGCCGGATAATACCCACAATTCCTGTGGCAAGGTGCGCATGCCTGAAAATACGGAAGTTACGTATTATTTGAGTCGTGGAGAAAAAACACCGAAGAAACATTTGACAAATAAGTTGAATATCAAGAGATTTACCGTCGCATTTACAGTAAATATATACTTTTAGCTTTTAGGGTAACATTTGCAGTGAACCTGCCTATGAATACCTTTCCTGCCTGTCCTCGAAATATAAGGAAAATTATAAAAATGACAGCTGTCAAAAATCTGGTGTACACAAACTGTTTCTCATTTGTTTTATGGAACTTGTTTTTATCTGTTGGAGAGTCGATTATCTATGTAGTGTTAATAGAAGATGGTATCGATAGTTGTCGACCTCTCCTTTAATAGAAAATGTATGTAGCTGATGTGAATATTCAGGTGTTGTGGGACCGGAAGTGGCGAAGATATAAAGCCAGCCTTAAGTTAAGACGTTAAGTTAGCCTTAATCGGCTGAGCCAGTGAAGTACTTCTTTGGCTCAGAAGGTTAGAGCGCTGGCTGGAGGCCAACGTATTTGTCAAGGTATTCCCAGGTAGCAGGGCTACTAGTACTACAATGGTACTGCGGGTGACCGCTACAGGCAGGGGAAGAGTTTAGATGAGAATTCGATGAGATGTGAATCATGTCACTTCCTGTGGCGGAACCACGAGATGAAACACCCTCCTAGAAGAAAAGGAGGAGGGTGTTGTGGGACCAGAAGTGGCGAAGATATAAAGCCAGCCTTAATCGGCTGAGCCAGTGAAGTGCTTCTTTGGCTCAGAAGGTTAGAGCGCTGGCTGGAGGCCAACGTATTTGTTGATGTATTCCCAGTCCAAGGTAGCAGGGCTATTACACAGGGATAAAACTTAACAGGGCCCATTACTGCATTATTACATTAGCCCCAATCTCTAGAATTTGGCATGGACCCCTTCACAGTTTTGAGACAGCAGTGATTCAGCTATGCACTGTTCTCAGGACATGTGCCCACCTATTTCTCAAATTGTCCTGAAGAACTTTATGAAAATTAGTTTGATTATTAAAGAATGTCCTGAAGGAATTTTGGTAAAACTGGTCCTGAATATTTCAAAGTCTACAAAATGTAACTGAAACACTGGACAGTAGATCAGTTGACTACTGAACTTTAGATTATTTCATGTCCATTGTCAGTTACTGGACAAAAAATTTACTATTTTAGGGAACCCAACTGGCATCTGTGAGATGGGTTTTCATAATTTTTATGATTATATTGATTATCATTTTTGCTGTTTGTTTTAACTTTGTTTATACCCATAATACCAATAATTAATAATCAATTGTGCAGAATAATCAACATATTGTTAGTCACCACAAAATTATTGAAGTACATGTAGTGGTGAAATATCAGACTTCATGTTTAATTTAGTACAGGCACTAAGCACTATATATCAATATAAATTACATACAGTTAATGGTAAGAAAATTATGTCTTTTGTAATGTAAAAAGAGATACTTGTAAAAATGTAAACAAATTGGTTTATTTATTCATGAACTATTTTCTCTTTTAAACTGTGATATTTTTTTATGTAGGATTACCTAATGTTTTCTCCTCCACATGATTTTTTGGATTGCAGACAACTATGCATCAACACAAGCTCCGAATATCAATATATACGAAATTCAATTTTATTGCATATTTTTATTTTATTTTTTACTTTTACTTGACAAAAAAATGTAAATTTGAATTAGGAAAAACTTTGTTTTACACGGCCACCAATCTCTCTAACTCATATTCAAATGATATGCTAACGGTAAAGTAATCTGGATTTCCGGATATGCATTGGTGGGATCTTTTCACGTCTACAAGGACGCAAGTTGCACATTATTATCTTGTATTCAAGCACTTTTTACAAAAAGGGCCATGCAATTCGACGCAATTTAAAAATTCCTAATGCCAGAGTAAGCCGTTTCGTTGACTGATGTGCCGTAATGATGCTAGAATATTTCTCCTGCCTGCGTGTTTTGTCAATCAAAAGAGTTTGATCGTGTAACTGATTGACTGAAGCACAGTCTACAAGCAATTGTGTACATTTTTTGTATGTCAAGTATCTTTTTATGTTCCAAAATGATTATGAAAGACTTGGTCACAGTGTAATTTGTAGCATTGACTATTGATTGTTGTATGTCAATCGAAAATTCAAATGATATGAGTTATCGGGATCAGAAATGAGTCAGGGGTATCAGATATGAGTTAGATAGTATTCATAATCGATGAGAATCCCAATGAATGTTTTGCTCGTACTACCTTTCGTATTTTTATTGCTCTAGTAAGTTAGTATTAGCACATGCAGTTTTACTTAAGAAAAACAATTTGAAATCAATTTTGTGTTCAAGTTTGTCAACTTTTGTCAGTTATATCCGTAACATAAGTATGATCACATTATTGATTTGGACCATAGATTTATCGAATCATCGTTGCTGTGTCTACTGTCAAAATTACGTCTTCCAACCAAAATTTGGTTCTTAAACATGTTTGGGTTTGAAATACTATATTGCTGACAAACAAATAATGAATATTAAGTTCCTTCAACTGCTTTTTTATCAATCTAATTTTTAGAAAATTGATTTTGACTTACGACTTATATTTACTTTTCAAAACTTTCGTCTTATTTCAAGTGTGAGACACAAACATCGTTATTGATTTGTTTCACGACACATTTCAAGTTTTACCATGCATGTGTGCAATACACAATGGGAAAGTACTGTAAGCACACAAGTCATTGAGATTCTCATATTATGAATACTATCTTAACTCATATCTGGTACCGCTAACTCATTTCTGATCCTGATAACTCATATCATTTGAATTTTCGATTGACATATTTAATGTACAACAATCAATAGTCAATGCTACAAATTACACTGTGACCAAGTCTTTTATAATCATTTTGGAACATAAAAAGATACTTGATGTACACCACAATTGCTTGTAGACTGTGCTTCAGTCAATCAGTTACACGATTGAACTCTTTTGATAGACAAAACACACAGGAGAAAGATTCTAGCATCATTACGGCACATCGGTTAACGAAACGGCTTACTCTCGTCTCTGGCATTTGGAATTTTTAAATTGCGTCGAATTACATGGCCCTTTTTGTTAAAAGTGCTTGAATACAAGATAATAATGTGCAACTTACATGTACCTCCTTGTAGACGTGAAAAGATCCCGCCAATGCATATCCGGAAATCCAGATAACTTTACCGTTGGCATATCATTTGAATATAAGTTAGAGAGATTGGTGGCCGTGTTTTATTAACTTTTATTTTAATTTCATATTTTTTGAATTTTTAGAGTTTTCATAAATTGGGTCCATTTCTCAGTAAACATTTATATATTGTAGATCAATCTTATTTAGGTTTATACCAAAAACATGCCAGCAAGTCATATACTAGCTGACCATAACCTGATTTATATATATGTGTCCATATGTTTATTTTACATAATCCATGCAGACACAGGTCATACATAATCATGTGTCCACGCTACTTTTCAGTCTCCATGCATTACCGTAAGTTAATGTCGGTGAACAAGTTTTATTAACCAGTACTGGTAAATCATTAGACTGGATCAATAATTACTAAAAATAGTGACGTAAAATAGAAGACCTTAATAGAACAATAGCTAATTCTTACATGGATTTCACTATGACTATGTACATTGGAAGTAAACATTTGATGCTTAATCTTGATTTTGTTTTTCAGTAAATTTTACAGATAAAGAATCATAAATGTTGTCAAATGATAGCTAGACGTAGAAGAAATAATTCTGGTTCAGAATCCAAGCAAGTAACAAACGGATTTGTTCAGCACAGTGGCAGTACATTTGTAACCAGCAATCCTACAGTACCCTCTACTACAAAGTCAGTTGTTGAGCCAGAAATGTCATGTCGTGATCGTACAGGGGAATTCTTATCAGCATGTAAAGTTTTACAGACAAGACAGGTATATATTTTCGTAAATAAATATCATGACAAAAGAAAAGATTTTAATTGCTTTATAATGGAAAAGGTATTAAAGGAAATAAAAATGAATTATATTGGTTGAAGAAAAGAAACTTTATTATCGTTTAAATTGTTTTAGACACACTTAATATTAGATCAAATTGATCTGATCAATAGACGAAACACACAGTAAGACAAATAACGTCAAATATGATTTGGTTTGCTTTATGGTGTTTAACACCACTTTCAATAATATTTCAGTAATATCGTGGCAGTCAGTTTTATTGGTGGAGGAAACCGAAGTACAAGAGAAAACCGCCGACCTGACATAAGTCACTGACAAACTTTATCACATAATGTTTTTTGAGTACACCTAACCATGAATGGGGTTCGAACTCCCAGCAGTGATAGGCAGTGATTGCACAGGTAGTTGTTAAACTAACTCCCATACGATTACAAACCATGCCCCCCCCCCCCCCATATGAAATACAAACATTTTCATCATAGATGTATGTATCACTGTGATGATGAATTTTCACTAAAATGTGTGTGTTCACATGGTATTTGTATTTTTATTCTGCAATCACATGATTTAGATTTACTATGAAAGAGGTCAAATAAACCAGTGTTATTTTAGTTATGTACCCAATAATAAAACTTTTCCTGTAGGGGCCGTCGTCGTGATCGTATGGTAGTTGAATTAACAACTACATGTACCTATGCAATCGGTACCTATCACCACTAACGTTGTGAGTTTGAATCCCTCTTAGGAGGAGTGTACTCGATACAACATTATGTGATAAAGATTGTCAGTGACTTGTTGCAGGTCAGTGGTTTTCTCTGGGTTCTCTGGTTTCCTCCACCAATAAAACTGACCACCACAACTGAAATCTTGTTGAATGTGGTGTTAAACAGCATAACCATAACCCTTTTCTGGTACCTGATTCATACAGAGGGAATGATAGGAAACTAACAGTATAAGTGTGGATATGATACAATTTAAAACAATTAGAACTTGTTTCTGCTCTTTTCAGTAAATTTGGCAGTTGTTTTGGAATTTTTTTACATTGCAGGATAAACACAATATACATACAATGTTGATCAAATAAAATTTCTTTGTAATCGCTGTAAATCAGGCCAGAAAAGCTCACCAAAGGCTTTTCTACCTATTTCTAAAATGTGGTAAATTGTTAGCTTTAAGGAGTAAGAGCAAAGACAGGGTGGCACGGAATCAGGATAATGTTTCAAATGGAGCAACACACAGACTGTTGTTTCAGTGATCTAGCACTGTGACTTTATAGATCCAATTAATTGTGTTGGTCTAGTACAAAGTGGACATCATCATCATTTCATTGAATGTAAGTAGGAAAGTTTATAGTTGCTAATAAATGAACAAATAACACTAATAATTATCATTTTTATTTTGAAAGATTTTTTTTGTAGATTAATGGAGCCATTCAAAGACCGAATCATCCATTAAGACAGAGGAGTGAATTTACACAAATTGCAAAGTTTGTATCATTTTATAATAATATTTTTAACAGTCCTTATATTGTGAAGAGATCATATTTACACTTAGTTCTGACTGCTATTTAGGAAAAAGAGGCCAAAGTTAGGGAACACAGATTTCCAAAAAATATTTATAAATTAATAAGTTATTGCTATTTATCGTCACTTTCAATTCATCAATTTTTCAGCTATATCATGACTACCACTAGTATCAAACTTTAAGAGGAAGTAGATCTTGGATAACAAACTGATCGATTAGGTATCTAGAAACCTTAGCACTTGAGGTTGATATTGGGATCAGAAAGTAAAAATATTAACCACTACGCCAATCTATTGATGTCCTGTATATACATTGTATAATAAGACTTCTCATATGTCAGAGATGCATAGACCAGTTTTCTCCTTTAACATTATAGCAACTAAATATGAATATAGTTTATAATCCACAAATATACCCAGAATGCTGTTCCATTCACACAAGTGGTAAGGTGTAGTAAAGGTTGTTGGTAACTTATGACAGGTCAGTAATTTTCTTCTGATACTCCTGTTTGCTAAACCAATAAAACTGGTTGCCAAAATATTTGGAAAATTGATGAAAATTGCAGTAAGCATCTGTAATCCATATCCTTCAATTATCTCCTTCTCTACAATTTTTACTTTTTAATAGTCATATTACATTGCCCTTTATTGTTAACATTTACATGTAGTTCAATGATAAGTGTTAGTGGCTTATCTCCCTTTGTCTATTTGGTAAAGAAAGATGATAGCATAAGTCACTGTCAGTCCTTAAGTACCAGATGAAGTTCAATTATTTTCTCATACTTTCCTTACATATCTTGATAGCTAATGTTTCTCATTGTATGTTTAATATAATAAAAACTAATTTTATTTAAGATGACATTTTGGATATACAAGGTGCATGAAATTAATTACTATTTATTTATTACAAATAGATTATTAGATTATAAAACAGAATTTTAGAAAAACACAGTAACCTGTCATACAATCCCCACCTTTGTATACGCCCAATCCACCCATGATAATTTTTGGAGAAAACAAGCTTGGTTAATACAGTGGCAAATATGATACATTGTCATAATATAGAATGTTTATAGACTCAAGAATAAAAAGGCTTGTTACATCACAGAGTGGGAACAGGTAATCTGAGAGATTAAGCAACATTCAATCACTAATTGAATTAAACATCTAAATTGGCATGTTCCCTGGATGACCATCTTCAACAATTAAGCATAAATTGGCACAAGATACATTATATGTATAGTAATTTACCATATCAACTGACTATTGACACTATTTCATGCTCTCTAGCTAGAGGAAATTAAGAAAAGAAAGAATGAAATATGACAATAAAAGATTAGGGAGAATTAAGAAATTGGTACTTAAGTTGCTTATTATCTCCTAATAATATATAGAACAAGAAGTGTGCTTAATATTAAATAGTTATTACATAAACATATCTTTTTTATATTATAGGAGAATTGGAAGAGATCTTGCAAACACATTTGCAAAATTAGAAAAGCTGACGATATGTAAGTTATTAGTGTTTCATTTATTTCAAATTTCATGGTTCATGATACTGGGTGCTTGGGTGAAGAAGTCACCTTGTGCTTTCTTGTTTTGTCAAAATTGAAATGCAACTGTTCAAGTCTCCCTATGTTGCAGAAGTTTTTAAGCCATGTGTAATACAAGAAAATAGTGATATTGTGTTTATTAAAATCCATTGCATTTTATTAATGAACAAAATTTGAATGTTTTTTTTTTTTAAACAGTCTTTTCTGTACTTACCTTTCTTTAACCCATTTTCTTTATAATTTGTATCAACATATTTTCATATTTTTGATGTCATTAAGAGATACATAGTTGTCCACTTATTTTAAAAAGACATGTTTTGAGGGGGTTAGGGTTATGGTGTTTAACACCACTTTCAACAATATTTCAGTTATATCATGGTTTTGATATTTGGTTTGGTTAAGATAGAAATTATTTTGAAAAAAAAATCAGTAGAAATACAGTATATCAAAATAAGGGAGATAACTGATTAGAGATGCAATAAATTTAAATTGTATACCTGTTTTGTTCAAATGCATAGAAACAAAACAATGTTTCAAAATAAACAGCAGTATAATCCCACTATAGGGTAATGAGTGTTAATCTTATCTTTAAGTATACATGAGGATTCTGCAATATTCAATATGTGCTTTGTTTTCCACATGTGCCACTTGGTTAAAATTCAGTGATTATTACATTGAACTGTAACTAAAAATATTGCTATTTTAATCTCAGCTTGAAATGTTTTTTTCATTTCTTTATAGTGGCAAAAAGAAAATCTTTATTTGATGACAAACCAGTGGAAATACAAGAATTGACATATATTATAAAACAAGACATTGATAGTCTTAACAAACAGATAGCACAGTTACAACAATTTGTAACTCATCACAAACAACAAAATGGGAAACATTTACAAACACATTCCAGTACAGTTGTTGTGGCACTACAGGTAAACATTATATTGTTTAATATATTGTATTTTGACTTGTAAAAGGTGGAAATAACAGCTGTCAACAAACTGTGCATTTAATTATTTATGTACTACTGGAACTCACTTTGTCAAGTTTGTGGGAATATTGATTTTTCTGACGATTTAATCAGTATTTTGATTACCTAAGATGAAATGAGATTTTTATTACCATAATTGTATGGCTAACTCAAATGTCACTTTCTAAATTGTAGAAAATTTTATTTTATTGATAAAACACAAAATTGTTTGAATTTGAGTTAAAACCTAATGAATGTTATTCCAGAAATGTGATGTGCACAGTAAATGAGATACATATCTACGTTGTTATTGCTTATTAAGTTAATGAAATATCCAACAGGTGATTTTACTTATACAACAGACACAGCAAAATATTACAATTTAATATTAAAAGAAAAACCATAAAGCTGTAGGTATCAGAGTTACTTTTTAGGATAGAGATTTGGTATGTTATCACGGAAAGGGAGATAACTCAAGCAAACCAAATGATATACAATTTCTAAAAAGATAGGGAAATTTTAGTTTCTTAACTATCCAAAGAATGCAACTGAAACGTATATTACAGGAAGTATCAGTAGAGAGAATTATCATGGTCATCAAAACACATAATTTGATATGTTAATCTGACATTTCCTTTAATATTAAATGAACCGCATCGGTGTTGTAATGGTTAGCGTGCTCGCCTCGAGTGCGGTAGATCGTGGGTTCGATCTCCGGTCGGGTCAAACCAAAGACTATAAAATTGGTATTTGTTGCTTCTTCGCTAAGCACGCAGCATTAAGGAGTAAGAGCAAAGACTGGTTGGCTCGAAATCAGAATAATGTGTCCGAGTGGAGCGACATGTCAAACTGCGGACTGTTGTTTCAGTGAGCTAGCACTATAAAAATCCAACTCGGCGTGTTAGTCTAGAACAAAGCGGACGTCATCATCATCTCATTGAAAATTAACTTCTTCTCGCCATGATATACAATGTAGCTGAAAAATTGCTGAGTTGGCGTTAAAAAACAATCACTCACTCACTTAACATTAAATATACATGTAGTATGTATCAAGACATAATGGATGTACATGTACCTTTATCTTATATGACAAGAAGTAACAATCAAAGCAATAGTATTTTATTCATATGTATGTTTTAAATGCAAGGTTATATGCATATTCTTTTTAGCAATGTATTATCCTGTGAAAAAAATAAGCATTGAATGGAAAAGACATTTAACCAAAGAGACAGAAATATAGGAGCAATATTAAAATAACAGACAAAATCTTTTTAATTTATGAAAGACAGAATGTCCCTCTATTATTTTTTTTTTACTGTAAGCATATTTTATTGTCTTTGAAAAATACAATTTGTTTAAAGTAAAAAAAAATTAGTTGAATCATAAAAGACATGTATATCTTTTAATAGAAAACTTCTATTTAATTTCATTGAAATTTATGTTTTAAAAATTTAAATATTCAAGTTATTTGCCAGAAGCAATCATACCTTCTAAGTGTATAAAATCATTAATAGTGAATTTGTCATTTAATTTACATACAAGTGTATTTAATTTATTACTCCCTTATCACAATATTTTGAATTTAGGGGGGTTATGGTGTTTAATGCCACTTTCAACAATATTTCAGTTATATTATTGCAGTTATTTGGAATTGAAGCAACCTTCAGCTCATAACATACTAATGTACACTTCATTTTTATGGAAATTGATATTATTAATGTGTCTATAACTTCTTTATTACCTTAATTTAGTAACAACATATGAAAATTCTGACAGAATCGATTTAATATAATTGGAGTTTAAAAAAAAAACTTGGTTCGAGGAGACTGAAGTCCTTGAACAGAAAAAAAATGTGATACAGATGAACAGATAAGTGCATACCAAGGCCCCAGGGCCATGGCCTTAAAAATTACACTTTGTGAACCAATTGATGATTGAAGGATTATTACTCTTGAATATCAGAATACAATTTAGTTATCACATGTATACATCTTTCTTCTCTAATTTCAGTCCAAACTGGCAAATATGTCTAACGACTTCAAAGGAGTATTGGAAGTTAGAACAGAGGTATGTTAAAGTAGCATCATATTCTTTTACAGATCATTATTTAAACTTTTACAATCTTTAGCTCACTTGGTCATGTCTGTCTGCATCATCATCATACATTAAACAAAATCCAGTAAATTTGTTTCCCTTTGGCCAAGCATTTCCAAAGGGAAACAAATTTACTGGATTTTTTTTCTCTCACCCCTTGGATAAAGTAGTCTGTTAATTTAGGTGAAAAAGATTTTTCTATCTACCCAGGCTCCTGGGTAAGATAAGCTACATCGTCGTTTTCCCACAAAATTGTTTTCCTTTGATGAAAAAAATCGATTTATCGATATACATCCTTGTCTTGGCAGTATTTTAAATGCATTTCATAATAAAATATGTTGCCTGTATCCTTAAATGCTACTACAACAGCGATAAATACGTATACAAATTTATTTGACTCACACTTTAGAACTACTTTTCTTAGATTTTGGTCAAAGGGAGGTAATTTGGTGTTATGTTAGTTAACAAGGGAGAGCACTCTATTATTTACTCAAAGTAAACAAACATTGACATGAGAGAAATGGGTAAGAAAAAGAGTCAAACACTGCATAAGGTGCAAGATCGTTAAATCTGAGACACTTGATCTTGCACCTCTCCCGCTGTAAGATTCCATATGTCTATATGAATAGCGTGATTGTTAACATGGATTATAACCCATTAAAAGGAATGCTTGTACTTATTTCGTCATTAAAATTGTCAATTGTACACTATGCAGCTGGTCCAGAAATTCGAGGACAGCATTTTCCAATATATCGATGTCGAGCTGCTTCGCAAGTTTCATTGTTCGTTGAATTCTTAATTTCGTGGATCAGCCTACCCACGAAAGCACGAAAATGGGTACCCCACAAATAAAAGTGATTTCACAGTATTTCCTAGAAATTAACACAACCATTTGAAAGGAAACTTGTTCTGAATGTTCTTGAATAGTCCCCTATAAATTGTACCATTTTTTGTGCCAATCAGATATCCTAGATGGTCTCGTACAAAGTTTGCTTTTTTTTATGTTGATGCTACATACCACAAACCTGACTTGGAGTTAAATAGCATTCAATTAATCCATTTTTATGTCCCCGCCACTAAGTGACGGGGACATTTAGTGTTACCCATGTCCGTAATTCCGAAATAAAACAGTTGTTAACACTTTTTTTCGCTATGCTTTGAGATATTGACTTGATATTTGGTATGTGGGTGTATAATAATGAGAAACAGATCAAGTTTACATTTTCGTTCCGGTCCAAGGATTTTGGCCGAGTTATGGCCCTTGGACTTTGAAATTTGGTCAAATATTTAGTTGTCACCACTTTTTTTTGCTATGCTTTGAGATATTGACTTGATATTTGGTATGTGGGTGAATAGTGATAAGTTACAGATCGAGTTTACGTTTCATTCCAGTCCAATGATTTTTGGCCGAGTTATGGCCCTTGGACTTTGAAATTTGGCCAAATATTTAGTTGTCACCACTTTTTTTCGCTATGCTTGGAGATATTGACTTGATTTTTGGTATATGAGTGTAAAATGACGAGTTACAGATCAAGTGTACATTTCGTTCCGGTCCAATGATATTTGGCCGAGTTATGGCCCTTGGACTTTGAAATTTGGCCAAATATTTAGTTGTCACCACTTTTTTTCGCTACAGAATGTATGCTTGGAGATATTGACTTGATTTTTTGGTATGAGAGTGTATAATCATAAGTTACAGATCAAGTTTGAAATTCGTTCCGGTTGAATGATTTTTGGCCAACTTACAGCCGTTGGGCTTTGAAATTGGCCAAATATTTAGTTGTCATCACTTTTTTTTCACTATGTTTTGAGATATTGACTTGATTTTTGGTATGTGAATTGAAGGAGGCTTGAGGATACAGATCTTAAACAATAGTTTGTTATTCTTAACCTTTTACTGAGGGAATTAAAAAAGAGTGAAACATTTGCGAGCCTCCTTGATATTCACGGCGGGGACATTCGTGTCATTCCGACACATCTAGTTTATTAATTAAATGTGTGTTCAACTGTCATTTATTCATATATTTACAGAATTTGAAGCACCAAAAGTCACGGAGAGAACAGTTTTCACAATCAAGTGCAATGTCTATGCCTCCTTCAGCAGTAGGTGGTCGAGGTCAGTTTGAAAGAAAAAAGATTTATTCAACCACTATGGTTGACATTAAAAAGAAATCAGAGAATATCTGATTGAATGCTCCTAAGTCACACTTCTGGTAAAAACAAGTCAAAAAGCCAATGTTAAATCTGCATAGCCAAATGTATAAAATCCTATATTCAAAACCACTCAAAAGAGGATTTCATAATTGTTAAAATTAAGTTGAAGGGGCTGTCGTGGTCATGATCGTATGGCAGTTGGATTTACAACTACCTATGCAAACAGTGCCTATCACCACCAACGCTGTGAGTTCGAATCCCCTTCATGTAACGGTGTACTCGATACAACATTATGTGATAAAGTTTGTCAGTGACTTGCGGCAGATCATTGGTTTTCTCCAGGTATTCCAGTTTCCTCCACCAACAAAACTGACTGTTATTGAAAGTGACATTAAATACTATAACCCTAACCCCTAAATTAAGTTGTACCTGATTTAATCTTTAATTTGATGCAACATGGTAAGTATATGTTGTGTAGTTTTCATTTCTCAATCGTTTTAGCTGAAGTTTGAAAGGGTGACACAGTATAGTTAAAGTGGATTTCTGTTCTCAGGGGCCGTAGTGGTTGTGATCGTATAGGAGTTGGATTTACAACTTTTAAAGTTGTGAGTTCCAACCCCATTCATGGTGAGGTTTACTCGATACAAAATTATATGATAAAGTTTGTCAGTGACTTGCGACAGGTCGGTGGTTTTCTCTGGGTACTCCAGTTTCCTCCACTGATAAAACTGACCGCCACAATGTAGTTGAATTATTGTTGAAAGTGACGTTAAACACCACAAACCAAACCAGAATTTGATCATTTTTAATATACATTTTTTTTAAGCCATTAGTTTCTTTTGTTTGTCATTTAGAAAACATTGTTTATGAATTCTTATCTTTAGAATCACTGAGTTACTTGTGTGATTCATTTATCTTCACAGGGAAATCAGTATTATTTGAAGACGAGGCTACATATAATGGTGTCGCAGGAGGAGACGTTGTTTTAAATATGGATGGTATGTCTAACAACCACCAACAACAACAACAGTTAATAGATGAACAGGTATGTCATGAATGCAGGGGAAAATACATTTTAAAAGGAAGTGGCACATCTGTAGACAGCATGGCACCTCATGAAGAACATGTTGGCTTTGCTTTAAGCGATTGAGAATGTAGATTAAATGAACTTTGAACCTTTTATATACAAATCATAGTTGAAAACAGTTTATGCTGAAAACTATGGAATGCATTAGGGACCACAGAAGGTAGTATTATAATTTAACTTAGAAATAGATGGATTATAATTATCTTTGGCATGTTTCACTTTTTCAAATATCATAATTATTTATTGAATAAATAAATCTTCTGGTACAAAATTTTCCGACAATTAAATCTTCATCTATCAAAATGTCTGGTATCCAGCAATTTAAGACCCAGAGATGTCATCAAAGTAATAATCACCACCTTTCTGGTCCGAAGATTGTAAATGAAAAAACATTTGTCTGCTTTTTAAGTTACTGAGATTATTATTTTGACGTAATCCCTGATCAGTTACAATAAAATATTTCCTACCGATTATTCTATCTAGTGTTGGAGGCTTATTATAATCTCTGTTCAATATTGAGCAATCCTACAGTAGAGAGTATGTCAAAAACATTCATGTACCGGACTTCCCGAAAACCGTCGGTCCTGACCGACAGAAATGCAGTAGGACCGACGATTTCAAAATATATATCGGACCAAATGTCCGGTAAAACATAGATATTTGAAAGGACCGGCGATTGAAATTTATTCCCTCCCAGTTTCCACTGCCAATGGCATTAAATTCCGTTTTCAGTTTTATTAAAATGTCAGACAGAGACTTGAAATTTGTTTATTTATTCTGTCAGACCGACACGTTCCTCGTTGTAATCGAAACTCCTATACGTAAATGTAAACATCCTTTTAGTAGGAACCAGCACCTGCAAAACGTGGAACATTAAAACTGAAATATATTACTGAGCACAGAAATAAGTTGACTTCCACACTCCCCAAGTATCAAAGATTGTTTGTGTTTAATTAAATATGTTTTGAGATGCTTATATATTGAAGATGACAGCAGATTCATATTCTTAACTGAAATTAAAAATGTAGGTAAACCGGAAACTGACATTGATGTATAATATTCGGAACGTGATCGGACCACTAGATACGGATTGTTGGCTATATCTGCCTTATCTTTTTAGATAAAAATATGTATACAGAAAAACATTTAATTGAGTTGTTTAATGATCATGACTATAGGTAATCTTGCATTCAGTTCTGTATAAAAAAACAAAATTTGACAGGTTATATACAATATTACAAAAAAATGGTGGGACAGACACAAAGCCCATGGGCAAGACAGAACCTCAGTTCCTGTCTGACCCAATGTCAGACTGAAAAAAAAAGTTTTCGCCAACTCTAATACCGAATGTTTGGTATAATAGTTACCTCAGATTTTGTCCGAAAGGCATTGATCAGTGTTTAATTTTATTTTTAAATTACATAATTTTCATTGTTTTCACCTCTTTTATACATTTCCGGTTTCAATCAAACCCATTTGTGAAGACGATCACGACACGATTGGTTATTTGTATATATATTAGCCAATGACATGACGTCTTTCATACAACCATTGACCTATAGTACAAGGTTATCAAAACAACAAAACTCGAGACACACACTATAAAAGACATAACATATACAATTTTGAACAACACTGAAAACTGAAAATTGAATTACTTTAACCTCTATAAAAGCCAGAGGTGAAATTGCTAATACTAGGGTAAATCACTCTAAAAAGGCCAAACCAAACATTATGTATGTGACAGTGAATTTTTTGGGACTTTTTTTTCGGACCGGCAAAATATTTTTCGGACTGACAAGATTTTCATATCTGTCAGTCCGAATGACTGACAACTTCTCAGCAAGTTTCGGGAAGTGTACATATTCAACAATTAAATGGAATGATGGGGTGTCATTAAGCAAATGTCATTGATCATAGATATATAAAAATGTAAGCACAATGAAGTTTCCAATAATAAGTATGAAAATAATAAAGATGAATTAACTAGTTTTATGTGAATTCAATTTTTTTTAAACGGTGATCTTTGATAAATGCTTTTATTAACTTTAGGATATGTTTATTGATGAACGAGCAAATACAATGCAGAATATAGAAACAACAATAGTAGAACTAGGTTCTATATTTCAACAGTTAGCACATATGGTCAAAGATCAGGAAGAAATGGTTCAAAGGTAATAAGATAATAATTTTGACAGTTTAACATTGATATTAAGTTCAGTAACAATTGCTCATGTGACTTAGTATAGACAGCCATCTTAGAGTTGGAACTGTAGAATGCTGTACATAATACCACATGAAAGCTAGTTTTGTTACATAGAAAAAAAAATCAAACAAAAAAGGCATCTGATTTTGGAATGCATCATTCATTATTTCCCATAATATCCAGATATATGTACACGACAGACAGTTTTAGTTTAGTATGTAGAAATGCTATCACAAATGTATGGGTAGTTATGTACTTCTCACACTAGAAGGGTTAGGGTTATGGCATCTTAACGTCACTTTCAACAATATTTCAGTTATATCGTGGCAGTCAGTTTTATTGGTGGAAGAAACTGGAGAAAACCAACTTTATCACATAAAGTTGTATCGAGTACACCTTGCCATGAGCAGGATTCAAACTCTCATTGTTAGTGGTGATAGGCACTGATTGCACAGGTAGTTGTAAATCCAACTGTCATATGATCACTACCACGGGGGCCCCTCTCTCACACTAGAATGATGAGTACATCTTAAATAAAATCAATATTTTATGTTCAATCTCATTGCAATACAAATTGAATAAATTTTTATTAAAGTGATAATGGCTTTATTATTGTTTGTACAGTAGAGTTCGTTTATAGCGAACAGGCTTGTAACGAAATCCAGCTTATAACGGAGTAAAGATAAATCCCCAGTCCAATCGCTATTTAAGCAATGTATTTTTGAAGGCCTATTACAAATTTTTTATAGCGAAAATCAGGCTTATAACGAAGAGAATTTGAATCCCAAACAACATTTTTATTACTCAAAATTGACCTAATATAACCAACAAACAAATCGTTTACCTGTCTTCCGTTACGCACAGACGATCACTTATTAGAATGGCACTTGACACTTCTGTTATCGGTAATTGAAAAATCAATAATCCCACCTGTGATGTTGTTAATGATGTCAATCAAGTCTTTTCTTTAAAATATTCAAACAATAAAATGGGTATTAATGATGTGATTAACAAGTTGTCAATTAATAACACACACGCTAATTTATTGCATTAAAAATTAATAAAACGTATTCTAAATTTTAATGAATGGATGTACAAGCTAAAGAAATTAAAAACAAAGTCATGTGTGAGATTAATTCATTTGCTATTGTTTATTTTTTCTTTGATGATAGACTCTTTAATTAAACAACAAAGCAGCTTTTAAATTTTAATTCTACAGTTGTTTTTCACACTGCAAGCCGAACATTGTCATAAATATGGTAACACATCCTCGTGGTGATCATTCAGTAATCAGTATAGCTAGCAGAAAGAGAAAGGCAATAGATCTTGAAGCAAAATATCTGATCCTTCAATATTGAAGTAATGTTTTATTTTAACTGCTGAATTAATAAATTTTATTCAAAAATTCTCGTTATTCAGAAAAACTAGGTCACTTTAATTTATTCCTCAACATAGCTTGCATTATGAATGGTGTTACAAAAAAAACAAAGACTCGCAAAACAAAATCCGCTGAAAGTATTTTATTACAACAAAATCATCGAAGTAAAAACATTATTATCTGTCTAAAAATAACAAAACAAAGCAAACAAAATAGTTACACATCACTTGAAATACATTTTTTGAAATACATCATTTTGCAAAAGGGGAGGTAATTCTTCATTATTTCTCTTATAGCGAACAATGCCTATAACGAAATAAGATCAAGAGTCACCTGGACTTCGTTATAAACGAACTCTACTGTACCTGTTAATTTGTTTTGTAGATGTTTGTTTTATTTTGAGTCTGACTTATCAGTTATAGTGTGCTGGTTAGAAATCGTAATCGTTAAAAATATTTTAAAGTTGCTAATTTCCGTTGTTACTGACCGTCGAAAGGAATTCTCAATTAGAACTTTGACCACTGTGGTAATTAATGATATTACAATCATTTGTTTAAACATACTAAGAATAGGAGAATATATTTCTTACATTTTAAGCTGTGTATTTATTTGTAAAAACTGCATCTGTTATACATTTTATATTTATGTTTGTAGGATTGATACAAATGTTGAAGACACAGAAATGAACATTGAAGCAGCTCACAGTGAAATTCTAAAATATTTTCAATCAGTGACTTCAAATCGATGGCTGATGATAAAGATATTTGCAGTTCTCATTGTGTTTTTTATAATATTTGTTGTATTTATGGCATAAGCTATATTTTAAATGACCTTTTATACTTGTTAACATATTTGAATCGGAAGAAGTCTAAGGATGCATTGTGTTATACAGAATACATAATCCATCACTGATTTATGGTGGAATTCTGCTGGGTTTTTTCCTAGCAAAGATGCCTTAGAAAAAAACAGACATCTGAATATCTGTGAAACACAAAGTAAAAATATTGTTATAATTGTCTCTGAAATTGTGATGATGTTTTGTTTTTATGATCCGAAAAAAAATTGTGAATTTGGTTGTTTGACGAACAATTGAATTTTCGTGGATACGTTAAAATTCTTTAATTTCCACATCAGAGTTAGTACAATGGTGGCAAATATTCGTTGAATTCTTAATTTCGTTGTTAGATACGAACAATGAAATTCACAAAAATTGATATACCAAATAATAAAAATGAATACACAGTAGTTGTTACTTTGTCCGTCTGTCTTAAAAAAAGAAACCAGTTTACAGATTATTATTGAGATTAGTAATTTTACTTGAACATGATTGCTACCTTTTACAAATACAGTGACTGAGATGTCATTTACTGTGTCAGAGGTAGTCCCCTTGAAATGAGATCAATACCAAACTGGATGTTTTCCACGTGTTAACTTCAGTTCTACTTGAAATACTTCATGATAGCTATTTTCGTTGGTCGAAAAAAATAAAAATTTTGCCATTGTCCTCTTCATTGTGATTGATACTTGATTCTTCTATTTCAAGAATTAAATTTATGAACACTATTAAAATCTGTATCAATTTAATAATCTTGCAATTTATCATTTCACAGTTGTACCCAATGAAGATAAGGGAAAATATGAAAATAAATTTGTTTTCAATTGACTTGCATAATTTTTGTTCCTTGAACATTTTTATAATTATCTGAGAGCATTCATATATATATATATATATATATATGTGTATGCTCGTCTCAATCAGATGACATCCATACTATGTATCTACCCCACTGGATCCTGATGTATATTTATATTCTACATGCATTTTTCTTGTGTACAATGGTAGAGAAATGAGATTATAGTCAATCGTATGATAATTATATTTACATCTACCTAATGGAATTAGTTCCTATCACTGCTTACGAGTTTAATTCCCACCTTTCAGGATATGAACTCAATACAATTTAATGTGATAAAGTTTATCAGGTTCATATTTTTCTCTGGGTACTCTTGATTTCTTCCACCAGCAAAACTGCCTTCCAACATACAACTGAAATAAGATTTAAAGATGAGTGAAATGCTGGTAACCAAACCCCAATGGTGTGTGTGTAAGTTCCAATTCATAAAAATTTAATTGGTCTAATAGAATTGTTCTCCACATTTCAGTTACATTATAATGAAAATAGTACCCCTTTTAAAAGGACACAATGAAACAGTTGCCTTATAAGAGGGGTAGCCTCTCTTGAGGGGGACAGATTAGTAGAATTTTACTATCTCAATGCATCTGAAATCTGACATGGGAAGAGGGGTGGCCTTTCGATGGAGTCGCATTAAAAGAGGGGGACTTCTGTATTCTGTTGCTATCTCACCATCAGTCATAAATAAATAAAAGTTGATTTAATTAAGAAATGCAATTGAATTCATGTTACTTTACATTATTCATAGAACTCATTTTTCGCAAATCTCCATCTTAAATATGAAGGCGTTGATTATTTTCATCATGAAGTGGTATTCATGAATGCTGATTATTTTCAATTCATTAATGTACAGAATGCACATATATAAACATTTTGTTTCCTGAATATTACAAAAAGTGGGCAAGAAGCATATTTACAATCCTTAGAACAGAATAATTAGAGCTTTAAAATCTACCAACTTCATCTTTACAACCGTTAGACCTTTTGATATATTTCAAATAGTATACATTTCTAATATACCATCTTACAAACAAGTACTGTCAAACCTGTATATAAAGGGCACTTAAGGGAACCTGAAAATGTTCCCTTTATATATAGATTGAAATTATATGCACTATTTATTAATGAAGAAACAAGACTGTCTTGTATAGACTGACTTGCTAGAGGTGTCCTTTAAGTCAGGTTAAACCGTATTCAGTAATCCACTGTGACAACAGAACATGTTTACAGTCATTTTAAGGAAATTTTCAATAATTTACACAGATCTATCTGAAAACCATTTTCATCAGTTATAGGGATGACTGATTTTCAGAGGTTCCACTATAACTGTGTTTTATTTTACATTTTTTTTTCTAGCTTGTCATACTTCGAACATTTTAATGAAGAATTGTTTTGGTGTTGTTTATTTTTTCATTTGTTATTAACTTCACAAGGGACCACCATTTAATTATTTATCATCATTTTATTCCTATTTAAAGTTTAAGTCATTTTGTTCTGTCTTTTTTAACATCTTATTTTAATAATTAGAGGGAAATGCATACATGTATAGATTTATACAGTGTAGATTAATTGAACTTTGGGGTCATTTTAATCTTTGACAACATTGGTAGGTTTTTTTGTTGTCATATTTTTATCGCATTCTTTTCCACTTTCTGTCTTCAAAAGACAAATATAATCAGCTTGAAATAAGTATTTAAATGGAGTATCAAACCAAAGACTATAGAATTGGTGTTTGTTGCTTCTCCGCTAAGCACACATCATTAAGGAGAAAGAGCAAAGACTGGTTGGCTCGGAATCAAGATAATGTGTCTTTAGTAGGGCCACATGTCTATTTGCAGACTGTTGTGTCTGAGCTAGCACTAAAAATATCCAACTAAGTGTGTTGGTCTAGTACAAAACGGACCTCATCATCATCTGAAAATTAATTTGTTCTCGCCATGATATAGCTGAAAAATGGCATTAAACAACAATCGCTCACTCACTGTAAGATAGGTAAAATGATGATTTTATTATGCTGTGTATTTATTAACATAATTTATTTGCATTCATTGAACATATTTTGCTTGTCAAGTCATTTTCATCTACTATAAGAAATAAGACATATTTTGTTTTGGTCTAACAATAAGATGTGTAATATATATAACTACAGATGTACCTTTTCAAGTTTTATTAGTCCTGACAATGTTGATCAAAATATCATGGTTTTGGTTTTTTTTATTCTGCAGTTTTATTACATGGTATAAGAGTTGTAGCACAATCATTTCTTAAAACTAACCTTATATTATTGACTAGTGCCATATAAAATATAGTGCATGGCACTGATGGGCATATGGTAGTTTTTGGACAATATGGTAAATAAGCTACTATTTGACCTGAAGTGGCATGCAATATTAGTTATATTATACTAATGTATTGAAAAATAAGTGGTAGGTTGATAAATACATTCATGTTTTGTTTTGTGTTTTTCTTCAAATATTTACCAATGTTATGCAAAAGAGACATTTTAGATTTAACAGTACATGAGTCATGATGTGTGTTGTAGAAAGTCTATAAAACATTAGTTATGATTAGGGTTAGTACTAGAAACACAAGTATTATTTTTTTTGCCTTATTGTGCTTTAAGAATTCAGTCTCTCTATTCAACACAAAACATCTCAACTTGTCATCGAGTTAAGATTTTGTCAAATTCTCAAAGTCTTCCATTAATTTTCATGTAGAGAGGTCCAAAGTTTCTTAACAGTGAAATTTTTTTTTTGGTGTATTAATTATTCGCCAAATAATAGACATCAATGATTTCTTTTAATTGTTTGTTCAGATCGACAAACCTACCAAACGGAGAAGACAACATGTTTATATAGTGGTACAGTGTGAATTCATGGAACATACATACACTATGGACTGGGGACAGATCAATATACTATTATATGGACCGGCTATGTTAACAAAGTTAAAAATATAGGGAAAAAATCTCAAAGTATGATATTCACCAATATTTTTGTCCGATAAGTCTGTATTAGGGATATATTATCAGGTAATTCTAGCTTTAAGTGGGAAATCAATTCTTATAGTAGTTTTATTTCTGTGGTTTAATATCTAAACTTGTAGGTGTATAACAATATGGCTGTGGTCATTTTTAACATCGTCCAATAATAAAAATATTTAATAATTATATAAATCATAAATATGAAGGATTTGTTTAAACATTATTATTGTACATCTCACAAAACTGTAGGGAATATTATCTTGTTTATTGTATTCAATTTCAGTTGAAGAAAATTTCACTTAAAAATTTACTTTCCAAAGATTCAGCCCATTTAGGGATTATTTTCATCTATGTGTTGAGAGTAGGCAGAAAAAGGTGGCATTCCCTTGTATGGTGTAGGCCATCTTGATTTAATTTTGTTATCACATTTTCTATTGTTATTTATTTGTATTATATTATTTAAACAGAAGTTATAAATGTATGTATTCATGTGGATTCTGAATTATTGAACCATATATTTATACTGAGATACAGCTACATGTTTACAAGACAGAAAATCCACACGTCTCCAAAGTGTACAGATTGTCTGTCTTTGAATTAAAAAGATATCTAAATTTACCAATTTTAAATAATATTTTTCTTAATTTCTTTCAACGATTTCAGCTTTGAATGATATCTCATGTTTGATGTTTCTAAAAGTGGTATTTACAGTTAAATATTTGTCAATGTTGTAAGGACTATCAAGTTAATTCAAATTAACAAAATATTCAGGTCATCCAAAACAAAAATAGATTTTGATTATTGTAACAAGACTGTCAATTTTATTTTTGAATTTTTCCCATGGAAGATGACTTCTACTAGTTCAGGTAAAGAATATTACACTGTATAATTATTCTTGTAGACCAAAATGAGGGCAACTTTTACTGTAATCATGTGATAATTGTCAGATATATTGTTTTATGAAATGTTCTGGTGAAAAATTCATCAGTAAAAGAATAAAACTGATAAAAACATTGATCTTCATATAAATTTTCTGCCAAAAAAAACCCAGACTTTTCCTCTATGATTATAAAGGCTTATTAATCCAATACAAATGTAATAATTTTTAAGTCATACCCAACACACCATTTCTCTGATTACTACATCTGTGTTATTTTGAAGAAAGTTTAGAAACAGATAGAAATGTGAAGTTACTAAGAATACCTTAGTCATTTGTACAAATAATTAAGTCTATCTACTAAAAATCACCATGTCCGTCCGTCTGTAGACAAATCCTATGTCGTACGATAACTTGAGTTGTGTTTCTTAGAATCTTTTAAAATTTTATCAGCTGTTTACTGGTGAAGAGAGGAGGATCCCTTTCTTTTTTGACGATTTTCACTTTTGCCATTCCAGAGTTATTGGACTTGATGACGGAAAATAGGATTTTTACCATATGTCGTATGACAACTTGAGTAGTGTTTTTCAGAATGTTTTGAAATTTTATCAGCAGCTTACCGGTGAAGAGAGGAGGATCCCTTTCATTTTTGACGATTTACACTTTTGCCGTTCCAGAGTTATTGGACTTGATATGACAGAAAATAGGATTTTTACCCTATGTCGTATGATATCTTGAGTAGTGTTTCTCAGAATGGTTTGCAATTTTATCAGCAGCTTACCGGTGAAGAGAGGAGGATCCCTTTCATTTTTGACGATTTTCACTTTTGCCGTTCCAGAGTTATTGGACTTGATATGACGGAAAATAGGATTTTTACTCTATGTCGTGTGATAACTTGAGTAGTGTTTCTCAGAATGTTTTTAAATTTTATCAGCAGCTTACCAGTGAAGAGAGGAGGGTCCCTTTCATTTTTGGTCGGAACAATCAGTAATGTTTTGGTTATTGAAATAGGTTGGACAGATGTGGGGAGCAGGGGGTTATATCTTAGTGAGCTGTGCTGACAGTAATACTAGTTGTTTTTGTTTTGGTATGTTTTTTTATTATTATTATTATTTACCAAGCTCTCTAACAGAAAAATCTTATTATCAGATCGGTGAAAAAAATCCAGATATATGAAATTTTATGTTTTCAAATATGGCCAATAAAGCTCTGGTGCAAACTTTATCTCAGAAACTAATGGACTTACCTTGATGAAACTTTAGGGCTACATTACCCACTATAAATTTTAGATTCATTTTCAATATTGAATCAATCTCATCTTCCTTTTGGCATCCTGCCAAGTAAATGGGTTTCCTATAAATTATGGGGATGGAGTGTCATGATCGTATGATTGTTGGATTTACTACTACCTGTGCAATCAGTGCCTATCGCCACTAAAGTTGTGAGTTCGAATCACGCTCATGGAGAGGTGTACTAACAGCAATTTTATGTGAGAAAGTTTGTCAGTGACTTGCAACAGGTCGGTGATTTTCTCTGGGTACTCCAGTTTCCTCCACTGAAAACACTGACCACCACCATATTACTGAAGCATTGTTGAAAGTTGTGTTAAACACCATGGCAAAATCCTAATTCTATATCAGTATATGTTTGTGAGACTTTTATAACAGTTCACTGAAAACTGAAATTACATAGTGCTATCACAATAAACGTTTTATTTGTATCAAAAATAAATAGAGCAAACGTTTGTGTTAAACAAAAATCAATCCTCTTGATGGATCATAATACAATCATTTAAAGCAGAATTGTAGTGGGTGCTATAATTAGGGTCTGACCTTGTATACAGCTGCACAGTTAGGAAGACTAACCTAGACGTTTGGGAGATGCTTAATGTAAACATTTTTTTATTGATGAAAAGAATATAGTGCATTTTACAGGTGTAAAACAATAATGAATCAATGAGCAACAATCGATTGGAAAACAAGCAAACTGCTTATATAAATCTGTCTTCTTTTGGAGAGGTTTAATGAGTGTTGGATTAACTTAATAGCAAAAGTAGCACGGGACACCAAGCCCCATTTTCAAGGGCCGGCACTAAATACTTCTGACATTTGAAATGGATAACTACATGCAGAGGCATATAACACAAGAGAAGCAGCTTCTCCAAATTTCCTGGAATATTGCAGTCATTAATGTTATATTGAAAAAAAAAAAATTACTCAACTTTGATAGCTAACTACATCAAGATCCAAGATTATATTAAAATATTTCTTTTTAGCTCATCTTGCCAAACGCAATGTGAGCTTTTACCATCACTTGGCGTCCGTCGTCTGTTGTCCGTTAACTTTTCACATTTTAATCTTCTCCTCTGAAACTCCTCAGCCAAATGAATTGAAACTTGGTAGGAAACATCTATGGAAGGTCCTCTATAATGATGCTCATTTCGTCCCGATCCATTAACAAACATGGCCACCACAGGCAATTCTTGTTTCTGATTGGCCTATTTTTAAAAATCTTCTCCTCTGAAACTGCTGATCCAAATGAATTGAAACTTGGTATGAAGCATCTATGGAAGGTCCTCTATAAAGATTGCTCATTTCATCCCGATCCATTAACAAACATGGCCGCCAGAGTCAATTCATGTTTATGATTGTATGCATTCTAAAAAAATCTATTTTTCTGTGGAAAGAGCGATAACTCTAATTTAAATATTGACATTTACTTTAGTATAATACAGTTAAAATGAATCTGTGTTTTTCTGTGGAAAGAGAGATAACTCTAATTTAAATATTGACATTTACTTTAGTATAATACAGTTAAAATGAATCTGTAAAAACAAATGTGACTGAGATACCCACCCTAAACCATATATATTTATGATCAGGGTGACTAGAAAAATTAAATGCATTATAGCTCAGGCCTCGGGTTCATATCCCACCCACTACCTGAAGTGAACTTTTTAATGGTTGAGATCCCCTCCCCTAAACCATATATATTTATGATCATGGTGACTAGGCAAATTAAATGCCTTATAGCTAAGGCCCGGGGGGGTCATACCCCACCCCTACCTGAAGTGAACTTTTTAGCTCACCTGACCCAAAGGGTCATGTGAGCTATTGCCATCACTTGGCGTCCGTCGTCGTCGTCCATCGTATGTCAAAATTGTGTCCGGTGATGCCGAGCACCAACCAACATGGCCGCTGTTGCTAAAAATAGAACATATGGTAAAATTGCAGGTTTTTGGTAATAACTCAAAAACCATTAATAATATCAAAAATCTGACATGGAATAAAAATGATCAGCACATCAAGATCTACCTACCCTGCAATTTTAAAGTAAATCTGATTACCCATCTTGGAGTTATTGCCCTTTTTTCATCAAATTTGTAAAATTTTAATACTTTTCGTCTTATATTTCAAAAACTATAAGAGATAAAGGTTAACTTTAAATTGAAAAAATGTGCGGCATATCAAGATCTACCCACCCTGAAATTTTGAAGTAAATCCCATTACCCATTTTCGTCCTTTATTTCAAAAACTATAAGAGACAGGTGATAAGTTGAACCTGCAAACATGTTCAGCATGTCAAGATCTACCTACCCTGCAATTTTGAAGTAAATCCCATTACCCATTTTGACCGATTATGCAAATTAGAAAAAAGGGGGGATGAAATTAAAAAAAATATTCTTCTCCTCAGAAACCACTGGGCCAATTGCAACCAAACTTTTGTGGAATGATCCTTGGATGGCCCCCTTCCAAAAATGTGTCCGGTGATCCCGAATTCCAACCAAGATGACCGCCAAGCTAAAAATAGAAAAAAGGGGGGATGAAATTTAAAAAAAATCTTCTCCTCTGAAACTATTGAGCCAATCTCAACCAAACTTTGCTGAAATGATCCTTGGGTGGTCCCCTTTCAAAATTGTGTCCGTCATCGCCGTCCTGTATCCAAGATGGCCGCCACGACTAAAAATAGAAATTTCTTCAAATGGCCAAAACTGCTCTATTTTAAGCCAGAAAGTGCCCAAATTTGAACTGTATAAGCATAATGATGAGCTTTTTAACATATATTACGGGATTTTTTATGAACTTTGAACTTTTGCCTATTTTGACCGATTATGCAAATTAGAAAAAAGGGGGAATGAAATTTTAAAAAAATCTTCTCCTCTGAAACTACAGAGCCAATCTTAACCAAACTTTGCTGAAATGATTCTTGGGTGGTCCTCTTCCAAAATTGTGTCCGACATTTCAGAACACCGACCAAGATGACCGCCACAGCCGAACTTAATTTAACATAGGACCCTATGGGAAATTCCCATCAAAATCTTCTTGTCTGAAACCATTTGCTCACTAAGAACAAAATTTTGATGAAATAGTCATTGGATGGTTCTCTTCCAAAAATGTGACCGGCGGTTCGGCCCTTCGATCAATTTTTTTTTTAATTTTAATACTGTTCGTGTTATATTTCAAAAACTATAAGAGATAGATGTTAAGTTTAATTGCAAAAATGTGGACCATGTCGAGATCTACCTACCCTGCAATTTTGAAGTAAATCTGGAGATCTTGCCGTTTTTTCATCAATTTTTTTAAAAAAAATTAATACTTTTCGTCTTATATTTCAAAGACTATAAGAGATAAAGGTTAAGTTTAAATTGCAATTTTGAAGTAAATCCCATTACCCATTTTGGAGTTATTGCCCTTTTTTCATCAAAATGTTCTCAATTTTAATACTATCATCTTATATCTCAAAAACTATTAGAGATGGAGGGAAAGTTTAAACTGCAAAAATGTTCAGCATGTCAAGGTCTACAAAAATTTTCCCACAGTTAAAAATGTGCGACAACTGTGTGAAGAGTTATTCCTCTTGAAATGCATTTTTTTGTTGACACTGCTTTTGGTTACTCAAATAATCAAAGGGAAGCAACTCTATTACAAAATGTGAAGTAGGAAAAGCTAAATTTTGAGAATCATTGACATATATGTTTTTTTACAGCAATTTTGATAACTTACATTAAAGGGGGAACCCTTGCCCAAATTTTTTTGTAGAAGGGGTCTGCAATGACGAAGGCTACATTTGTTAATTTTTTTACCGAAGTTATCAAGTTTTATTGACTGATGTTATTATACCCAGGTGAGCTATACAGGCTCCTGGGAGCCTCTAGTTAATGGTTGAGATCCCTACCCCTAAATCATATATATTTATGATCAAGGGTGACTAGGCAAATTAAATGCCTTATAGCTCAGGCCCCGGGGTCATACCCCACCCCTACCTGAAGTGAACTTTTTTATGGTTGAGATCCCCACCCCTAGACCATATATATTTATGATCAGGGTAACTAGGCAAATGAAATGCCTTATAGCTCGTGCCCCAGGGGTCATACCCCACCCCCTACCTGAGGTGAACTTTTAATGGTTGAGATCCCCACCCCTAAGCCATATATATTTATGATCAGGGTGACTAGGCAAATGAAATGCCTTATAGCTCATGCCCCGGGGGTCATACCCCACCCCCTACCTGAGGTGAACTTTTTAATGGTTGAGATCCCCACCTCTAAGCCATATATATTTATGATCAGGGTGACTAGGCAAATTAAATGCCTAATAGATCAGGCCACGGGGGGTCATACCCCACCCACTACCTGAAGTGAACTTTTTGATGGTTGAGATCCCCACCCCTAAACTATATATAGTTATGATCAGGGTGACAAAGCAAATTACATGCCTTATAGCTCAGGTCTCGGGGGTCATACCCCACCCCCTACCTGAGGTGAACTTTTTAATGGTTGAGATCCCCACCCCTAATCCATATATATTTATGATCAGGGTGACTAGGCAAATGAAATGCATTATTGCTCAGGCCCCAGGGGGTCATACCCCACCCCTACCTGAAGTGAACTTTTTAAAGGTTGAGATCCCCACCCCTAAGCCATATATATTTATGATCAGGGTGACTAGGCAAATTAAATACCTTATAGCTAAGACCCCGGGGGGTCATACCCCACCCCCTACCTGAGGTGAACTTTTCAATGGTTGAGATCCCCTCCCCTAAGCCATATATATTTATGATCAGTGTGAATAGACAAATGAAATGCCCCAAGAGTTGAGGCCTGAGGTCATCCCCATCCCCTACCGGAAGTTTTTTTTATAGCCGAGTATAAAACAAGACCAAATGATTTTGACTTGCAACTCGTTTTAGTTAGTTGTCCGAAGGAACAAGTTACAAAAAATGTTAATGTAGAGGCCTGTGGGAAGCACCTATAGGCTATGGAATGTTCTGTATTAAGTTTCTTCAGAGCAGAATGCAAGGTGAGCGACACAGGCTCAGCTCAGTGCTGAGCCTCTAGTTTTACTCTTCTCTTTTCTTATTCTTCTTTCCAAACATATTATTTATCTTGGTGTATCTTTTAAAAGAAAAAAATGATTATAAAGGCATCAAGAGACTATAAATTCATAAAAATATAATTTTGTTCATATGTTATTTTTCTTTCACAAAATGGACATTTTAACACAAATAAACAAAAATATATGTTATACCCTATGCACAAATGTAAAAGAAATCAAATAAAACTACCTCTATAAAAATTGAACTTGGTAATAAAGTTTTATAAAAGGTAAACTGGTGGATGATATGTTTACATGTTAACTGGTTTCTTCGGGAGTTGTGAATTCTCTATAAAAATGTCACTGCTACAGGTTCGTAATGATATTATGGAAGTGTCGGACGTATTTGCAGTATGATCTGTCTGTATAGCAAATGAAAAAAATAATTAACTTACTATCCAAGTAAATATTTTATGATTTAATTCAAGCCGCAACATATCATGGGAACAAGTGATCAAAACGTAGATATCTAATTTAGTGCCCACGACGCGTTTCTGGAACAGCCTTAATCATGTAGCTCACAATCAAAAGATTGGAAAGCCAAATATTTTTTTAAAAGTTTTAGGATCAGGAATACCAAAGGGCATAAACAGTATAACCAAACTCGGCTAATTTCACCTCTGTCGGACGGATGAAAACCTTAGTTGTAATAATAATTACATTATTTATGAATTGTAAAATTCAGTAATACATTGTTTTGTAGATATATCTAATAAATCATATCAGTTTCGAAACACTACTGGGCGGGTGATACACTCGGAGACTAATAGTCCACCGACAGAGGTATTGACCCAGTGATAGTATCAAATTGAGTGTGTAGAGGCTTTCTGGAATGACCTTCATCAGGTAGGCTCAAAGTCCAACGATTGGAAAACAAAATAATTTAAAAAGAATGAGAGTGAGAGGTGTGATTTTAATCACATTGCACAAATTGTATTTTTTTGTAAAATGAGAGAGCCAATCATAGTAGAGACAATACATAATAGTAATGTGTGGTATATTAAAGGCATGGTAAGAATAATGTATGAATTAACAAAATCTATTTCTGAAATAAACTTGTTTTGAATATCAGTGGAATATGTTCTGATTTATCAATTGATACACAACATTTTGTTTATTATATTTAATTCTAGAGAATTTGTTTTTAATTCCTTATTCTCTTACATATGTATCTGTTGTAATGAAATAAAACTCCTTCTATACACAAATCTTTTATGGTAGGTATATAAAACAATAGATTATTATTTTGCGATAGATTCAATTCAATATTTTATTAGCGTCTCACCTTATGCATACATACATAAATTAACAAATAATGAAATATAGATATTCCAGTTGATTCTAAAAAAAATTGTTTAAGCTTGTTTAAATTCCTTTGATGACCGAAGCAGTTTGAAATAAAAAAAAATCCCAAAATATGGACACGACTGCTTTTACTATATAATGCACTATCCTTGCAAGTCAGGATTTCTGCATAGGATGTACAATGTCAGGGGCCATCGTGGCCGTGATCGTATGGTAATTGGATATACAACTAACTATGCAATCAATGCCTATCACCACTGATGTTGTGAGTTCGAATCTTGGTCAGGGCGAGGTGTACAACATTATGTGATAAAGTTTGCCAGTGACTTGTGACAGGTCGGTGGTTTTCTCAGGGTCCTCCAGTTTCCTCCACCAATAAAACTGACCGCCACGATATAACTGAAATATTGTTGAAAGTGGTGTTTAAACCAAACAAACAAATAAACAAACCGAAAACGTTAAAGTAATCATGTACATGTAGTTAAAAATTACAATCTATTTTTATTAGTGGGTATAAGATTTCCAATAAAATATGTTGGGGTATTATAAATACATATGAACTTCTTTGATAGCATCGGTTAAGAAAGAAATTAAACAAAAACATATTTGTGTATTTGTTTTACTTTATTTTTTAATGTATTAAATTGTTGTTGTGTGCTATAAGTACCAGAATATTTGATATATGATACAAGATGCGCTTTTAATTGTTAAATCATTTGATAATTAATTATCCAAGAATCTGTACTGTCTGTATTTCTATATTTAACACCCCACAATAATTTAAAACTTTAAAATTTATTTATAACACCCCAACATATTTTAGTATGTTGTTAATTGTTTTCAACTCCATATTCTAATTTACACTCATGAAACCTTGTGTTGCAACTAGTTGCCGATTGAGAAATTTCAATGCTTAATTTATTAGACTATGAAAATACTTCCATACATATGCCTAGATACAACGACCCATTCAGTAATTCTCCACAAAGTATCGAAAATTGTGACGTAATGTACATGTAATGTGTTTTATTACGTCACTGTAGAAAAGAGAGAGGGATGGAGTAACGACTGTTGACTGTCACTGGTAAAGTGTGGAGAGTTGGGTAGGGTCGATAAATGTAATCTTTTGTAGCATTTACAATATGCATACTATTTTTTCTAATCTACAAAAGAGGTCTTTAATAACACTTTGGTTCACCGTATTGCAACCTGACAACAACCTCCTCCCCAACCCTCATTGAGTGGGCAACACCTATACGCCACCTTGGGACGCACTGAACGAGTTTGTGTTTTCGATCCGTATAGGAACATTCACCAGCACCCATTAATAATACGACCATACTCCCTCCCATACATGTTACACATACCGGACAGAAAAACAGACCGGATGCACTATGTATACCGGGTCATCTAAACATCATTATAGGTACCGGGCAAATAAATGCACCTACACAATCACTCACAAGAATAAAAATGTAAATGTTCGATAAAATTAAACATGTCCGTGTATGTATTGTATTGGTACTTCCAACAAAATCAGTGTTTAAACATGCTATACACAACATACATAGATAAACATGGGGCTCTTATGCTCACTGGGGTCCCCGAGCAACTGCCCAGCGTGTCCATACGTTAAGACGGCACTGAATGTAGCATTTTTATTAAATGTAACGCTTTTGAACTTATAATAGTTGTGTTATAAATGTCTTCGTCTTCAGATGTCTGATATCTTGATGTTAATTATGAAATCGTGAATTGTTTTACTGCCAAAATACAAAAAACAAGATATAACACTTCTTTATTTTTACCTGACAGATCAAAGAAACCTGGTATGCAAAAGATCAAGGGATCGTATGACCGCTAGCATGACTTTTTGAGTGTTAGAAACGAGACCTAAGTTTATGATACCACTCTTCCTCTTCGCTTGAGAATGACAAATCTTTCTGATTAAGTCCATATATATACTGGCTCCAGAGACATTACGGTATTAACACACTTGGTCCTCGTTATAAGATTAACTTCCACAAGATTGCGTGAAGATAGATTTACTTAATCCTATAACGAGTTTTTAATCCAACACCAATTTTACGCCAATTTGGACGTCTATACATAAATTTATGTTGATAAAGTAAGCAAAATCATATTTAATTATGAATTTCTATTTAAATGTGTTTAAAAAGGATAAATTCATACCGACGGAAAACGTGATTAGTTTTTTTTCTCTATTTTTAAATACATACAATCTGTTTCAATTGAATTGTGTATTCCAAATAATTTATAATTTGAAATTGTTTGGATTGTATCATTAAGTTTGTGAAATTACACTTAATACTAACATTCATTTAACTAATCCGCGGGATTAACTTTTTAAAACGAAATAATTTCAATTATTAAGATTTTAGGTGTTATCTGCGTTTGGTTTTTTTAGCCTTTGGATTGGGTCAGAATGTCCTTAGTTTTAAACTTTGTTCCACTGACAATTAAAACAGGAAATTTAATTAGTTGTGGTCTATTATCTCGCTGATCAAGTTCTCTGCTTTTGGAGAACAAAAGACAACCAAAATGTTCCACTCTTGGAGCACAAAAGACAATCAAAATGTTCCACTCTTGGAGCACAAAAGACAACCAAAATGTTCCACTCTTGGAGCACAAAAGACAATCAAAATGTTCCACTCTTATAGCACAAAAGACAACCAAAATGTTCCACTCTTATAGCACAAAAGACCACCAAAATGTTCCACTCTTGGAGCACAAAAGACAACCAAATGTTCCACTCTTGGAGCACAAAAGACAATCAAAATGTTCCACTCTTATAGCACAAAAGACAACCAAAATGTTCCACTCTTATAGCACAAAAGACAACCAAAATGTTCCACTCTTGGAGCACAAAAGACCACCAAAATGTTCCACTCTTGGACCACAAAAGACCACCAAAATGTTCCACTCTTATAGCACAAAAGACAACCAAAATGTTCCACTCTTGGAGCACAAAAGACAACCAAAATGCTCCACTCTTGGAGCACAAAAGACAACAAAAATGTTCCACTCTTATAGCACAAAAGACAACCAAAATGTAAGCCCTGGTTTGAAAACAAAATCATAAAAATATGGCATGTTGTGTTTAATGCTACTATTTTTCAACAGCCAAATAATACCACAACCAGTAAAACACGGCATCGCTTCCATAAAAATTAATTAACTACACACTGTCGGAACCACAGGCACTTGTTTCATTCAAAAAATATATGCCCCCTCCTCTTCCTTACTTCAAGGTAAATATCTGCCCTTTTCCCCTTCCCCACTTCGCCTCAATATTTTACGCTTATTTGTGATCCTTTCGCTGACCCAATTATATCGTTACACTCCCGAGATATTTCTCTTTTCGACTGCAACATTTAAATATACCTACCGAGCCCTCCTCAGACGAATTGGACAAAAATATTCAGCGAACGTCGCTTGGTCTACTTTTCAGTCATTGAAATGGATAGAGCCACTTCCGGTCCGGTCTAAATTGATTTAGAAAATAAATAAAAAGGTGTTTTAAAAATCAAATGTCAGTAATTTGGAGTTGAACATATTTTTATTATCTGCATTGGAACAATTATCTGTATTTTAAAGGCTTACTTTACATTTGAGAGGAGATGATCATGATGACATTGTTACACATGGCCGGTCTAGAGAATTCCGAATGCAAATGAAAAATCCAGCGCAAACCGGAAGTGGCTGCACAAATGTATTGTTAATGGTGGTTATTTTTTCTATTATTATTATTATTTCCTGACGAATCTTTAATTCTAAATAATGTGAAGAAAGTCTTTTTCTTCTGAAATGATCAAATTGGCCTCGAATCCATCTGGACAGGGTAAAAATTAAATATTTATTTAGAAACTAAATGCACGAAGAATTATACGAAAGAAAATGTCAAAGAAATGCAAGGGATATAAGGAGCGACAAATTGATTTCCATCATGGAGAGGGAAGGGACAAAAACCCCTCCCTGAAATCTGGATATTTTTTCTCAAGACATCTACCAAGACTGAATTTTCATTACTAGCCCTATGGTATCCTAGATTTTTTTCTTTTATTATGTATGATTATTTGGTCTATTACAGGTTCTGATTTTTACACACACTCACATAAAAATCAATTGGTGGTTGATGGTTAAACGTATATATTACGTAGTTAGATATTTATTTTTGACATTGTTAATTAGAAAAATAGAAGCATTATGATCGTTGAAACTTTAGAAAAAGTCAATCCTTCAAAGCATCTAGATTTCATTTTTTTTAAATCTCCGATGTTTTACAAATCCTTCAAAGAATACAAATTAAAATTCAAATTACAAATGTCGATAGTTTAAATTCATTTGATTATTACAAATTATGTAACGAAAATTACTATTTCAGTTTTAATTCACAATCTGGTTCGATATAAATACTATATACCATAAATATTTATAATCATATTAACTATTTTTAGCTAACACTTGATTACGATTTCGAAAATAATGTCACCCATGTTAAAATTTCCAGCAAACGTATGAATTCCATGAATTATTTCGATTCTAAATAAAAAAATATGTAACTTATTTTTTGAAACGGAAGGAATGGAAATCATAAAGCTAGACTTGCATATCGTACAAAATCCACAAATCTTAGTGATTACAGTTGTATTTTTTCTGAGAAAATGTAAAGATTTTAAGGGGACTTTTGATGTATATATGTATCATAGTAACCTATATTTACATGAAATTGCATGCGAACGATCGGCAAAATGTGACCGCCAATAGGCATGTGCGAAACATGAATATATCGGGAATTTTTATCACCGCATGTTTAAAAATATATAGCCAACAGAAGGAATTCATATTAAAACTGAACATTTTATTTTAACACATGTTCCCATCTTCGCTAGTCAACGTTTTATAATCCGATCGCTTATCTTCCAGGCTTATGGAAACGAAATTATGCCGTACCTATTGTACCTATTGTCATCAAGAACCCAGAAAATAGGCATTGAAAATAATATTTCTAATCATGAACCTGTAAAACAAGGAGTGCCTCAAGTATCTATCTTGGGTCCTTTGCTTTTTATTTTATTCATAAATATTTACCACTTGAGAATATAAAATGTAATATTGACATGTATGCTGATGACACCACTTTACATTGTCATAGTAATAGAAAATCAGAAATAGAGAGAAGTCTAAATGAAGATCTGAATACCGTAAATAAATGGTGCATTCAAAACAATATGTTGATAAATCCAACAAAAATTACATGTATGCTTATAGGTACAGCTCAAAGAATAGCTACTGTAACAAATGAGTTAAATATTAATTTAGAAAATCAGTTTATCAAAAATGTTAATACTCAAAAATTATTAGGAATTTATATTGATAATAATTTAGATTGGAAAGAGCAAGTAGATCATATATGCAAGAATATAAACTCAAGATTATTTTTATTGTCAAAAATCAAAAAATATCTTAATAAAAAATCTAGAATTTTATTTGTCAATTCTTATATCTTACCAATTTTTGATTATTGCAGTAATGTGTGAGGAAACTTAAATGATGAAGGAATTCAAAGGATCACAAAATTACAAAAACGAGCCGCAAGAATTATTCTTGATGCTCCATTTCTCACACCCACAAGGGAACTCTTTGAAAATCTAAACTGGCTCAGCTTTTGTGATAGAATCTCATATAATAAACTTGTTTTGGTTTATAAAATTTTGCATGATAAGACACTAAACTACCTAAAGAAACTTTGTATTCCAAGTAGCGAAGTTCATACTAGAAATCTAAGATCTGTATCTAGTAACAACTTGGCAGTTATTCGTCCAAACACAAATGTTATGGAAAAATCATTTGCGTATAGTTCTGCCATTCTTTGGAATAAATTACTGTGTAATATCAAATTATCTGCAAGTTTAAGTATATTTAAATCAAAATGCTTTACATATCTTAAAGACATTTCAAATTAAGACATTAAGAAAATAATAATAAATATGCTACTTCATTTTATGTATGAAACATTGCATAATATACGTTTAGTATGAATTTGTCATATTGTGCATGCTGTGTGTCATAATTATGTTGTAAACAAAATGTATCATATTTTTGTGAGGGCCTCAAGTTAGATTAGTGAAAACTAATTGAGTTACCCTCTTGAAATAAAGTTTATTATTATTATTATTATTATTATTATTATTATTATTACCGAATTTCATGACATTCTCCCAGATTTCGATTTGCAAAACTATGTTCAAATTAGTATTTGTAACCTAATGTTTGTAGAATAGTTGGTTTAATAGGCTTTCAGTGAAGGATATTGCATATATATTTCCTTTGAATGGATTTTCTATTTTTCATAAATTGTGTGATGATAATTTGGACCGTCTTATTTACATTACTTTTCAAACAAAAGATGGAAGTAATACACTTGGTTAGATATTAATGTCAAATATCACAGGAGAAATAAAAATAAAATTTACTTCTCCAAATATTTTAAATGAGAGACAACTAGCATAAGAGTAAGCTGAAATGGAAACTGTCAGGTCTTATGCATAGTGTCATAATCCAGAATAAATATTATGACTATCATTGATGTATTATTGACATGTGTAAAACAGTTTGTCGGTTGGTCAATCATGTGTTAATATTTCTGATAACAAATTTTTTCGTCATACTTTCAGTGCCTATCACCACTGATGTTGTGAGTTCGAACCTCGATCAGGGGGAAAGGTGTACAACATTATGTGATAAAGTTTGTCAGTAACTTGCGACAGGTCGGCGGTTTTCTCCAGGTTCTCCGGTTTCCTCCACCAATAAAACTGACCGCCACGATATAGCTGAAATATTGTTGAAGGTGGCGTTAAACACCATCAAACAAAACAAACAAACAAATCGTCATACTTTCTGAATATTCAATAGGCGCAGTATCGAAGTACATTATTTCAGATAGTTCTACTCTTTTTGAAATACACAACGCATAAACACACGAAAAAAAAATATAGCATTCAATAATTTGTAATATTCAGATTTCAAAAACTGTCATTTTCATCAATCTGTCTTGTCAAAAAGAATCTTATCAAATTCTATATAAGCTGTGAAGATAGTGTTAAGACCTTAACGATGTTGATATTTTCTGTTAATTATTAGAAAAATCACTTTCAAATAAAGCGACAATGGCTTGTGATTTCTAACTTCTGATATTGGTATTAGCAAGTAAATTTATCAATATATTTCCCCACCAACGCGATAAAATTCACTCAAATTGTTACAAACTAGCTGATAGGTAAATAAATTGGCGACGGTATACGGCAATTCAACTACATGACACGCCCATAAAGTTAGGATACAACATTAATTTTCCTTAGAACTACTACAGTAGATTAAAAATACAATTTGAAATCTCTTGAAAAACGGAAATTGATAAAAGTCTAATTTATTATAATATACAGTCTTTAATATGTTCCTTATTGCTTCATTAAGATGGGTAACATGTTAAAATTACTGTATTTGTGATCATTATCCTGTTTGCAATTCGCATTTATAACCGTAATTTGGGTGGCGGCATGAAACCAAATCATGAATATATGAAAAATGTATATCTATATATATATTATGAGAGGGGCCGTCGTGGTTATGATCGTATGGTAGTTCGATTTACAGCTACCTGTGTAATCAGTGCCTATCACCCCTAAAGTTGTGAGTTCGAATTTTGCTCATGGCGAGGTGTACTCGACACAACATTCTGTGATAAAGTTTGTCAGTGACTTGCGACAAGTCGGTGGTTTTCTTCGGGCACTCCGGTTTCTTCCACGAATAAAGCTGATCGCCACGGTATAACTGAGATATTGTTGAAAGTGGTGTTAAACACCATAATCCTAGCCCTATATTATGTGAATTTCAAAGTTGTCCCATTGAAACAATGACCCAGATTAAATACTTTTACTTTTCACAAGCACATTTACATCAGTCCTTCATAAACATGCATGAAACGAGGAAACACAAGACAGGTAAATATAAAAAGCTAAAACAAACAGAGTGGATTAATGAAGAAATAAAACTAACTATGGAAAATATTAATTATTAACGCAAGATTAAACAAAATTACAATTACAAATTATGTCGTAATAAAACTAAGTGTATAATTAAGAATGCAAAGAAATCATATTACTATAAAACAAACTTTATTCTCATTAAACCATGACTTGATAAGGTAAAGAGAATAAGGGTAATAACAAAATGACCGAACTCCGAACAATCTTACAAAGGGAAAGTCAAAACTCACAAGTATATAAACATACAAAATCAGTCAACAACCGGAAAACTGTGAAAACCGTAATGACCCTGACTTGGTACAGGCATTTCTAAAGAAATGGTGGGTTGAATTAGATTTTAAAGCGCCAAATGTATGAACGACAGAAATTGCTTTTGATGTATTTTGTAATGATTTGCTTATTAAAAAAACGGAAGAAATATATATTTTCAGACAATTGTTTAAAGTAGTTTGAGTCTTACTTAGGTCATAGAAATCAAATAGTTTGTGTTGACAATACAAGATCTAACTCTTTGAATGATTAAATCTGGAATCTCTCAACGTTTATTTTTGGACCTATGTTATTTTTGATATATATTAATGATTTGGCTCTTTGTAGTCTTAGTCAAAATATTCATTTACTTGCCGATGATGGTACTGTGCCCGTCATCGGTAGAGATATTGATGTTATCATAAGCAATTAAATATTATACTTGTAGATATCTTAAACTATTGTAAACAAAACAGAGTACATTTGTTTCTCTGAAACTCAATGTATGTTCATAGCCTTCCGAATGAGACAAAACCTCCAAACGATTGATTATACTATACATATTTATATAGAAGAAACATATTTATCTTAAACTACACCTGCAAGGGTTCTTGGTATATACATATATAATTCGTTTACATGGTCATTTCAAATTAAACATAGGGGCCCGGGTGGTTCAATGAGTTAGGTAGTTGGATTACCTAGCAACTCATACAAGTCTATCACCAATATGGCGTGGGTTCGCACCTGGCTTTGTAAATTACAAAAAGGGTTCACTCGACTCGCAGCCGCAAGTGATAAAGTTTACCAATTGCTTGCCCATGGTCGGTGGTTCTATCCGGGTACTCTGGTTTCTTCCACCACTAAAACTGGTCGCCATGATATAGCTGAAATATTGCTGAAAGTGGCGTTAAACAACAAAAATCAAATCAAATCAATCAAATTAAACATATGAAATCTAAAGCCAATCTTCTATTATCTCTTATACAAGGTATGAAAAAATCTACGATTTTGAAACTAGAATTACATTTTGAAATGCACACATTCTTCTATATAATGAAGTACTAGTATGCTGTATAGTCTTGAAAATTTGTAACAACGTTTTAAGAATTTCTTTTGGTTGGTTGGTTCATAATGTTTAACGCCACTTTCAACAATTTTTCAGCTATATTGTGGCGGTCAATTTTATTGGTGGAGAAAACCGGACTACCCGGAGAAAACCCCTACTTGCCGCAAGTTACTGTCAAACTTTATCACATATTGTTGTATCGAGTACACCTCGCTATGAACGGGGCTCGAACTTGCAACATTAGTGATGATAGGCACTGATTGCACATATAGTTGCATATCCAACTACCACACGATCATGACCACGACGGCCCCAAAAAAGTCGTTTGAAACTTAAAAAAAACCACTTCCAGAATTATTCACAATGAAACTGATCTCCATAAGCTAGCTTTTGAATTATTAGACGAGTTGGGTTGATAGGAAAATAAATTGTCTATGGCAAAATCTTGTATTCAAATACATTGTATTTTGAAAATATAAAACCGTATTATATCAACGATCTCTTAGAACCATACCAAAACATTTCGTTTTACAATACTCGTTCAAATTCAAAGAAGACTTTGTTCAATCCGTATTAAAGCTGAGGACAGAAATGTTTAGAGCTAGCGGATCGTAACCCTTGGCTAGCGAAGATGGTTTTTAAAATAGTGGACTAAAACTTTGGAATTCTTAAGCAACTGAAATTGAAAATGCTAATTCGATATTTGATTATTCAAAACATAATTATTCTTTAAAGGTTATTTATGCAGTTTGCACATCAAATCGGTAAATTTTAAATGTTTTAGTTTATATTTGATTCATATACATTGTGTATTATTTAAAAGTATATTGTAATTATATGATCTGTCTATGTGGACAAATTTGTTAGATTCAAACATGCTACTCTATTAAAATAAAGATTTTAATTTTTTATTATTATTACTGATTCACCATTAACAATAGTGACATCTTTGGAAATGACTTTTGATATAGATTACAGTTACTTCCTAATTGTAAATCAATGGGTATATCAGTTAGTACAAATGAGTGGAATACGACGTACGTTTCGATGTATCCCTTAACCATTTCCGGATTTGCCTATAGGCTAGGCAGGCTAATGCCTTGGGCCTCAAAATCTGGCCAAGTTTTGTAATATTTTTGACACTGTCATAGGCCGTTCATACATATATGCTCTCATAATGCATTATAGTCTCTAAATTAAAATTGTTTATAACACTCTTCTCTCTTCTTCTATTCGTGAGGGGGGTGGATTGGAAGGGGTCTTACAAGTGGAATAACATAGGGTCTTTTTTCATCTAAATCAGGCACCGTCCTTAACATTAAAAGACAGGAAGAAAACACCAAGACGTGCACAGCTTTCTTTAAGCATGCATCACATTTTCATGCAAGGAACCAGCTCTAAACAAAATTTGACAATTTCTTCATAATCATCTTGCTGATTTGAAAGCAGGCAAACAGTCTATAATCGGATGTCTTGTTTCTTTGTTGTTTAAAGTTGGTGATCTTGCTATTGGTGCAAACTTTCGGATTAAAGGTCAAACAGATGAAGGTCACACAGATGAAAGAGAAATAGTAGATAAATCTTTCAAAACAAGCGATAAAAACAACATGGGAAACATTCCCAGACATACATGTACACGAATATTGTTGACGAATCGAGCAACACTGATGCAGATCGTGCATTCGTCTAATTGTTCATTTAAGAATGTGACGGATAAAACCATGCTATACGGATGATAGATTAGAATTTCAAGAAGTCATTTCATACTCAAACATTATTTCCCTCTTTATACTCTCTTGATGTTTATATTATGTTAAAACAGTGTGGCTTGTGACGTGTAAACGTGAACAATCGCGTTCTCCTTGAGGAGACAATAAAGAATATTGAATATACAATGTGCATATTACACAACTCAAAAGAAAAGTTTTTCAACATGGTAGTGCATTTTCATATATATCAAAATTCAAACCTTAATAAAAAAAAAACTAAAAAAAACCTCGTGAATTAGTTGAAACTTAGAAATATGATCTTTCTAACAAAATGATTTACTTCATGCAAGAATAAATAAGATAAATCATTTTCAGATTATGATCTTTCAAAAGCATGTTTTTCACCCAAAATTACATTTTTGACAATTTCAACTCAATTTTGACACCATAGTATCGACTAAGCTGAACAATCATTTAGACTCGATTAATCACTTTATCTAAAATTTCAAAAATTCATATACGCTGTTGAAATTTGATCCCTGTGTTCAAGATTGTAATAATATTTCTTTCAAATTATAGTTGCATTACTCAACCTTTTTCTATGAATCGGTTGGAAAATGATGCTCACCTAGCCTCCCCTCCCACACACACACCACACACACACATATAAACCAAAAAATACAAAATTTCTTTTGAAACTATTACTATTCATTTATATAAATTAGATCAAACGTGTGTTGTTTCAATTCCTTTTCAGTATAACATGTCTAACTAAGCAAAACCACAATATTACTTTTAAACATTTTATTGTCACACAATACAAGACAAATGGATAAGACACAAGTTGTAAACTTATAAAGTCTTCTCCGCGAATATTCCTACTCGACTCTTTAATTGCAATTGCGAGCATTTAGAATTAAGTTTGTTTTTATTTTTAATTATAAAATATATACATGTATATATAATGTGTATTTCGAAATACGAAGGTGTTAGAAATTTAAACCAAATAAAGGGAACTTAAATGTCTAAAATAACCATTTATTGAAAGTGAGTACACAGTGAGAGTACTTATTAAAAAAAACTCTGCGAATGTTGAAGAAATGTTTGAATAACAAGATAAACTGTAGTAAGCTTCGTAAAGGAACATTAAAGTACAGTGAAATCTGACAAATATACGTTTTACTCTCTTACTTTCAGCAGAGCCTTGGCTAGCGTGCTCGCTTCGTCAAACAAAATAATATTAAATTTGTGTTTGTTGCTTCTCTGCAACATTAAGTGGACATATTTTCCTGATCCCAGACCAATCAGTCGTTGCTGTTAGTGAGTGAAACTACAAATCTACCTATGGACACTTGTTTCTGCAGTGAGATTATACACCGAATGAGCAATTTTTCAGCTGTATCATAGCGATGTGATCATGATGTTCACTTTGTACTAAACCAACACGCTCAGTTGTATTTTATAGTGTTAGTTCACTGAAACAAGAGCCCCACTCGGACACATTATCCAGATTCTGAGCAAGTCAGTCTTTGTTTTTAATCTTTAATGAAGCGTGCTTAGCGGAGAAGCATCATATACACATTTTATAGTCTTTGGTTTTGCCAAACCGGATTCGAACCCATTATCTACCTCACTCGAGGCGAGCATGCGCTCTCTAACCATTACACCATCGATGATGCAGTTGAGAATGTATTATAAATATACATATAAGCATGTGGATCTGGTACAAAACAAATATCATCATCATCTCAAAAGTAGCATGCTCTCGCCATGATATACAAATGTAGATGAGAAATTATTCAGATGTCATTAAACAACAAACATTCAATCACTATTTTCTTTTATGTAGAGATGTTTTATATGTCTCTGTTATAACAATTTTTCATGTCTCTTCGATTTCAATATGTCTGTGTGTATTATTCGCTATATTTTCTAAATGAATTTAAAATAGATGGGGAAGTAAAAGGACTTACGAAAAAAAGAATCAATTATGTTCTTGAAATTTCTTTGTCAACAAGTCTTTCATCTCCATAGCCTATATATTTGTAAAACGGAATCTTATCTTAAATTAGGGGATCTAAAATGTGACAAGATGGATTATAGAGATTTGCAAAGGAATTAAGAAGCAAATTATATATATTATAAGATTAATTTTGATAATATCTCTTTACAATCATATCTCTATATGGTTGTTTATTGGGTTTGAATTATACACAAAATAGTTCGTGTCATTATAAAAGTTTCACTTGGGTTATTTACACGATCTAAAGTAATAAAATTGTAGTTTAGTGTGTAATAATGTATTTGAAATAAAAACAATTTAATATTTGACAAATATCTTAAGTAATTGGCTAATTAAAACATGACAAGGTTGTTTTTCTTTTTTTTTCAATGAAAAATAATAATTTTATCAAGTAACTTAATTTACTAGCTACATGTAGATATATACATATACTAACGTATTACAAACTTCTAAAGAGGCGGTTTAACAACTGATTGAATTAAAATATCAAATCTGAAAATAATATTCACTCTTTAAAAATGTACATATAACTGAAAACATATATGTTATTAGGATATTTGTTTTCTTAGATGTATATTTTTTAATTATTTTTGTATTTCAATTGTCGTTTATTAGACAAATTATATTTTTCAAATGTTATTATCCATTTACTTATTTCAATTCAGACTTCTGATTTTTTTTTTTAATGACGATGGTACCTTCTTCATTTACCCTTTCAACTTAATTAAATGATAATTGACAAATATTTTCACACACCTATTACCTATTAATTCAATTAACATGATATAAATTTCAATTTAGCCAGGGGATCAATTCATTCCATTTATTTAACGTGTTAAAAATTATGTTTTCACATCATTAAGAGTAAATAAATATGAAACGGAAATATCAAATTTGAGATACATATTTATCCTGCAGGCAATATCGTTAATAAAAAGGTAGGATTAAAATACAATGGAGATATGAAAACTTTATTCTGTTAATGAGTTAACTGGTCTTAAAAGGCCATTGAGGTATTGTTATATGGATTAATTATAACAATAGATTCAATTGGTTGTATTGATAATTTCAAAAGAAAACAACCCGTTAAAGTATTAGTAAACCTATATGCAATTACAAGGGATCTGTCAATTGAAATATATATATATATAAATATGTCCAATCGTAACTTGGTCAAACCATAACTTGAGTGGCCAATGAGTAAACAGTTCATTATCAGCAAAAATTTATGATCACCACAGAAAAGCACTGATAAAAGCCTATCCTTTAACACAAGCGTCCATCCAGAATTTCGAACCAATAAAACATTTGTTTTTTTTGGTTTTGGCATAATTTTCCTTTCAACACTTTACCATTACACGTGCCAGAAATTATTCGGGGAGCCATTAATGTGATACATTGTTTGTGTTATTTACTGGTTTTTACAACAATTTAGGAGAAGACGGGAGTTGAAAGAGTGTCAAGTGTTGAACAATAGAGAAAAAACAGTGGGAATATTATCTCCTTATTTTCGTAGCAGGAGTGGATTTTATTTCACACACAAAATATTGGAACTTGTAATAAACAAACTAAAGTTATACAGCCTGGAAAATTAACATAACTTGTGGCTTCACTAGCAGTCCATGGTGTCTTGATTGTTAATAGCTTCCATGATGTTGGAGGTAGAAGGATTTAGGAGGAGGATGCACCCTTCGGGTTAGTTATTATTTTATTTATCTATTTTTATTTTTATTATTAATTTTTGAAATGCATTCCAATAAATACACTACTTATTTTGGAGAATAAAGCAATTGTGGTTAGCAAATTCAAAAAGGAAAATATCTATTTATTTTTTATATATATTTATTTATTTTCATATATTAAATAATTTTATATTTTAATTTATTTACTTATTTAATTACTGTCCTTGTTTCTTGACGTCAAATGAAATTGAAAAATAAAATAAATAATTGATATTTCTATTAATGAAATTTAATTTTAGTTTGTTATATTTTTTCTTATTTAAAAGCTATTAATATACTTATTAGTATTATTTTTATATAATCTCAAAATGTGTCGTCTTAAAATATTAACTTGATATTTACAAAGCTTTGTCATTTTAATATAACTTTATAAGCTAAAATTCGTATTTAAATAACCAATTAAACACAGTATTTATTGTGTTTGTAATTTACAAATTTTTATCTTCATATCAGTGATAACATTAGAATATTTCTTTAAAATAAAATATAAACATTTTGCCCGGTGACGGGAGATTCCAATTTTTCTGTCTCCGTTTACAGAGATAAATAAGGACGACCAAGATAATTTAAATACATTTGATCAATGGGTGAGGAGACGATGTTGACAAATGTTAGCAGTTTTCTTCAATGAACACCCACCTCGTCTCATCTTCGATAGTATCTTCCGGTATAGATTTCACTTGTAATTTTATATTAGAAATAGTGAATAATAGTCATATTTTTATTAAATAATTTTATTTTAAAATTTTATGTACATTTATAATTTTTCAAACTAGATTTTTGTAGTTGAAAAGCACTAAGTTTAAAACGGGACTTCAGAAAATTTGACATGCCGAGATTCAACTGTTCCTTACACAATTTGAACATTTGCACGGTTTTCGTTGATTTTTTTCTTCAATGTTGAAAGGAATTTTACATTTAATATGATGACAAATAAAGTATTGCCTTACATTTTTGTTTAGGATGTCTACAACATGGAAACATTGAACTCAACCGTGACCAGCATGTTGGTTTGTACTACCCTACAATACCTACGGTACCCAGGCCAGAGAAACAGAATCCATTCATAGACTGGGGACAGAAGACATGCTCCCCACCTCCAATGTCCATTGAGTCAAAATCTGACGGAGAAGAAGAGGATGACGGTAAGTGTTAATGCATTTTAAATCACTATATTTTATTTCATTTTATCAGATTTAATCTAAATATAGTATGTGATATTTCACTTAGTAATTACTCCTTGAATAGTAAATATCAACCTTCAAATGGCCCGAACATTAGTGCTAAAACAACAATGTACACTATCTGTAGTTTTAAGAATGTTGGCCTTCAGGGAACACCTCTCATTAATGCATTTAAAAAAAATATATGGATGTTTTACGAGAATTATTATGCTTATAATTCATATTTTAGTATAAACTATTAGTCAAAAAAATCAAATTATTCCATAGCCTGTGCTAACAAAATTTTAAATACTTTTTACCACTTTTTGGGAGAGACATTTCAATTTCTGAAAATATTAATACTAAAATAATTCAGCTATGCTTTAATATGTATATTTATTATTGAAATTTACAGTTTCTAAATTTAGTTTTATTACTCCCTAACACTTTTTAAATTACATTTATCTGGTATTCCAATCGTTCGATTTTGAGTGTACCTTATGGTTATTTCAGAAACGCGTCGTGCGCACTAAATTTGACATCTACTTTCCTATTACTTGTATAACAAGCGCCATTTTTTTGGGTCATATAATAATTTGGACAACATTCTTAAAGAAGCACAACAATAGCAGATACTGAAGCACTCGTATAAGAAAACAAGCGGAAATGCCACCCATATTTTTCAATTTGAATACAATCAAACCTTTTCACTATATTTTATTATTCCACTTGAGATGAACAATTCTTTAATCTTTAATGTTGTTTGTTAATCTGTTTGTATTGTCGAGAATACGTTGCTCAGTAACAAAATATCATCCGATAATTTTTGCCTTAATACAACAAAATCCCAAAATATATTGACACAAGGCCCATTATCAACGCTTTCTGTGGCGACTACTGGACAAAGATAATACAGAGTTAACTCCCCATGTCTGTGGTCGTGTTGAAAAATCCCGACCCTTCTATAGTTTCAGTTGTTAAATTAAATTTCCGTTTGTTTGTTCAAACAATGTTTTATAATTCATAATGGGAGCCAGAAAAAAAATCTTATTTTTTTATATTAATATTTAATTTATCTTAATAAAATAATATATCATTTAGCAAGAATTTTAGATCACAAATGTCTCAATTTGTGTGGATTAAAGAATTGCTTTATAAACCTTTTACTCTAAACTTTAGAATAAATTGACACATATTACAAAAGAAAGAATACTATTTGATTGTCCAAAACCATTAGTGCAATGACTGCTGTAAAATAGACTTAATTAGGAGTTACATATTGTGTTGTGTTTTTGTGTTGTTTTTCTTCGTCTGGATTGTCTTTTTTGATTGCCCCTTAGGTATTCTCTGACGTTTATTTGTCAGTTTCTCTGGATTGTCTTTTTTGATTGCCCCTTCGATATTCTCTAACGTTTGTTTACAGTTTCTCTGGATTGTCTATTTTGATTGCCCTTTCGGTATTCTCTAACGTTTTCTACAGTTTCTCTGGATTGTCTTTTTTGATTGCCCTTCGGTATTCTCTAACGTTTTCTACAGTTTCTCTGGATTGTCTATTTTGATTGCCCTTCGGTATTCTCTAACGTTTGTTTACAGTTTCTCTGGATTGTCTATTTTGATTGCCCTTCGGTTTTCTCTAACGTTTTCTACAGTTTCTCTGGATTGTCTATTTTGATTGCCCCTTCGGTATTCTCTAACGTTTATTTACACTAACTATTATTTTTTTGGTAACTTTATATCTTATTTCTTAAACAAGTCATTAGAATACATAGCCTTCCTTTGTAATTTATATACTACGGTTCTTACGAATTAATTTATTTAAACCAACGGATCCTAAAGATGAATCTGTTTAAATAAGTTCACGAGTAAGACAAGACACGTGGTATATATGTTTTGTAGCATGGAGGTTAAGCAAAGGTTAGGGTTATGGTGTTTACCGCCACTTTCAGCAATATTTCTGTTATATCGTGACGGCCAGTTTTATTGGTGGAGGAAACTGGAGTACCCGGAGAAAACGACCGACCTGTCGCTAGTAACTGACAATCTTTATCACATAATGTTGTTATCGAACACACTTAGCCCGAGCAGCATTCGAACGCAAAGGTTCTAAATTCAGACCCGCCTGTTGTACCATGCTATAAGCCTCACTCATTTGCATCTGGATTCAATAAAGTTTTAATGACTGAATAATTGAGTATGGTACACTATCAATTCCAGATAATACACCATTGCTTTCTACAAACACATTTTTAAAACTGAATAATTCATAAAAACATCAAAGGAAAAAAGGTGATTTATGTCACAAATTTTACATACAATGTATATATTTTTACTGTAATCATCAATTTAATAAAAGTGTATTTTTTTTAATATTTTTGTTTATATTATATCTCTTAGAATATAGACCGTTTACACCACCACCACCAAGAGAAAGACTAAGCTACACCAGATATCAACTCGAGTTATTGAATGGAATCTACGCAAAAGTCAGATATCCAAATAGTTCTCAGAAACAACTGATTGCAAAACGTGTGGGAATAACTAGGGAACAAGTTAAAGTGAGTTCATTTTCTTTTATTGTACCGAAAATGATCATTGTCGAAATGAATACATGAATACATGTTTGTTTATATATGTATTGCCGTTGGAGATCCAGTTATCATTAGGGGAGGGTTGGGATCCCATTAAATGGTTTAACCCCCACCACAGTTTTGTGCCTGTCTCAAGCCAGGACCTGGATTTCCAACATTTATATGTCGTGGTTTTTTTGGGTGTTCATTGAGATCAGTTAAGATGAGAGGCGATTGTTCGTTTTGTTGATATTGGTGGAATTGATGACCATCACTGTTTAAACTTTCTTTTTATAACTCATATTATAAGAAAATATATAAAACAGTTTTTAAAAGAAAGAAATCAGCTACAAAAATAATATTCTAACTGTTTGTTCCAATGTATTTTTGTGACTTTCTGAACACTAAAACAATAATTACAATAGACAATATACACAGCACAATACATCTTTGTATTTCTTTCTTCAAGTGTAAAATCCAATCTTCATTTTTCGTGACAAAATAGTAAACTTCATATATTAAAAAAAAACTATTATATTTAAAGACTCAGATTCAGTTTTGTTTTTTATTTATCTATATGTTAATTATTTCAGATTTGGTTTCAAAATCGACGTCGAAAAGACGTGATTTGCAAAGACAAAAAGCCTGAAGATGAAAATAATAAAATCAAAGATAAAAGTGAAGAGGAAATCAGTGATGTTAGTAAAAGTGTAAGTGACACTGAGAGTATATCCGGTGATGACGTCACGTCACAAGAGGAAGGAAGCATGGTTCCACCAGTTGTAATGAAAGGCGTCATTAGTGAGTTAAAACGATTCGAAAACGAACCTCCAAAGGGAAAGAAAAAGAAAAAGTCAAAATCTATGAAACAAAGGCAAATGAAGAAAAATATAGCAAGTGCTATTTTACATAGTTCGTACGATATGATATCTCCACCTAACCAAGTTATTCCTAACTCACAGGGCTTGGTGAATAGATCTACAAATAAACTCAACCATTCCACAAAATCATCGGCTTTTGAATCTCCGAAAGACTCACAAGTTCCTAAATATCCTACAACTGTTTCAACATTTTTAGAACATTTTGGTATACACGGTGTAAATCCCACAATGCATCATAACCAGCAGCCATTTCCGGTTCAGGGACATTCTGGTTTAGGACAAGTTCATACGGGATGTGATTTACCGGTATTAGCAGATTTATTGTCGTTTAAGACAGGACTTGAATCTCGTACTGATGATACTCTTATTAACTCAAATACCTCTCCAAGGTCGATGCAGTCAAACCGACAGAACTCGTGTGACAATCAGGGATCTATTTCTATGCCTTATGGAATAAATCGGTTTTATCCGTTTCCATTTATCGCCGAACAACCTCTATTATTATCAACTCTCAGACATTCCGATTCTTTTCGGCATCACATATTACCTCACACGGCATACCCAGAAGAACAAAGTGCTTTCCAAGCCATACCAATATCTGCTTTGAACAATCCTTATTATTCTCCAACCTCATCGGTTGCGTGGTCTAATCAGACACAAACGATGCCACCTTCTAACTTCACACAGTTATAGCTCAGGGAAAGATCATATTTATGGATATATTTAATGATTTGTAAAAATATTTGCATTTTGTATATGTCGTTAAGATTTTGTTGAATAATATAGATGATAAATTCGTTGTTGTTGTTTATTTTTTTGTTTCCTCTTCCTTTCTTTTTTCATTTGAGGCCGGCGTGGTCGTGATCATATGGCTGTTGGATTTACAGCTACGTTTATCACCACTAATGTTATGAGTTCGAATCCCGCTCAGGCGAGGTGTACTCGATCCAACATTATCTGATAAAGTTTATCAGTGAAGTGCGGCAAGTCGGTAGGTTTCTGAAGGTACTCCGGTTTCCTCCACCAATAAAACTGACCGCCACGGTATAACTGAAATATTGTTGAAAGTGGAGTTAAACACCATGACCCTAACCCCCTCTATGTATTTAAAGCTTGGATAATGCTGATCATACAAGCTTCTGAACTACATTTACACGATTTCTTTTGGTGTGTTTCGATTGGTTAACAAAAAGTCTAGGTCACCAAATCATTTTTGTTCTAAAACTCAAAATACCAGTTTTTGTCTACCAGAGGAAAAGCTCAACTGTTTTTTTAAAGGAACAAATGGTTTTTTAGAACAAACTTTTTTGTCAACCAGAGGAAAAGCTCAACTGTTTTTTTTAAAAGAACAAATGGTTTTTAAGAACAAAAAAAATGAACGGGTTCCAGAGATAAAGCATACGTCGCTTAAATACAAAGGAATGAAGAAGTATGCTTCCAACCCAACGGTAAAACATATACTGGTACTCAAATACTAATTGCTATCTTAATAACAATCCGCCTTCTGATATTTTGTAATAACTATACATGATAAAACGTGTGGGTATATTCAATAGAACGCCTTGAAACGTAAACCAATGCACTTGAGGGCAGGGACCCCCTTAACCGGTTTAACTCCCGTCATATTTTTGCACCAGTCCCAAGCCAGGAACTGGATTTCCAACGCCATATGTCTCGGTCTTCTGCATGTTCAATGTTTTGAGGTGAGAGGCAGATGTGTAAATTCGTTTTGTTGACACTCTGTAAACTTTCTGTTCATAACTTCATAAATGGTTGTGGTACATTTTAACGAACTTGTCCTTTATCCTTTATAGCGTATTCCATAAGTGAACAATTGTCAGATATATGACAGTTCTGGTATTTAGGCCTTGCCTCGTTGGAGAATAGAATATTAGAAAACAACAGACACAAATACTATAAAAGTAATGTTATCTTAAAAAACCAAAATGTATTTTATACTAACAGTCCACTGAATGTATGTAAATGATATATAAGTCATTGCTCATAGTCCGTTTATGTCTTGTATTAACTTGGATGCAGATGCTCAGACCTGAAAATACAACAAATAAAAATAAAACAGATTATTGTCCATTTTCTAGACTATTGTAAGAATTCTAGGTCTCCTACACACAAAGAATGAGGCTGGCACGCTGTGATATATTGATAACATTTTGAGCCCTGAAGAAGAATATCTGTTGTGCAAAATACTTATTGGCTTTAAGAGTATTTGTATTGCACTTTTCATGAAACGTTTTCCTATTGTTCACGTGGGCTAATAACAAACGACATTCAAAAATGCCCCAAACACCTTTGATATAGGTTCATACAAAGGTTCTAAAGATTTGTCATCCAGCTCACTCTAAAGGTGTGTATCTGAACTAATTCCCAACATAACTCGCCATTAGTGCACACAATTACTCATAAACTAAGACTAAGGCGTCAGTCCATTTTGAATGTAGAGTCAACGGGTGAAGCGTGTTCTGAAGCTGGTTAATGTTCCTATATATCATATTGATTTAGAAAAATATGTCTGACATCAGTAACTACTGCTGTATAGGGTAAATATGTACTCTAACATACGTACAAAGGATGGTGGTTAAAGTGAGCAATGATGTTTTAATCTGATTTATTGCGCTAAGGACAAAATCATTGCATGAGAGGAAAATGTGTTTTCTGGTTTGGCTTGGTTTATGGTGTATAACGCCATTTTCAACAATATTTCCGTTATATCATGGTGGTCAGCTATATTGGTGGAGGAAACCGGCGTACCCGGAGAAAGCCACCAACCTGCCGCAAGTCACTGACAAACTTTAACACATAATGTTGTATCAAGTACGCTTCGCCATAAAAGTGATTCGAACTCACAACATTAGTGGTGATAGGCACTGACTGCACATGTACTACCATACGACCACGACCACGACCACGTGTAGTATGCATGGTTGTTGTTTGTTTAAGACGATTTTCATATATAATTTGCAATGCAAAGTTGGAGCATGATGTTTGTTTTCTTGTACTCGAAAACGTCAATCATAACACTGTATCCAGTAAATGCAATGCTTTGATTGGACGATTTTTGAGTTCATCAATCGTACTTGAACTTTTTATGACCGTAAGGTCTGGACGTTGAAAAGAGTAAAAGTCACTAGCTTCATATATGACACGTACTGGATTCTAAGATTATCCTCACTTTACAAACATGTTTCAGAAAGACAATTGGTTCGTGTGTTTGTCGGCCATATTAAAATCAAACTCTAACACTATTGAGTCAATTGTCAGACGTACTAGTATACCAGACATCTAATAATCATTGTTGGCAATATTAAATTAATTTTAAAAAACAAAATATTAAAGGGAACAATCTAAATGTAAAATTAACACAATAACTCGTTTACCTTTTCACAATATTGCACAACAGAGCCTCTAAAAAGACGTAATCTAAATGCGTTGTACATATTTACCTTGAAGGGGGTCTACTTCTATTTGATGTTCTAGACACAGGGCGTGACTTATTTGATGTACGTGAAGATGGTCGTGATTTATTTACACTACTAGTAGGTCTGGTTCCTTGTCTTGCCACTGTAGGGTCTAATGGTGCTGTACCAAATATTTTTTCCAGTCGTCGGACATATTTCTTTTGCCCATCTAACAATTCACTGTAAAAAGGTAATGATAAAACTACACTCTTATTCCACTTTATACATGTAATTAATATATATATTGTAAAAACCTAAGCATCATTGCTTACAGTGCATCATTGTTACAGCTGTTTCTTCCCTATTTCGATATACCTAAATCTTTTTTTATCATTTCAGAATTTACAGTGTACAAAATACACGTACCATCATCATGTTTATAGAAAACATACCATAAAAGTAGTGAATTCTTATGTACGCGGGGGTATTCGTGGTCGTGATCGTATGGTAATTAGATTTCAAACTACATGTGCAATTAGTGCCTATCACCACTAATGTTGTGAGTTCGAATCCCGCTCATGGCGAGGTATACTCAATACAACATTATGTGATAAAGTTTGTCATTGACTTGCGGCAGGTCGGTGATTTTCACCGCGTACTCCAATTTCCCACATCAAAAAAAAAAAAAAAAAAAAAAAAATGGCCGCCAAGATATAACTGAAATATTGTTGAAAGTGGCGTTAAACATACTAACTCTTATCCTATAATGTAAAAAATATACCAGTGACATTTCAGATCAAATATTTTATCCTAAATGTGTAATAACACACTCCCTCCTTATAAACATAGATAATATGAGACAGGCAACCTGTTTGAAGGACGAAGTCCTAAAATTTCAATAATACGATGATCCGTACACGTTATTATCTTTTATTTTGAATGAATTTTGTAGCCGATTTGCTATGGCTGTTCCGTTCATTTTACCTACGCCGCTCTTCCGTCGAGAGTTTCGTAGAAAGAATTTTTTTTTATTAGAATTTTATTTCAAGTTTATTTCGATTTTACATAGAGTAAATAAATAAAGAATTGGGAATTTTTCATTGAAATATATTTCTTTTGCGTTTCTAAATATGAATTGATCTATTTTTTTTAAATTTCCGGTGAACAGATATTTGGTTATCAATATAGAAAGGAGGAAAAATCGGACAGCCTACCGTTAAAAGGACTTCGTCCTTTGTTATTTCTAAACATTAAACTGGTTTGCTCGAAATCAGAATAATGTATCAGAGTGGAGCGACATGTCTACCCGTGGACTGTTGTTTCAGTGAGCAAACACTATAAAAATCCAACTCAGTGTGTTGGTCTAGAACAAGGCAGACGTAATCATCATCTCATCAAAATGTAAAGCGTTCTCGCCATGAAACATTTGTATATAAGAAAATTGCTCATTAGGCGTTAGACAATAATTTGAATTTATAACTTGTGTTTTATTTATTTAAAAAACCATAGTGTCTTCATTTCATTACAAAAATGATTGCAAACATTTGCAGAGTACAATGTACTATCAGATTAATATTAAAATGAATAAACTTATACGAAAACATACTTGAAATCTATCTCGCCATCTGAATTTGTGTCTAATCGTTCTAATAATTGGTCGATCTGATAATCTGTCACTGGTATACCGGCAGCCTAAAATGTTCAGAAGAAATAAGCATGTATTTGATGATGTAATATATAAGCACGGATTAATTTTGTGTATTCCAATGCAAAGAAACTCCTTCCAAAAATGTTTTTGTTCTATATACCGGTACTGCTTCCTTCAACCATGGACATGCAAGTTGGGCTTATTGCCTCTGTAGTGAGATACAAAACATCCAAAAGAGGAATTTGCTTTTTAGCGAATCAAATATAGAATTCGTGCTGAGAACGGCCGAAAAGGAGACTCCGGTGTTTGGAGAATGTCTTGTCTTATATTATTACCTCGTCTAATATTGTTCTCGACATGAATATAGCTAAAATACAGCTCATTTCACGTTTATCAACAGTCAATTAATTAGTCATGGGAAGCTGTTGGATCTTTTTTTACATTGTATACTTTATGCAATGGAACCTTGGTGGGCTAGTCTTCTAATGTATATACCCCCCCCCCCCCCCCCCCCCCCCGGTACGTATTAGGAGTATCCACTTTGCCTCGGTTATTACGATTTTTTAATAAATTTTAGAACTGTTCAGATGGTGTGACATTTTTTTGTTTTTTCGCTTTGTAATTGGCAACACACAATGTTGCCGATAAGCTTCTACCCGGGGCACCGATGTAAATGTCACGTGTCAGGACCGAAAAATTCAGGCTCAGTATTTGCCAAACTGCTGTGAAACACCAAAATAACCTCCTTGGAGACTAACACACACGAATTGGCGAACAATGAAGCGTCACCTAAACAAACGAAGATCGTCTGTTTTGGAGTTGACCTTTTCATGGTGCAGGGTCGCTTTAGTGTAACTTGTATTCATACCAGAGAGAGGACATGCTAGAAACTGATCTTTGATTTTAGGATTTCTGTCATTCACATGCATCATGGTCTAAATATGGTGGAGTGTTTTATCAAAATATATCAAAGGTGTTCAGTATAGTGTTAAGTTCATTGTGGTAAGTATAAATTGGTAATATGGTTTACAAAAACATTATTTTCCCAAACATTAATAAAAGTGATGTGTTTTAATGCCTCTTAGTACAATGTATACAATTACATATTTTAATTCAGTATATCATTTTGCCTTTTATAAAATGGTATATTGGGAGTTATTTTGATTCTCTATTGAACGTACATATCGCAATATCGATATTAATATCGTAAGAGTCTAGTTGTTTATGTAGACAAATAGTCTTATGATGCATGCATGCATGTTAAAGAAATGGTTGTAAACAACATTCAATAATTCATAACAAATAATTATAATATAAATATTATCACCTTCAATCCAGTTCGGAATTCGTCCTCAGAAATTGCTAAACTTTTATCTGTATCAAGTCGGTAAAACAAATCAACCCATCGTAGTTTCTTCTGATGAACAAAGTCCATTAATTGCATGAAAGGATCATTTAAAAGATTCTCCTCTCGTTGTTTTATTGCAAATTTAAAAATGTCATTTTGGTTTCTAAATCCACCATGTTTACACCTGAATCTAGGTTTGATCTCTAATAATTGTTCTAATAATATTGAAAAGTCACTTGATACTGATACATCCTAAATGAATAGAAATAAAAATTAAATAATAAAAACGTAGATATCTAATTTAGTGCACACGATGCGTTTCTAGAATCACCTTCATCAGGTACGTCATAGCCATCATCAGGTACGTCATAGCCATCATCAGGTACGTAATAACCTTCATCAGGTACGTCATAGCCATCATCAGGTACGTAATAACCTTCATCAGGTACGTAATAACCTTCATCAGGTACGTAATAACCTTCATCAGGTACACTCAAATAAGATATCAGTAGAATTATTAATGATCTATTTATCAAAATACGACGGGTTTGAAACAGGAATAACACGACGGGTGCCACACGTGGAGCAGAAACTGCCTACTCTTCCGGTTTTAGTGGAGTGCGTGCTGCTCGATCTCTAGTTTTTGTGTGTGTAAAATTTGGTAGATCATTGTTTGTCCGTTTGTCCTTTTTCTTTAGGTCATTAGATTGTCTGTTTTTTTCTACAATATGATGATTTTAACATTTCATTAAAGGATTGTCGTACTTTTATTTAAGACACTGTGCTATATTTCTAATTCAGAACAAGCTCTCAGCTGTAAGTACCTTTTATTTTCATTACACCATCCAATGATATTTATTTTGCAAGTTATTTCCATTTTTTACGTTTTTAGAATCTGCAAATCCCAATTTTGTCCAGAATGTATAAAGCATCAATATCTGCTTATGACCTTCCGTGTTATTACAAACATTTTAATATTTTCTTGTCTAATATCTCGACAAAAAGTTTCAAAATACGAAAGGGATAATCAGAGGCTACACATTGGAGGTTAGATAATACAATGGCCAAATGTATCATCGTACAAAAACACAGACAATGGTCCACAAAACAATAAACAGAAAACTAAAGAATGAACATTATGAACCCCACTAAAACCGAAGGTGAACTACGGGTTGTCAGCTATATCATGGCGAGAACAAGTAAAATTTCAATGAAATGATGAAGTGGTCCGCTTTGTACTAGACCAATACGCTTAGTTGGATTTTTATAGTCCTAACTCACTGAAACAACAGTCCATGGATAAACATGTCGCCCCACTCTGACACATTATCCTGATTCTGAACTAACCAATCTTTGCTCTTTCTCCTTAATACTGCGTGCTTAACGTGCTCTAATACAAAATGTATGGTTAAATATATAAAATTTTGAATGAGTACCAACTGTTCTTTTTTAAATAAGGATTCTCACTGTGTTAAAACTAATTGAAATCATTATAACTACTGTCATTTAAGATATAAGGCTGGGTCTGTTAGTTGGATCTGAAAGAAACCTTATGTGCACTTACTTTAATGTGAATATCAAAATAAATAACAACATCCCTTGGTATAAAATTGCTTGTTTGTATAATAATAAAAAAAAGTACAATGTATTGCATAGTTTTACCTTCAGTTCTAACAACTGCAAACCACAATCTGGATGTTCTTTTATTAATCTTATAGCTAAGCAAGCACCTTCAACTGTAATGGGATTTTTTGATATCTGAAAAAAAAAACATTTGTAAGAGTTGAATGCGTGAGTTATTATTGCTTAATGTCAAATGTTTCAGCTATGTCATGGCGAAAACAAGTAACATTTTGATGAGATGCTGATGATGCCTGCTTTATATTAGATAACGCGCTTAGTTGGATTTTTTTAATAGACCTAGCTCACTGAAACAACAGTCCGTGAGTATATATTTCGCTTCACTCGGTCACGTTATCCTGATTCCGAGCCAACGAGTCGTTTCTCTTACTAGTATTCATTAATACTCCATGCATAGTGGAGAAGCAGTAAATACCAACTGTACAGTCTTTGATTTGACCCGGGATCAGGGATCGAACCCATCATCTACCACACTCGAAGCGAGAACGTGAACCATTACACCACAGTAAGAGTTGAAAGAATGGATAAGTGCGGGAAAATATGAAATGTAAGTGAAATTAAAAAAGAAGAGATAGTTCAAGAAATTGGATGAAAACAAATCTTAAAGTGAAATGCATAGTTTGAGAGAGCGAGAGAGAGAGAGTTTTATGTTTCCAATAATTTTTTTATGGCAATGAATGTGATTGTTAAGGAAAATAGTACAACAATAAAGAAAAAAGGAGGCTCTGCATTCGATCGTATAATAGCTGGACCTATATATATATATATATATATATATATATATATATATATATAAATGTAATTAGTACCTATCACTACATAAGTTGTACGTTCGATTCCCGTCCACGAAGATGTGTATTCGATGTAAAGTGATTAACGCAACAAGTGATTTGTAACAGGTCTTTGGTTTTCTCCCAACACTCAGATTTTCATGTCAATACCGCTAGCAGACACATTATAACTGACCTATTGCTGAAAGAAGAGTTTGAAGATACCAAAGAGGCTATCAGAATCCACAAATCAAAGAAGGATAGAAAACACAATGCCTAAAAAGAAAAGGAACAAAGGACAAACAACGAGCCACAAAACATCACACAGATAACCAAAGATTCGAGCTACAAGAACCCCATCAAAAACCGGGGTGAACTCAAGTGCTCCGAAGGGGTAAACAGTTTCCTGCTCCACTTGTGGCACCCGTTATGTTACGCTAGTTTCGTTAAGAACTGAAAATCGAACTTAAAATTAAATTCAGACACTTTATCATACACTACCTTTAGTTCAATCAAGGATTTAGTATGACCAACACTGCTCATAATTTTTCCAATCCCCATTTGTCCTATTCTATTGGCCGTTAGGTCCAGTCGGATCAATGATTCAAGGTCTGGTAACGTCTTAGCTATACTGTCGACTCCATTATCACCAATACCATTATACGACACATTCAATTCTTTTAACGAAGTATTATCCTTGAAAAACATATTTTAGAAATAATGTTTTGTCAGTAATACAAACATGTACTAGATATTCTTGGTTAATTCAGGACGTAACATTGCGCAGAATATACAATGTGGATCTTATACGACACATCCAATTCTATTAACGAAGAATTAACCTTGAGAAACATACATTAGAAAAAAAATGGTTTGTCAGTAGTACAAAAATGTACTATTCTTGGTTAATACAGTACGTAATGCTGTGCAGAATATCAAATGTGGATCTTCGAAAATGATCTATTCAACTAAGATATCTAAATCGTTTCAATGGATGGAGAAGAAAAATCAACAGTTAAAATATTATCACCAGCTTTTCATAAATTCAGGTCAATCGCTTATGATTGATTGATTGGTTGGTGTTGAACGCAAACTTTAGCAATATTTCAGCTATATCGTGGCGGTAAATAGTTTACAAATCTATATGCTCCTTCTTATATGATATCTGTCGATCATGTAAATATTGAACGTCCTGAAGAAGTTTTACTCTCTCATCAAAATAAAATTCACAAGTTACCAGTATAGATATCTGAGTTACAAATTGTTAGAATTATCTTTTTATCTCTTAGTTTGTTCATTTTGCAAAAACATTATTTAACGAATGAAGGCATTATTAATATAATAACATTCAAAATTTATTGCATTTAAAGTATTGATATTTGCTCAACATTGAATAAATATCTTGCATTATTTTCAAACTTTTCATTTTTGAGATAAGAAAAAAAATCCTAACAAATCCCCATTAAAATGAAGCGATTACACCCATTGCTCCTTGAAAAGTACGAAGCCTCTAGTTTCTACAGAAATAATATAATTTTGTTGTCATTATATGTAATAAAGTTTAGAATTATTTGTTATTCTTCACCAGTGTTTTTAATCAGGTAAGATGAGTTGCGGATTAACAACAGTATTTACAAAGACGTAATATGACAGATGGAGCATCAATTTCTGTTATTTCTGCTACACATGGGTGACTCAGAAACGAATTGCAAATGTAATATAATGTATATACCTTCAGACCATTAAATATACTTTTTATTCCCTTTACTCTGATATTATTCCAACTGAGGTTAAGAACTTGTAAGGTATCATTGCTTGCTGAAATTATACAAATGTAAAAGCAATCTTAAGACTCCATACAACTGCTGTTAAATTTGATCAGATTCTTTGATATAATATACTGTATGATATGTTCGTAAATTATTATCCCCTCAATTCCATCCATTTTGACCCATGTAATTATATAATTCAATAGATATTGGTGTAATTTTTTTTTTTTTTAATTATTAACTTCGAGTTGTATTGATGAGTTTCAACAATATTTCAATTATATAGTATGATTGATTGATTGATTGGTGTTTAACGCCAACTTTAGCAATATTTCAACTATATCGTGGCGAGTTATATAGTATGAGTCATACTAATTAAGAGCGTGTATGGTTCAATGTATGTTTAAGCATGTGATACTGGACTGTGCTATTAAACACGCAAATAACTGAGAAAACATATACAAAACATTTTACTTTCTCTAATCTTTCGACGAGGAAAAAACTTTAAACAAAATAAAACTTACATAATGCTTTTCCTAAAATGATTCCTCCTTGATCACTGAGCTGGTTATGACTCAAATCTAATGTTTTGAGCGCAGATTTCTGAAAAAGAAAGCATTTGATATAAATAGATACTCGGCAAGGATATTACAGAAACAATACAGGAAAAAAGAGTTTATAATTTGATCCACAAAGTATATTATTATATGAAATAATATGACATATCACGAAATATATTGATTAGCAAACAAAACAATACTAAACATGATGGTAGAATGATTGATCCCTGTTTAACGTTAAGTCAGCAGTATTTCAGCTGGAATTTACAAGCTAAAAACCAATTAATCAGTAGACAAAAGGTGAGACTGTGATGGACCTATGGGTGGTAATTTAGATTGTCATATAATGGATAGGGTTTACATATTGTTGAAATATCGTTGAAAGTGGCATTAAACACCATAGCCCTAACACTACCCTTGAAAATGTCATCCTTGCAACAAGCCAATGATAACCACTCTTAACAGCTTATAGCTAATTATGAGCATCTGCGAATTGTCTTTTACGTACAAGGAGCAAGACTATCTCCAAACACGCAAGAGAGGCAACTCTTTCCGTCCCGTCCTAAGTGTGAGGTGTGTATTTGCTTGTCTCCCATATATAAATATATATATATATAACTAGCACACGTGATTTTCCGAGGGGTTCTTCACCACAGCGGAGAAATTATGTCTATTCTTCGGGGCTTCCTTGGGAATTAGAAGAAAGTAGAACTATGGTTGAAATAATGCAGCAAAGGTATCAAGCGTTATAAACAACTTTAAAAACACATGTACAGAAGAAATTAATGTTTGAATATAGTTTCTACGTTGAGTATACTTATAACGTAACATCATTGACACTTAATTTAATATATACCATTTTCAACATTTTCATGAGATAAATCATCTCACAGTTTATTTATATTTTTGTTTGAAATTTATAGTCCCTAAATAATAAGGTCAATCTCCCTTTGAATATGTAACCGTAGCTGATTTTGTCTATCCTGTCATATATTGAGGCCCTTTGCTTTACATGCTTCCAAAGACGTTTGATTTGGTTTTCCAATCTTTTCACTATAAATAATCGTACTTAATGAAGGTTCTTAATGTGTGCGCCGTGCCCACTAACTTTGATATCTACGATTTTTATTACTAACAGTTCCCTTTTTTTTTTAAATGTATACATACGTAAGAAGAAATAGCATGTCCAAAATAACAAGCGTCACATTCTTTAAATCCGTTACCTAAAATAAAAATGTCAAGTAAATATGAAAAAAACCTTAAAAAAGCCCCAATAACATGTGATATTGAGAATAAGATATTTTCAAAAAGATAGCATATGTCTTATTAATACATTGTATATATATATTTGATATAATATATTACTGATTGGCAAGCGGGGGTAAGTAAACATATGTTTTATGTGTTATTTCACGTAAACAATACATCTCATGTAGGCAATACACACAACTCTCAAGAGTTGTTTTACTTATAATAAAGTATTACGATTGATCATGTCAAACGATATCAATACAGCGGCTAAAACATGAGAGTTTATAATTCTGATGTAAGCTATTTATATACGAACTTGACATGTGAAAGCTTAACATCTACTAAAACATGAAAGTACTTTAACTTAAAACATTACTTGTCATCAACAAACCAGGATTTTGATCGTTAAAGCGGTTTTTATGTTTGTTGTTTATGCTTTATATATCTTTTTCTTGTAGCAAAGTAGCAAATTTTACTCGTTCAAGTGAATCAACAAAGGGTTATGAGGTTTAAATATTCAGAACAAACTATCAGTATTAGGGGGGAGGGGCATTCGAAAACAACTAAAAACACTAACATATAAAATACAACAATGAAGCATATGACAGACATATGACAGCCAATCCAGGACTGAACACCGGAATTTTGAAGGCAGTAACACGACGGGTGCGACTAGTGGAGCATGAAGTGCTTGCCATTTCGGAGCACATGAGTTTATTGTGGTGTTCATGTCGCTCAATATTAGTTTTGTTGTGTGTAGTGTGTTGTGGATTATTGTCTTTGCCATTGTATTGTCTGTTCTTCTTCGGTTTACAAAAAATGATTACCCCTTCGATATCTTCAAACTTTTCCCACATCTAGATTTCTGGGACAAAACTTATGTCAAAAGAAGAATTTCAGTGTGTACCCTTTTCTGTGTATTTTGGTTGAAACCTTTTATTTACATCCGGTAGCTCTCTATTCCTTCATTCAACTGCAATGTGTTTTGAATTTACGGTCATCCGATAGTAGATGTTGTTAAGACGTTAGTAGATCACCGGATGTCCACAAAACAAGATAAATTAAAGAGTCCCAGGAAACAGCAGCTAATTTGAAGTAGATTCATACCTGAAACGTTTAGATTTATAATTGTCGTATTATCTACTAGTAGACGTGACAAGATTTCGGCACCATACGATTCGAGATCGTTCTCGGACAAATCCTGTAATAGAAACGAAGAACATTGCATTAGTGTCTGTTAATTTATTATTTTTATTATTAAAATGTCGTGCGGTTGTTGAATCTACGTCCCTCTTAATTCTAATTTCTTTGCCAAAAAAATTAACATATGCAAATTCCTATAATAATATCCCCAACATTATATTTTCTGTATATTGATAAGGGACCGCCATGATTGTGATCGTATGGTAGTTGGATTTACAACTACCTGTGCAATCAGTTCCTATCACCACTAAAGTTGTGAGTTCGAATCCCGCTCATACAGGTGTATTTGATACAACATTATGTGATAAAGATTGTCAGTGACTTGTGACATGTCGGTGGTTTTCTGTTTGCACTCCGGTTACCTCAACCAATAAAACTGACCGCCACGATATAACGGAAGTATTGTTGAAAGTGGCGCTAAACACCATAACGCTAATCCTAGCCCAAATGTCGTTGGGATGTTGAATCTACAACCTTTTTAATTCTAATTTCAAAATTGCAATTTTGCAAACATTTAGCTATATGCAAATTCCTATAATGATATCCACAGCCTTATATTTCCTGTATCTTGACAATTACAATGATGAATTACAATCTTTATATATATATATATATCCTGTATTTTTTTGTAAGCTGAAATTTCAACGGCGGACAATTTGATATTTAGATAAACATGGCGATTGTACTTTAAATAATTAATACAGAGAATTCCAAAAGAAAATATAGACTAACTTAAATGAAATAGTATTTAACACAAGCAAACATACGATGTCCATTTCTTATTTGTACAAAGACCAGCAAATACAGAGTTAAAATCCGTTCAGTAAATACTCAACTACATTGGTTAACCTTGATTATTAAACACAACTTACAACATTTGTAATAGTTTCGTTCTCTTTTAGCTTACAACATTTGTAATAGTTTCGTTCTCCTTTAACTTACAACATTTGTAATAGTTTCGTTCTCCTTTAACTTACAACGTTTGTAATAGTTTCTTTTTCTTTATCTTACAACATTTGTAATAGTTTCGTTCTCCTTTAACTTACAATATTTGTAATAGGTTCGTTCTTCTTTAACTTATAATATTTGTAATAGTTTCGTTCTCCTTTACCTTACAACATTTGTAATAGTTTCGTTCTCCTTTAACTTACAACATTTGTAATAGTTTCGTTCTCCTTTAACTTACAACATTTGTAATAGTTTCGTTTTCTTTAGCTTACAACATTTGTAATAGTTTCGTTCTCCTTTACCTTACAACATTTGTAATAGTTTCGTTCTCCTTTAACTTACAACATTTGTAATAGTTTCGTTCTCCTTTAACTTACAACATTTGTAATAGTTTCGTTCTCTTTTAACTTACAACATTTGTAATAGTTTCGTTCTCCTTTAACTTACAACATTTGTAATAGTTTCGTTTTCTTTAGCTTACAACATTTGTAATAGTTTCGTTCTCCTTTAACTTACAACATTTGTAATAGTTTCGTTCTCCTTTAACTTACAACATTTGTAATAGTTTCGTTTTCTTTAGCTTACAACATTTGTAATAGTTTCGTTCTCCTTTAACTTACAACATTTGTAATAGTTTCGTTCTCCTTTAACTTACAACATTTGTAATAGTTTCGTTCTCCTTTAACTTACAACATTTGTAATAGTTTCGTTCTCTTTTAACTTACAACATTTGTAATAGTTTCGTTCTCCTTTAACTTACAACATTTGTAATAGTTTCGTTTTCTTTAGCTTACAACATTTGTAATAGTTTCGTTCTCCTTTAACTTACAACATTTGTAATAGTTTCGTTCTCCTTTAACTTACAACATTTGTAATAGTTTCGTTCTCTTTTAACATATCTGTAATAACTTTGATTCCAGATCTACCTATAAAGTTTCCTGCAATGGCAAGTTGTGTGACGGTACTGTCCAACTGTAAATAGAAAAAATAACAAAAAATAAGAACATGCTTTTGAATAAATTTCAGCATAGTCATTAGTGAATATAGACATCTGCGTGGGAATAGCAACACTTCTTTGGAATTTTAATGTGACCAATTTTTACCCCAGCATAATTTTTTCTTTTGTAAGTTGTGCTTCACACCCCACCTCCTTTTTGCACATTAATTCTCCGTAGTACAACTGAAACAATACAAGATTTTCTACCAAACTAATGAACCACCACTAACAAATGAACATAAAATGACTATATCATAACGTTATAAGATATATAGTAAGTTCCAACAGATTCCTTATGGTCTAATTTATATATACATGTAATATAGAACCACACACTTTCCCCATGTTTGCCTTTGCAATGTTTATACATTCATGTTTAAGGCAAATAATTCGTCTTGAAGCAGAAACCAGGTTGCACAAAATGAATCGTAATACTAAAGCAGTCGTGATTACATCCTTTTACTCGAAAATCTCTTTAAACTCGGAGAATTATAATGGCAAAAATACCTTTTCATCGCCACGAAGAAACATGTAAAAGATCCACAACAGTAAAATTTGAAGGCAACATGCAATTTAGAACAATGACGTATTGTTTCGAAATCGCATTCACCAAGCTATCAGTCCCTAATTTTGTCATAAAAGACTTACCACCAAGCTTAGAGCTACTGCTTTGGTCCCTTCTGGACCCAGTCCTTGGTTGTTGACATTTACTTTCCCACTTTTTAGTCCTCTAAGGAATTTTGAAGACAGTGTGATACCATATTTTCTGCAAGCCTTTTCGTATATCACAACTGACTTGTCATTTTCGGAAATACTTTGTCGTTGAGGATATTCTATAAGATAATGGAAATTCATAATCATTTTGCAAAATTAATTCACTTTAGAAGAATACCTTATTTTGGAATTATGATTTGATGCTTATTTCGAGTACTTAGTCAAATTAATGTATGTCTTTAATTAAAATAACAATTTTAACGACATGTATTATACTTCAACACATTTCTAGACACACACGGGTCTGCCTCTTACCTTGGCATATACCTAGAAATTGTCAGTGAGCGTCGATTTAGAAGGAAACTTTAGGACAAGAACATTTATTTCAATTTTCCCACTGAACTTTACATTGATATGTAGCAACATTCCAGCAGCACCTGCATATGGAGTAGATATATCTCTCTGTTGACATGATAATCCAGAGCTTGTGCTTCCACCAAAACTCCCTTGATAGATGGTAGCTGCCAAGGAAGCCACAAAACCAAGGTTTCGTACTAGTAATATTGAAGTCATCACTTCGAATGTTCACAATAATGATTTGGATAACGTCCTTTTCTTGTTCATGACTTGTTAGTTTTTAGTGGGGTTCGTGTTACTCGATTTAGTTTTATGTATATGTTTTGTAGATCGTTGTTTGTCCTTTAGCACTTTTTCTTTTGACCATTGTGTTGTCTGTTCTTCTTCGATATACAGATTCTGATTACCTCTTTGGTATCTTCAAACTTTTCTTATTACCATGTTTTACCATGAGTAACACGACTGTTGTCACTAGTGAAGGAAGAACTACTTATCCTTACTGAGTTAATCCCCGTTGATCAATCGTTAGTTTTTTGTGTAACATTTTGTGTACAATTGTTCGTCTTTTCGGATATTTTCTCTTAGCCATTGTATTGTCCGTCCTTCAATTAACCCCTTTGGTATCTTTAAGCTTTCCTTCATGATGCAATTATCTCGAATTATATAATGTACATTGTTGAGTTATCTTGAAATATAATGCATGATTAACACTTTATTCCTATCATATTCTCTCGAATGAGTACAATAGTCATATCCATTCCAAACCAATCAAATATGTGTCACGTGTCACTTTATAAATAATATAATTAAAAGGGGATAACACTAAGCTTTCAACTTAACCTTAAACTATCTTTTAAATGAAAACATATAAGTATATATTTTAATAAAACATCAAGAGATTTTAATCTTGACTGATTCAATTTTTGCAATATCGAATTTTTATCCTTTGAGTTTGAGTTTGAGCTTGAGTTTGAGAGAGAGAGAGAGAGAGAGAGAGGTTTTTGTCTTGTCTTGTACTATATTATTATCTTGTCTTTTCTCTTTATTAATTTGTATTCTTTTGTATTATTCATGATGTTATTGTCTGTATCTATGTTGAGGAGAGCTACTAGTAGCCTCTGGCTGTATGTAATCCTCATGAAATAAATAAAGAATTAAATTAAAATATCGAATCTTGCATGATAGATGAGTAATCTCTTTTCCATATTTCAGATGTATAACTGCTTATACAAGTTACTTCTTGTTGGTCACTCAGATTTCAAAAACTGTTATCTTCGCATAGGCCAAGCATTTTAGATTTAAACTAAGTGGTAAAATTTTAACCTGTATAAATATTTAAAATTCAAATAAATGCCTTTAATCAGTTTATTGTTAGTTTCTCTTGAGTTATCTCTCTTGTGTTATATATTGGGATATTATATTCACAAATCATTGTGTCATTTGATTATTTTCATAAATATTTTCTATGTATTTATGTGAAGTTAAACCGACCTCTTATAGTGACGTCTTAAAATCTACTTTTGCTTTTAACAATTTAGATGTCATTGTCAATTCAAATTTTGCTTAGATGTAAAATCGTTATCCTTTCGGATTCGATGTATCTTTGTATGGTACATATCCTGACTGTATTATCCTGATATCACTATTAACGTTTGTATTGATGTCGCTTTGCTTTACGGATTGTAATTTCGGTCACATTACCCTTTTTCGTTCTGCGTTACTGAAAGAACATGGATGTTAGTAAACATTGTTTTGTAAACTCTTCGCCATGCCTTTACTATTTTCGATTGTGTTTTTATTTACTATTGTGGAATTCAATATAACGTTTTACTCAGGAAGTTGAGTTAAATCATTACAAAAGCTATTACTATAGTCTCGTATAAACCAACACGATCGTTCTCAATAACAAGTGAATACATAGCAGATATTTCTAATTCATAAAACTAATATGTAATTAACTAATATGTTTCTGTTTCTGCTTCTGCCATATGATTGCCTCCTTCATCATATTGAAGATTATGCAATTTTGATTTTTGTGCGGCATGTCCAACGAATAGTGAAGCCAAAGTTTAAATAAGTTTCCAAATAGATGATAATAAGTAATAATAACCAAATTGAATTTACAATTTACAATTAAAACTATATACAGTTGTCACTGTCTGGACTATAGGGACACGATCCTTGCCTTAAATGCCTCAGGTGTGTCCAATTCAACAATGTCTGGAGCTAGTAGGTAATTAAGACACCAAAAATATCACGAATACTAAATTTGTATATAAGATTTCACGACTTTATGGTATGTTTTCCTTAAGCGATGGAGGTACAACATAATATATATTATAAACTGTAAATTCTGAAATGATAACAAAAGGTATATCAAAATAGAGAAAAAGCGGCTGTAACAATGAAAACGACCCAAACAAAATCAATATTAAGGATATAATCTTCTAGTTTGAAATATAGATATTTTAGTGTATCAATATCTTAGCATATTATTTTTCTTATACAATTATAAAATAAAATATAGGGTAGTTAATTTCTAGTTTTTTTTGGAATAGTCATAATAAAATGAAAAAACAAAAATATCACCCTGGCAAAATTTAATAGAAAAATCACAGAACTAGCCAGCTCGATACTCCTAATACAAAGGTACACCACCGCTCAAAAAAAAAAAAAAATTCTGTCGATTGGAAAGTACATATGCAGCGTTATCTACCAGTCATGTTTAAGCCCTATTTATATTGGGTAATAAATGAAGTAGGACAACTTGATGCTATTCTTGTTATTCATACTGTTTAATTTACATTATAATTCCAAATAAAGGAATATTTGTATTGGGATTAAGTTTTTTTTAGTTCTCACAAAACATCATATCAAAGGAAAAGAGCACTTAAGCATCTATAAGTATGCCAACCTTTACATAAAATAACCAACTAAATGATGTGAATAAATTCAAATTCATGTGTATTGAAACTATCAAAGATCTTGAATTTCTTATTTATGGTAGATATTTTATGCTTTAATTTGAGGTCATGCATACATAATTCTCTCTATAACCATAAACATATGTCTATTAAACCATAGGAAGATATAAACTCATACTTTTCATTGACTTGCACGGAACTATATAGATAATCTTCAACAATCTAATGTGTTTTATTGACATAATAAAACTGCTTATGTTAGGTTTATGGAGGTTAAACGCCACTTTCAACAACATTTATGTTACATTGTGGAGGTCAGATATTTTGGTTACGGAACACAGAGCACCTGGGACAAGTTTGAAGATACCAAATCCGTAATCAGAAGCCGTAGTCCGATGATTATAATACAATGGCCAACTGAACAAGGGCAGGATGACAAACAATGATCAACAAAACACTGCGGAAAAATAAAGATTGGGCAACGCAAACCCTACTAAACACCGGGTTAAAAACAGGTGCTCCGGAAGGATACGCGGTAGTTGTTCAACTTTATCATATTAAATTGTATTGAGTACACAATGGGGGGGGGGGGGGGGGGGGGGGGGTAATTCAAATGTTTCCCATATAACATGTCATGAGCTTTGTACTTCTGTTAATTTGTACATTATCTATTTCTGTAGGAATGTCCAGCACATTGATGACGATATTTGTATGATTGTGTCAACATGTAAATGTGTCTTAGTTTATTGTCTCGTATCTGTAGGAACATTTACGAATTATTCATATTCACTATTTCTCATAACGTAACGAAGATTCCCAGATGTAACATTTATCCACCGTAAATAAAAAGAACTTACTTAATTAAGTGCATATTAGGGACCGTTTTACAATCATTTATATGCATCATGAAATAGCTTACGTTGACTGCGAAATGAAGAACATCTATACAAGTTTTGTGTCTTTAATTAATGTTTTTGCATATGTAAAAACATGATTTTCTCTCTGAAGTTCATTTACACCTATATTCCTTACATTTTATAATTTACTATGTATTATAATTGTCCATTTATAGCGCTACCTAATGCTTGGTATTCTCCAAATATATATAATTTATTCACTAGATCAAACATCTAGATAGCACAAGTTCATGTTGAATTAAAGTCTGTATGTTTTTCTTTCGGTTTAGTTTGTGCAATTAAAATAGATTTAGTGACATGAATCAAGACGTTTTAAATATTTCATGTTTATTCTAATATTACTATCAGTTTGTACGTCTCTTGATTTACAAACCGCATCGGTGGTGTAATGGTTGCCTTGCTCGTCTCGAGTTCAGTAGATCGTGGGTTCGAGCCCCGGTCGGGTCAAACTATAGACTATGAAATTGGTATTTGTTGCTTCTCCACTAAGCACGCAGCATTAAGGAGAAAAAGAAATACTGGTTGGCTTGAAATCAGGATAATATGTCCGAGTGGGGCGACATGCCTATCCGCGGACTGTTGTTTCAGTGAGTTAGCATTATAAAAATACAACTAAGCGTGTTGGTCTAGTACAAAGCAGACCTCATCATCATCTCATTAAAAATTAACCTGTTCTCGCCATGATATAGCTGATTAAATGCTGAGTAAGCTTTAAACAAAAATCACTCATTCACTGACTCTTGGTTTCCATAGCCATATGCCGTGGGTTTTTATTGTTTTTTGTTCGTTTGTATTTTGTTAATGAATTGAGGTGAGAGGTAGTTGTTTGATTTGTTGATAGAGGTAGTTGTTTGGCTTGTTGATAGAGGTAGTTGTTTGGTTTGTTGATAGAGGTAGTTGTTTGATTTGTTGATAGAGGTAGTTGTTTGGCTTGTTGATAGAGGTAGTTGTTTGGTTTGTTGATAGAGGTAGTTGTTTGGTTTGTTGATAGAGGTAGTTGTTTGGTTTGTTGATAGAGGTAGTTGTTTGATTTGTTGATAGAGGTAGTTGTTTGGTTTGTTGATAGAGGTAGTTGTTTGGTTTGTTGATAGAGGTAGTTGTTTGGTTTGTTGATAGAGGTAGTTGTTTGATTTGTTGATAGAGGTAGTTGTTTGGTTTGTTGATAGAGGTAGTTGTTTGGTTTGTTGATAGAGGTAGTTGTTTGGTTTGTTGATAGAGGTAGTTGTTTGATTTGGTGATAGAGGTAGTTGTTTGGTTTGTTGATAGAGGTAGTTGTTTGGTTTGTTGATAGAGGTAGTTGTTTGGTTTGTTGATAGAGGTAGTTGTTTGATTTGTTGATAGAGGTAGTTGTTTGATTTGTTGATAGAGGTAGTTGTTTGGCTTGTTGATAGAGGTAGTTGTTTGGTTTGTTGATAGAGGTAGTTGTTTGGTTTGTTGATAGAGGTAGTTGTTTGGTTTGTTGATAGAGGTAGTTGTTTGGTTTGTTGATAGAGGTAGTTGTTTGGTTTGTTGATAGAGGTAGTTGTTTGATTTGTTGATAGAGGTAGTTGTTTGATTTGTTGATAGAGGTAGTTGTTTGGCTTGTTGATAGAGGTAGTTGTTTGGTTTGTTGATAGAGGTAGTTGTTTGGTTTGTTGATAGAGGTAGTTGTTTGGTTTGTTGATAGAGGTAGTTGTTTGGTTTGTTGATAGAGGTAGTTGTTTGATTTGTTGATAGAGGTAGTTGTTTGGTTTGTTGATAGAGGTAGTTGTTTGGTTTGTTGATAGAGGTAGTTGTTTGGTTTGTTGATAGAGGTAGTTGTTTGGTTTGTTGATAGAGGTAGTTGTTTGATTTGTTGATAGAGGTAGTTGTTTGGTTTGTTGATAGAGGTAGTTGTTTGATTTGTTGATAGAGGTAGTTGTTTGGTTTGTTGATAGAGGTAGTTGTTTGATTTGTTGATAGAGGTAGTTGTTTGGTTTGTTGATAGAGGTAGTTGTTTGGTTTGTTGATAGAGGTAGTTGTTTGGTTTGTTGATAGAGGTAGTTGTTTGGTTTGTTGATAGAGGTAGTTGTTTGATTTGTTGATAGAGGTAGTTGTTTGGCTTGTTGATAGAGGTAGTTGTTTGATTTGTTGATAGAGGTAGTTGTTTGGTTTGTTGATAGAGGTAGTTGTTTGGTTTGTTGATAGAGGTAGTTGTTTGATTTGTTGATAGGGGTAGTTGTTTTGTTTGTTTATATTGATTGTTGACCATTACTATTTAAAACTGTATTTTCATAAAATAACACACAGTATTTTCGATTAGCACATTTGCCCAAATTTATATTTGTATATATAACAGCATTCAAATCATTAATGTTTGCTTTTTTTTCATGGACATCTGACAATTACTTAATGAATTAACAATCTATCTAAATATGCCATAAATAGTCAAATTTTAAATTCGGAAGGATTCGTACCTGCTGTTATCAAGCATTTGACTATCAACGTACTTCTTGAAGGTTATTCCAGAAACATGTGCACAATAAATTAGACAATAATGAGTGTTCAAAATAGTATACAACTTTCAAATAATGTATCAGCAAGCATATAAACAGGAACAAGCTTGGTGGGCTTAATGGACGTAAAGGGTGTTCACCTGAGTTCATTCCTAGTTTTTAGTGGGGTTCGTGTTATTCGACCTTTAGCTTTAAGTGTATGCTTTGTAGATCGTTGTTTGCCCTTTCGTACTTTTCCGTTTGGCCATTGTGTTGTCTGTTCTTCTTTGATTTACAGATTCTGATTACCCCTTTGGTATCTTTTGGCCATTGTGTTGTCTGTTCTTCTTCGATTTACAGATTCTGATTACCCCTTTGGTATCTTAGATTTACAGATTCTGATTACCCCTTTGGTATCTTAGATTTACAGATTCTGATTACCCCTTTGGTATCTTCGGTTTACAGATTCTGATTACCCCTTTGGTACCTTAGATTTACGGCTTCTGATTACCCCTTTGGTATCTTTGATTTACAGATTCTGATTACCCCTTTGGTATCTTAGATTTACAGATTCTGATTACCCCTTTGGTATCTTAGATTTACAGATTATGATTACCCCTTTGGTATCTTAGATTTACAGATTCTGATTGCCTCTTTGGTATCTTAGATTTACGGTTTCTGATTACCCCTTTGGTATCTTAGATTTACGGCTTCTGATTACCTCTTTGGTATCTTAGATTTACGGCTTCTGATTACCCCTTTGGTATTTTAGATTTACGGCTTCTGATTACCCCTTTGGTATCTTTGATTTACGGCTTCTGATTACCTCTTTGGTATCTTCAAACTTTTCTTACTAACACAAATAAAAACTTTAATTGATGAATTGTGTTGAGGAACAATACTTGGCGTAAGCCACCAAATACTACTGCCAACAACCGTTACTTATTAGTTGTTGTTCTAATTTTCACGGATACACACTACACATCCAGTGTATAGATCTGTATGACGGTTGTTTCTAACAAACAAGAAAAGGTACATGAAATTTGTAAATTCCGGATTTCCCACTTGAACACAAGAATGGCACAACAAAAATACCCAAGTAAAACACGAGACAATTGTAAAATGAAAACATCTTGCTGAAACGAAAACATCATGTGCTGTGGATGTTGGTTACTATTGAATGGTTTAATAACTTATTTTTTCTTCTTCTGTATTCTCGGCATTTGACTGATTACGACATTCCCTTTTCAAGAAAACAATAGTCGGGTAAAATACATGTATTCAAATAATTGGAAGTAGTATTAATTAAGAAAATTTAACATATTTACTTTTTAAAATTATTTGTCTTCTTTAGTAAAATTACTGCACTGAAGTTCATTATATAGGCACACCATTGTCTGCCAGTCTGTGTGTTTTATTGTTATATTGAGTTGTATTCGAAATATTGGTTTAACTAAATACAACTATTAAAAACAAAATATGAAGATGGGGGACTATTGTAGTAATTGTTTAATATCACTTTATTACAAGCCCCATTAACACTTCATATTATAATACCACAGTGACTTACTATCTTCCTCTAAGTCTGTATCCCATCCGTCATCGTCTTCTGGTAATTCTAGTTCTAACTCTGATTCTTTACACTGACTACTGACTTCTGATGGAGGGGGTGTGGGTGTTATTTCTGGTTCTGTTGTCATGACAAATTCCTCTTTGTGAATTCAACTGTTGTTTATCATAATGTCACATTATTTTGATGTTTCGTACAATGTTTTTTTTCTATCTTTATACAATTTTGTCATACAGCTGCGTGTAAATTGACGTCTGTTTCTGCGATTAAGAATCCAAACATTACATTTCCTGTTTAATAGAAAAGACAGAACTAATTTACTTTCTAACCTATAAGTACCCATAGAGTACTGTTATACAAATTTTGCATTTATAACTCAAGTTTTCCTCATTCTGATAGTCTTGGATTAGCATATAACAAATATTGCATTGAATTGCTTTAATATCACCCATCACCAAGTTTGAATAGACAAATAGAATGTCTAATACTAGTTTTGCATTGTTATTGTACAACAGATTACCAATGCAAGTTTGAAGATACCAAAGGGGTAGTCACAAATCGTAAATCATAGAAGGGCTCCATTACAATGGCCTAGAAAAGGACAAAAAGACAAACACTGGTTCGAAAAACGATAGACTGAACACCAAAAATTCTACACCATGTACTTCTCTTAATGTCTGGGTGGGTGAACTCAGATTACCCGGTATGGAGAAATACTTTCTGTTCCTCTAGTGACAACCGTTTTGGAGTTTTCAAGTACCTATTTTTGAAACGGCAAAAAGTACGTATAACATTGTTTTGTTATTGTACTATAAAACCAAGTTTTGAATTGGTAAATTATATGTATTACTAGTATATAGTATATAGCTTAGTTGTATCACATAATACCGTGCTTTGAATGGTTAAATAGTATGTATTATCTTGATTTATTGTTGTATTATAGAGTACCAAGTTTTTAATTGTTAAAGAAAAACGTTAGAGAATACCGAAGGTGCAATAAAATATGGACATTCCAGAGAAACTGACAACAAGGCGAAGAAAACAAAACAAGAACACAACACAATATGTGTTGGGCACCACTATACGCAAACAAACACAAATAATGTTAATAAGACATGAGCCCTCATACAGACGTATATATATATGGTTTATCTGCTGTTGTATCACTGTATCACAGAGTACAACACATATTAATGTGGTAAAAAAGTACTACGAAATATTGATTGATTCATTGTTTGTTTGTTACTTAACGTGCAATGGCGAATATTTCATGGATATTCAGGCCGAGAACAAATCAACTGTAGAGAAAACGAAAGGGGCAATCAAAAATTGACATTATATAAAAACATACAGAAATGAGGGAGGAGTGTGATTACCGGAGTAATGACTTCTGTCTACCATTGGAAAAAGTATGGAGAGTTGAGTTGTAATGAAATATTTTGCCTTTAAAATGTAGCGAGTTTACCCATATGGTCCACTGCCAGGCTTTCCGCATTATAATCTGACCCCCCTCCCCCTCCCCCATCGAGAAGTCATCTTCTATCCGCCAGATGGGTTCGTGTTGGGTGGTTCTATGATCTGAGCCCTCGGAAATGTCGCCAGTATACAATAATACGAACAACTCAGAAAAATTACTTTAAAAATGTTAGTACCAAAATAATAATAAATCATTGAAATATTCATGCATATTAAAAAGAGTTATTAAAGAAAACATAAAAGTAAATGATATTTTCCTGTCTAGAAACACACTAATGTTTGAACAACGTTATGCAAACATGTACAAGACCAAAGTATGTTTTTAAAGATGAAGGTTCAATCAATATGGATTTTTAGCTTGATAAATTATTTATGTGACTAATTATCCCAAATTAACGTCAACCAGATCTATTTAAAAGCTGCACATTAATATTAATCTATGTAACACTAGTATCAGATTTATGTTTTAAGTTTGATATCTATATTAAACTGGACCTATTGTAGAATTCATTTTTGTCCTGGGGTATGTTTCGGTTATTGTAACTCGGCCTATAATTGTACATTTATTTTGCTACATGACATGGTTGACCCCTATGGAATATCTGTGTCACAAATGACCACGCATATGTTCCACTTGTAAACACTTCCCGGTCCTTTCCTTATTCATAACTTATTACCGGGTTTGTAATTAGATTAAGACGACGGGTGCCACTAGTGGAACAGGAACTGCTTACCTTTCCGGGGCACCTGAGTTCACCCTCGGTTTTAGTGGGGTTTGTGTTACTCGATCTTTAGTTTTATGTGTATGTTTTGTAGATCGTTGTTTGTCCCTTTGTACATTTTCCTTTGGCCATTGTGTTGTCAGTTCTTCTTCGATATACGGATTCTGATTACCCCTTTGGTATCTTCAAACTCTTCTTACTTTAGAGAACACGTCCGTCATACAGAATGTAGGTAGTTGATAGTCTGGTAATATGTATTGCGTTTATATAGGCTTTATTGCAATAATTTGAAATAATATTCAACTATGTGTGTTCTGTATTCTGTTGCAGTATATACATTGCATCTAAGAATATATGTCATGCACATTTGTGTATCGTGTCTATTGTTACATTAATTCTAACAAATAACATCTTACTCTATAAAAAAAGGTGTAGATATATAATTAGTGTACGTGACGCTCAAAGTCGAAAGATGGGAAAGCCAAAAATCCAAAAAGGTGTTTTGGAGCAAGAACTCCATGGGCTGAAACAGAATAGCTAATATCGGCTAAGTACACATATGTCTGAGGGAGAAGAACCTGAATTTTTATTACAATTACATTATTTAGGAACTGTAAATCTCATTGTACATATATCTAAGAAACCATGTCACAAACACAAACTACTGGGCGAATGATACCTTCGGGGAATAATAATCCACCAGCAGAGGTATCAACCCAGTTATAGTAATAAAAACGTAGAAATCTAATTTAGTGGCCTTTGACTATTAGTAACATTGACTTGGTATACATAGATCATAAGGTTATTATGGTTGAACGACTTTATTCCGACAATTCTTATTTATTTTAAACTATGTCAATATTCAAATGGAAGAAACCTGCCTTTAACATGTATAGATATGCATTTGAATATTATAACACTGACTATGTTTATATGATAAATACATTTGAAAACATGGATACAACGCTATATTTTTTTTATTTCACGGCTAACTAGAAAATTATGAACACCAGTGAGAATGAGAAGCCCCCTCATAATAACTAGCTAATAAATGAAACGTCTGTCATTTTCATCTCGCAGATGTGAGAACATAAAAATTTCCAGCGTAAATACAGATAGAACAACATTAGAAGCAGAATGCTGGACATCACAAAGCAAGCAAAAACAAAACAAAACAAAACAAAAACAAAAACAAAAACATACGCACAATATGTAAAAAAATCTACAGCGGCTCTCAACAAAATATATTGACAGTGTACACTATTGAGTGGTCATTAATTAAAACGAATAGACCATTAAAAGAAATTCATAACTTTATATCTGAAGTGTGGAACTTGAAGGAGTTCAAGTATGAAATAGTCTGTCACGTATTGTGGGTATACCTAAAGATAGCATATATTGTATACATTTATCGTGATGTTATATATTCTCTGTACCAATAGAACAATTGTTAATCAAGGTGGCCTACGGTCAATGTTTTCACACGCAAAATTTAAAGAACGATTTTAAAGGTTAGGGTTTAGGGTTATGGTGTTTAACGCCATTTTCAACAACATTTCAGTTATATCATGGTGGTCAGTTTTATTGGTGGAGGAGACCGGAGTACCTGGAGAAAACCACCGACCTGCCGCAATTCACTGACAAACTTTATCACATAATGTTGTTATGATTTTAAGCAATTAATCACAATCTAGATAAACAACACGATAATTGGGGGAAAAAAGAAGTTGGGATGATATTTTAACATTTGAAGCAGCTATTCAAGTCACGTAGAGAAAAAAAGAAGATTTTGAAAATACCAATGAGTTTATATTGAAATGTTCACGTGAAAATACTCAACACGCCAATTTATTTTTTGTGGTCAATTTATGAGTAAAAATGGAAACGATGAAATTTTCGCATAATGACTATAATAAACCTCCAAGATATGCTGAAATGGCCTAACTTTGTCCTTCTGTGTATTTTCATCAAAGAATTGCAATACGTCATATTTTCTTTAGTTTTGTATTCAAAGCGAATCAAATGATATTCCTGAAAACAACACCCAAAAACCATATATAAAGACCAGAGCAATATTAATAAACTAAAGTCATAAATTCTTAAAATGAAAAGTAATATGAAACGGTTTTATTTTCTTTTGAAATAATACATACGTTATATGTAAATAAAAGAATAATAAATTTAATAAAGTAATGTGAAAATGGTCTTATAAATGAAAAACAGAAGAAAATAATAATGTTCAATGCCTTATATAAATTTGATAAAACAGTTAAAATAAAATACTGTGAAATTAATTAATTATTTACTTACGAAATGTAATACACATATAATATATTGTATATTTTTATCTGTCTTTTTATATATACATGCACAATTCTGCAATTTAAGAATATATCAACAGTACTTACTGTATTTCTTGTCAATAAAGGTTTGCATACTGCAGATTGTATAATTCAAAGTATTTAAACGTCTGGTATAAAATCTGATGCCAGCTCATAATAAACGAGAGTATATCAGAATGTCCCGATTATACCTATCTATATAACTGAAATCGTCAGTGAAAGAAATTTAAAAAGTCATTTAAATTAAATTATTGAGTTCTTTGTCATGATATAAAAGAATGTTTCTTTGCAATTGCATTCGATAGCATGGAGATTTAAACTAATCGACTTGGACTCTTGAAAGTTTTTTTCTCTCACATCCATTACATCAATATTTGCATCTTAAAACCTTTCTAGTTCTTTTTAAACTTAAAAATATTATTTCATTGAATTTTAAAATTAAATTTAAGGGAACAAATGGGTTTCAAAATGATTTTATTTCTTCACACATATAAATATATATATATTATGCAGACCGTACTATTCAATTAACAAATGAATAAATTATAGGAAATAAATAAATCAGGGGAAGACTTGTTTGTTAACACTTATATAACATGCAAATTATTTGAAACTGGTATTCACAAAATATCCCCCCTTGACTGAAAATTTTTCTTGTTGCCTTCACATCACAAAATCGAACATTAAGGTGCTTTAGAATTTTTTTTAAACACTTGTTTAAATGTTAAGCGATTCTTTAAATTGAATTAATGTTCTCCAATAGTTTATTAAGTGAGGTACAAAATACCAGTGTACTTTGTAAAATGACGGTATGACACTCACTGAAAGTCAGAACGTTCTAACACTATGATATGTTTACCAGAGACCGTTCCTTTCGTAAACTAGTACTACACAAACTCCTATTTAATGTGATTCTGTAGTACAAGTCTACATCAAAATATGTATCACATAATAGGATTTGTTCTCTTGTTCTAGAGCTGAACAAATGCCTATTAATAATCACTGAAATCTTTTCTTATTTGCACAAAAGATCGTTGGTTCCTACACGTATTTTGCCTTCAATGTGTATACATTACCGATATAACTTTTTTGAATTCTGCTTTCATATTCTATAAAGCATATTGATACATTTCAGGGACAAAAATACAAATACAGTCAAGCCTGTCTATAAAGACCACCCAAGGGAACATGCAAATGTGACCTTTATGAGCAATTGCCCTTAATATACAGGTTAAAATTATATTCACTATTCATCAATGTGGAAAATGAGACTGACCTTTATAGACAGTGATTTATTATATAGAGGTGCCCTTTAAGGCAGGTTTGACTGTATGTGTATGTCACCAAAGATAACTAAATTTACAACAAAAATGAATCTACATGACAACTTACTCTGGCAAGATATTAATGGAATTTAAATTTTATATATAAAACAATAAAACTAAGTAAAAAAGGAAAATAAAGCATAAGTATTTTTATTCGTTCGTTTAATGGACTCATTATAAATTTACAATAGTTTCATTTTAATACTTTTGTATTTCTTTAGAGATTCTAATTTAAAAGCCTTTGATATAATTCAAGTGGAATTCAATTTAGCGATCGATGTATAAGCCCGAACTTAATAAAAATAACAGTAAATATTTATTGATGTTTAAACAATTTCTTACATCGGTATAACTTAAGGCTTAATGTCAAGTTGAAAAGAAACATAGATAGAACCCAACTAAATACATACCCCACTACGTATGTTAACAACACAAGCACAAAGGAAATGTAATAGTATCACATTATTTCTCAAGTTTATTGTCTTCTAATTGTTTCTGATCATGATCTTACGAGAATGTAATTGTTTTGTAACTATTTAAAGATTCTTCGTCTTCTGTCTTACAAATTACTATTGTCACACTTTCGGCACAACAGATTTATTTTTGGCATTGGAACATTGAGAATGTGCATGATTTTAACGGAAACTTTGCAACTTCCAAAAATACGTTGATTGTAACAATTTTAATATCACATACGGTCAATTATGGGTCACGAATATTAAATATATTATGCATACGATTTGCGCATAAAAATAAGATGTTCGGTTGGTCATTACCACCAGTTGTTTGTTGGAGGGCTCATGTCGTATTGTGTTGTTTGTGTTTGTTTACGTATAATGATGTCCAACATTTTGTCCTGTCTTAAGTCTTTTTGTTCTGAGTTCCGTGTTGTGATGTCCGCTACGAATTCCGCATAAAAATGATGTTCGGTTTGTCTTTACCCCCCACTTGTTTGTAGAAACGCTCATGTCTTATTTACGTTATTTGTGTTTGTTTGGTTTATCTTTACTCCCCACTTGTTTGTAGAAACGCTCATGTCTTATTTACGTTATTTGTGTTTGCTGCGTATAGTGTTGTCCAACACATCTGGATTGTATATATGAGTAACATGGCGGGAACTATGTACCATTCGCGAGCACATGAGTTCACCCCCGGTTTGTTGTGGTGGGGTCCATGTTGCTCATCTTTGTTTTGTCCTATTATTTGTCTTTACGTTCTGAGTTCCGTGTTGTGGTGTCCTCTACGATTTCTGCATAAAGCATATGTTCTGTTTGTCCGGAACTAGTATAATATTAGTTTATAATCGGAAAGGCAGTGTACTATACAGATTGACTTTGCAACTTGAACTAAAGTTTGAAATATTTGAGAGCATATTTACAAAAAGTCGTCAATCCATCATAATAAGGACTCTGCTCATGAAACACTTTTAATTAGTGTTAATGAAATTAACAAATAAAAAAGTATTGTATTCCGATGTGTATAACATTAAAATGATGGTATTTTTAGAGACTTTAACAGTCCATCTTATGGGAACTATGATCATTGGCAGTACTAAAATATGAACGTCATTAATTAATGACATGAAATAAGTATCACGAACATAAATAAATGAAAGTTAATTTCCATATTTTGTTAAAAAAAAATCTAAAAGGTATGTAAATTTCATTTCATTCAATTTTTAAAATTCATTATTGACAGCAAGACATGTCTTCTGGAACTAATTGAAATGTAACAGATGCAACAAAAAACAAACAACAAAATTAAAACAGCTAAGAAATGTAAAGAAACATTTAACTGTTACCTTGTGACGATTCCTTCTCTGTATTGCCTTCTTAAGTCTAAGTATAGATAGATAAAAGTAACGAAATGGATTTTTAACAAATTTCATTTATTGAATTTGACTTTTAACAAACCGTTCTGTCAATACACAGAGAGAAACGTCCTAAATCCCCTTGTTTAAAGGAGAGGTTATAGATTATTATTTTAGATAACAGTCTCGAGGCCATATTGGGTATTAGAAATATTAATATACAAGACAGGAGACATAATTGGACAAGATTTACTAATTGTTAAACAATGACAGCCTTTTTCAATTTCATTATTGACTTTAAAAAGTCGTCATAAACAAATGTACAAAAGATTTAGTTGGTTCATTAAATTAATAAATGCAACAATAATATTTTGATAACAAATATCTACAGTTTCACAAAACGTGACAGCGTCTGATCATTAAATACAGCGTTTGGATCAGGTGCGATGTTTACAGCCATAATTGTCAATGTTAACTTATTATAAGCCATGATGCAATTTCAATGTTCAACAGCATAAAGATGGCCGTACACTGCCACTTAGTGTCATGCGTCTTTAAATCAATGTCGTAATGACAAACAATGGTCATTGTAACGACTAATAGATAAGAGTAGATTATGTTATGAATGTTAAACGCCATTTTCAACTATATATCAGTTACTAATGGCGGTCTACTCTATTGGTTGGGGGGGGGGGGGGGTACATAAATCTCTGACAAAATAAAACTCATTAGCCTTGGTGGGACATATGTAGATGTGAAACTATCATACGAGCACATAGGCTCCAAACAACTATTCGGAGACGGATTCCGGAATGACAGATAGTTACTATTAAGCCAACCATTATTTTTTCATAGCAAATCGATATTAATCTATTATCATTTTGATTTATTAGAGAGTATTGATCTATAACAGACAGGTCTGGTCTTCTTAGTTGTCTGAAACGTGATAATTTTACTTGTTGTATTTGACAAAAAAGAAATGTGAGCGTTTGCAAACATGTAGTAGTTTCGTCGACAGATGTCGTTCAGCTTTTCACAGATTAATTTTGGCTCAAAAATGACTGAACCAACTTAACCCCCCAAAAATAGAATGAATAATTGTAGTTTACCAACAACTGAGCACCATTTCCAACTATAGCTGCTACAATATGTCGTTTACGTGCTAGGAACATGGTTTTCTTCATCATGATATACTCATTTGCGTACCGTTAGTAAAAAAGGGGAGTGATGTATCGTCTTACACAACTAGCAGACGACATCTTCGGAAGAAATGTACCTCACAGCGGAGACATTAGGACAAATCTCAAAGTTAGAATGAATTAACTTCGGGTGGTCCTGTATGAAAATAGACATTCCTTACAATAACAAAATGTTTTCAATTTCATTTGGATTTGGCAGAAATGTAGCCATAGCTACATGGTATGGTGGTGTTTTTACTAACACGCATACCTTCCGACTTTTCTGTGAGATTAGTAATTTTCCCGATTATATAAATAATTCGGCATATTCTAGCAACAAATCATTTTAAAATCCCATCTTCTGAAACTACCGGGCCTGTGTCAAACAATCTTGCCTGCGATAGTTCAAAAGTATATCAATCAGACCAACTTTCCATTCGAAATGACCACATCTGTTTAAAATAGAAAAAAACAACTTCTTAAAAAGGCTGAACTGTATACAAAAGATGAGTTATTGTTTACATGAATGAATGGAGCACGTTAACAATTATTTTCTCGTATTAATAATTTACTTGCTCCCAAACACTATATTGTTTATCTTTCTAATCATTTGACTGAAGCATACCTGATGAATGTTATTCCAGAAACGCGTCATGTTCGCATTAAATTAGATATATACGTTATGTCCTTAGAAAGATCAGTTTTAAAACAAATATCCAATCGAAAGGACCTAAATTAATGTTGAATCCTTATTTAGTTTTGATACTTTAATCTCTTAACACTGTTTATTTTAATTACAATGTTGGTGTACAACAATTTTGTTCATACTAAGATGTGCACTGATTTCTTGATGACAAACAAAATGATCTATTTAATTCTGATTTCTGCTTACATACACGTTCCTAATGTATTACAACCTTGCCTCAGCCAACACAACCATATTAGTACTATACTTCGATTTTACATCACCTTGGTTCACTTCCGGTTTTTAGAGGAGTTCTAATATTTTGTTTCTGGATTTATTTTAATCTTATCGGATTAATATTAACCGCTCTTGAATTTTATCTTTGTCATGGAACATTCATAATAAGGAAATTGGTTTCTGCCCTTTGCTCTCATGTATGTCTGGATAATCTCTATTCTTTTCTATCTAATGCAAAATGCATTCCAATAATGTTGACGCTTCTAGCAAAAATAAAACGTGTAAAGTGATGCTTTTCCCAAACAGAGTTATCTCCCATTGCACTGAAAAGTAAATTTTAATATTCTCTGTGCGTACTTCGTATCTTGAATACACATTAGAATAAAATGAAATCTACTTTCGGCACATGCATACAAATAGTTTATTTGACTTTGATTTGAAAATAAAGCAATGCTTATTTAAGCTCCATAATTAATAATTCAGATGAACAGTATACAGCATCAATAGATAATAGGCGACTTGATAACCTACAGATAAACATCTACATCGTAAGCCAAAAACAAAAACAACAAATAAACAACAATGATGTTGATAAGTGATAAATCTGATATGACGTTCTTCAAACGCTTTGAGTCCAAACCCGTGGTAAAAATAATATTTATCTATAACCGATTACGTCATAGATAGACGTGGCTAGTGTTTATAAAGCGGCTGTTCCATGACACTCCCTTGTAAAAGATGCCCAATGATGCAATACACAAAATAAATAAACATGAGGGTTCAACTTAAAAATGAAGTGTTTAAAATTAGGAGATCAGAGTATAATATTTGTATTTTTATCTCCATTCTAATGCAATACTGAACATTAAAATGTATTCTTACATATCCCTGGGTCTAACAATCACACAAATTAAAATTCCGCGAATTGTTGTTGACGACTTTGGAACATAAACAACATGACGTCATATGAAGATTTCCAGTGTAAAACGTAAAGGTCAGCTTTTTGGACTTCGTGTACGCCTCCTCGTCAAAGTGAAATTTCTCCTTTCATTTGAAATGGTGTTCATGAATGACAACATTTAGAAACTTCAAAGCTTATTTAACATCGGCATTCAAACAACTTTCCGGTTGTCATTTCAAAATTCTTTGAAAAAAACGAAATATTATTGTAACATTTCAGTCAGAACAGCCAAAAACACTGGATCACCTAGGCCGCTTCGATTTGAATTTTTTCCGTAATTGTCCTATTAGAATCGAAATACTTACCGCTCGTGGTAAGATATTCGGCATAAAGTGCCAACCCGTGGTAAAAACAATATAAATATATGGCTACCGGTAATTATTTCTTATGTATACTTCCGATCTGCATCAGCTAACAGCAAAGACATTAACACGAGATGCACGTAAACAGTAGAGAAATATGTCTTCATTGAATAGTGAACATACATCATTTATTAGCATACAATACTAGACCAAGTAAGCCTTCAACTGTTGACACTAGAGAACTAATTAAATGGTCATCATCTAACAAAATACAAAAGACGCAAATACCAGATGTGATCGAAAGCCTTCAGACAATGACTTGACCAATAGAGAGGTAAATACAAGATTATTTACACAGTATCAAAGTTAGGCATAATTAAAGAAAGCTATGGACGGCACACGTTAAAGCAATTACTGTAAAGATCAGTGGTATCAGATCAGAATGTCAAGTTTCTTACTAATTACTTGATGAGAGACTTATTGTTAGGTTGATATTTTTTATTCATCATTGTGTGATGTGATGTCGGACATATCGATGATTTTATTTCTCAGGTTGCTGATCCCTGATTGATCAATGTATTTCTGATTATTGTTTAACACTAATTTGTGTATCTCGTTGATAGTATTGCGTGTGGGAAACCATTTCTTTTACACCATTTGATATCAATATATCAATGCTATTAAGTAGCATTCATCGACCAGAAATATAGACTACCACTCAACTACAGGAAGGGGCAAATTCACATTAATTTTATGATATAAGTTATGTTCATCACTGAATATTCTAGTACAATTGTAAGTCGAAGAACAACAACAACAAAACAATATTCCTTTACTGTATTATCTACCAGGTAACATCTTTGTTCTTTCTATACAGAAGTATTATTAACAGGTTCGCATAACATCAAATTATAAGGGTTAGGTTTATGGTGTTTAATGTCAATTTCAACACTATTTCAGTTATATAGTGGCAGTCAGTTTTATTGGTGGAAAAAACCGGAGTACCCGGAGAAAACCACCGACCTGTCGCAAGTGACTGACAAACTTTATCACATAATGTTATATCGAGTATACCTCGCCTGAGCGGGATTCGAACTCACAACGTTAGTGGTGATGGATACGGATTGCACAGGTAATTATAAGTCCAACTACCATACGACCAAGAGCACGACTACCCGCAAACTATGTTAACAGCTACTAGCATTAAAAAGATCAAGCAAAACTAACATGCAGTCAACAATTTGGGAAGAAAGTGAACCATGTAATGGATAAGCAGGGCAAGACCGATTACCCGGTATTCATAAAGCATATATAGATGCTTTCAACGACGATGACTAAGGTTAAATATACACATTTACTAACAAAACAGTTTTTTAAATAGCACATGTGCCATTACGAGAGAGCATAGTATTGTACATCTCCACTACCACCCCCTTTTATCCTACCGTCCTATTCTTGCAATAGAAATAATAAGTAAAGACCAACAGATAGCCATACTAATAAAAATCCTTTTATTTGTTCTTTTTTCTTTTGGCCATTATTTGCCTGCCCCTTTCGATTAACGGCTTCTGATTACCCTTTTGGTATCTTCAAAAAGTTCTTAAGTAGCGTTGCATCAATGCTAGAGAACCGAAGAGATGATCATCAAGATTAAACAACCACAGACGACTAGCAAACAAACAAGATAGAAAACTGAACCAACCGACAATATTTATAAGTGAACCAACAAGATATTCGTCAGCTAAACCAATGTCCAGCAAGGACATAAGAGCAAAATTTATTAACGAACAGAACTTGAAGTAGTCATCTGTAAATGACTGCCTTTCAATGTGGGAGAAAAGTCAACGAAATTAAGACAAAGCATGAATAAGCAGGAAGATAATCAATAACAAACTGAATCACCCATTAAACAGACAAAAATTTAAATAAATGTGCAATAAAAACCATGGAGATGGACAGACTAGATACCAACGTACAATCAGGAATCAACTACAGATGAGTGTTAACACAAACACATAAGAAAACAACGTACAACCAACACTGTAGAACAACAATGGCGTTTAATACTCCACAGGAACCAAGACTACCCAAACCCTGATATATGATACTGAACCATCAGCAATTCTTATCTAATATTTATCTACATTAATTTCATTTGCACCTAGATATGGCTATTTATTATTGAGGGGATAAACTATAGCACAATCAGAACAAGAACACAAGTAGTCCATCATATATATAGATGATTTTCAACCAAACAAACTAGTAAGCCAATCTATAATAAGCACTAACCCATGTTCTACAAACCATCAGAATATAGATATTTATTCACACAAAAGACAGAAAAAAATCACTATTACACGACGGTTGTCATACGTGGAGCAGGAAATGATAACCATTTCCAAACATCTGATCTCATTTCCGATTTTTGTGAAAGTTCATGTTCTTCTATCCTTTGTAAATTTATTTCTTTTTTTTATTTTCGGTTTCATTGGGTTTGTTTTGGTAATTAAATGGTTTGATCTGTTCACTCAAATAACCAGGGAAATTTATAAAGACGTACATCATGCATAATAGAACATAATGATACTGTGAGATGAAGAACAAAAACGGATCGTGCGCACTAAATTAGATATCTATGATTTATTTACTATCACTGGGTCTATATCTGTGCTGGCGGACTATTAGTCCTCGAAGTTAAAATCCTCCCAGTATTAAGTGCTTCGGCACCGACATGGCCTTATTAGATATATTTATATTTGAATTTTACAGTTCTTAAATAATGTAATTTATTAAAACTAAGGTCAATCCCCTCAGGGTCACCGTGGCAGATTTTGGCTATCCTGCTTAGATCCTTTGGTTTACTTGCACCCAAAGACTTTTAAGTTATTTGGCTTTGTAATCTTTTGACTATTAGAGTGTCCTGATGAATGTTATCACAGGAACGCGTCGTGCGCACTAAATTAGATATCTACGTTTTATTATATTTGTCAGTTTGAACTTTAGTTCGAATCAAAATTTTTTTTTTCATTTTCATCCACATAATTGTTTTTTCGTTTTAAAATTAAATGGTATAATGAAACTAATTTAATAAATGAAAGAAGAAACACACCAATAGATTTAAAAAAAAGTGTTAAATCAGTTAGAGCTTACATATAAACTTTGTGGGAGGTCTAGTGATGATCGTGTATATATCTCCCAAGTAAAGTAAAGATACCATGGATTAGTCAATTTAACCTTTTGTATGACACACATATGACCACTGAAGGCATAGCTTATATAATACATAAATCTTTGTCTCAATAAGATATAATATAGATCTTGTTAATGGAATATATATCCTTGATGCAGAATATATGCAAAGGAATAGGTACGTATCATGGCCCAGTTTTGTTTATCCAGTATTCAAATATTTAAAGGGGCATTATCTGCCATAATCGTAAATTTTTGCTACCCATAAAAACTAACAGATATGAATTGATGCCTTATTAAAACGTGTTTCTGTAACTTATAAATGTTATGAAATGCACACGCATCGGGGAAAAAAGTGCAACTGCTCGTGTTTTGAGATCGATCAAGAAATGAACGCCATCTTATTAATTATCAACATTGTTTACGGAGTTTGTCGAATCGTCATTAAATCAGTACAACAATGTAGATATTTCTTATTTTTTGTGAATCTGCTTTTAGTCGATGCTAATTACGGACAAAGAACCATGTAAGTTTGCAGTTAATAAGCGACAAAATACAAATTATTCGTTTTTACCTGTCACTAGTAAGGTCAGTTGCATACGGAAAAAGCGAAGTCAAATTATTTGCTTGCAAGGAAATAATTAATCGATGGTAATTTTCGTTCTCAAAAGGCGAAAAGTGGTTCGATTAGCTGTTTAATGTGAAATATTTACCTTTATTTCATCATTTTAAAGCTATTTACCAATTTCCAAAACATATAATTTTTTTGGTCAAAATCGTAGCTAATGCCCCTTTAAATATACATATATACCAATACATATAATAACTAGAGCCCATTATAGTAAAATCTTGGACGACTTGGTATTGCTGTGATCTTTACAGGAAGACATATACTTATAATAGCTAGAACCCATTATGGAAGAATCAAAGACAGACTTGGTGTTTAGCTAATCTTTGCAAAAGACAAATACTTATAATAAATAGCTAGCACCCATAATGGAAAAATCAGACTTGGTATTGCTCTGATCTTTGCAGGAATACATATCATTATAATAGCTAGAACTCATTATGGAAGAATCAGACTTATTATTGCTCTGAACTTTGCAGGAAGACAGATATGTATAATAACTAGAATCCATCCTGGAAGAATCATAGACTTGCTGTTTCGCAGATCTTCACAGGAAGACAGGTACTTATAATAACTAGAAACCATTATGGAAGAATCAAAGACTTAGTGGTGCGATGATCTTTGCAGGACGAAAAATATCTATAATAACTATAGAACCCATTATGAAAGAATCAAAGACTTTGTGTTGTTCTGATCTTCACAGGAAAACAGATAATTATAATAACTATAGAACTCATTATGGAAGAATCATACTTTGTGTTGCTCTGATATTTATAGAACAACTGGTTTCTACGAAAACAATAAAAAGATTATTATAATGACCAAAATCTCTTATTATAGAATAACCGTTTAAGTCCATATAAAAACAAATACTTTAAACCACCTTTAAGATCATCCCATGCTAAGCAACATTTGACAGCTGGTTTCTCCATCATAGACTAACCGGTAATTTACTAACTCTTCTTAGGAAAGATGTAATTCTGTAATGAATTGAGGGGATAAATATCTGCTTACATACAATCAGCGCTAGGATAGAACTCGAGGAAATTAGTATGCAAAACACCATTTTGGTTTATTCGATTTTATTTGTTCTGTATTGCATGCAAAATATCTTTGTCTTCACATATTCGTTTCAAAATGATCTTGATTACCCCGCAATGAATCATCTAATGTTTTAAACAATTATAAGTGTTTATATCTATTGATAGATACCTTAGGATATCACAAAATCGTGACAGTTATTTGTAAACGTTTATCTTCTTACTTAAGAAAGTCAATGGATGAAGAATTCCATGCTAAAACAAATATATTTGCTTTCTCAAGCTATATACACTAAGATTCCCTTTCCCTGAAGTAGATCTTGTTAAATTAAAAGCACTCTTTAAGTACATGGTATTTGTAACATTTCAAAAGGGGGATCATTACTTTGTAAACATGTTTATATTTGCAGATGATCAATTAAATATCAGGTACACTAATGATTTTAATTCGGAATATGAAATATCGTTGCAAATTTAATCTGTCAAGCTCCCCACTGAAAACAAATGTATCTCCTGGTGGACTATTAGTCCCCGAGGGTATCATCCGTTCAGTAGTCAGTGGTTCGGCACTGACATGGTTTATTAGATATTTATTCTTATCGAAATTTACACTTCCTAAAATTATTATTAAAACTGGTTCTCCTCTCCTATGTATATGTGATCTCAGCAGATTTTGACTATCTTGTTTAGGTCCTTTGGTTTTCTTGCTCCCAAAGAAGTTTAAATTATTTGGCTTTCAAATATTTTGGCTTTGATGGTACCTGATGAAGGTTATTCCAGAAACGCGTCGTTCCCACTAAATGATATATAAATTTTATGTTATATTTTAATTATTTCGCCTGGGTAATGTAATGGTTAGCATGTTGGCATCGGTTGTGGTAGATTTTGGGTTCGACCACCGTCGGGTCGAACCAAAGACTTTAAAATTTGTATTTTGCTGCTTTTTCGCTAAGGGTGTATCATTAAGGAGTAAGAGCAAAGATGGTTAGCTCGGAGTCGGGATAATCTGTCTACCTGTAGATAATTGTGTAAATGATTTATCACTATTACTATCCAGTAAAGGCCTTTGTCTGCTACAAAGCGGACATCATAAAAAATAAACCTGTTCTCGTGGACAAACGTGAAATTAAACAATACTCACTCATTCAATCAAATGAAAAGAATTGTGCCAGTAGAAGAGACTATTGGTTGACGCTTTTGTCACCATATGTAAACGGGGAGATCATGAATAGGGTTTAAAAATGTTCCCTTGCAATGGGCCAACAAAATTAGTTGTATTTGACCTGCAACCTATTAATATTGAGAGCCCATCCTATGCATGCTAAGGTGTGATTGTACGAGAATATGCCTATCACCGCTTCAGTTTTGAGTTTGATTCCTGCTCATGCTCTGGTGTAGTTGGGTACAACCATTGTGATAAAAGTTCATCAATGACTTCCGGTGCCGGGTTTTCTCTGTGTACTCCGGATTCTACCACCGATAAAACCACACCGATATAACTGAAATACATTTCATTACCAGTATTTAATAAAAACAGATTCAAGTTAATGTTCCACTAGCTCCTCTCGGCGACCGGTACGGTGCTTATACTCGATACGTGACTGCTTTTGCTCCTTGTTGCAAAATCACACAACAAAGATTAATGCATATTACAGGTAATAAACCACACTTTATTCGAGAAAAAAACAACATCGAAGCAGCTGGGATGAAATAGATAATGTAGGAATTCGTGGTACGTAAAAAATGTGATCGGCAGACCGACACGAGGAAAGTGGAGAAAAAAAATATCCTTTAGATTATTTACGGGGCTCTGGTGTTCAGTATGTCGTTTTATAATCAGCATTTTTTATATAAAGTTCAATAATATTATACAAAATAAATACTTGTGATATTAATAATTCTCTGTGGTATGATTTGATACAACTATAAAAATCGATTGGATAATAAAATATACATGTCTTCCCACTGTCAGCTGTCGGCGAATAAATGTCGTAAACAGATTTGATGTGCGACATCATTAGACCGTGTTACGGTAACACGTTTTAATTGTACAAGAAGATAATTGATCCTGATCAGTCATCTGTTTCATTGGGGTATCTTTGATGAATCTACACAATAAAGGAAGTTTTCATCAATATTTAATATCTTTGCCATGTCGATTGATTATTGCTTAAGGGACTGTTCAATGATTTTACAGCAGTATACTGTACCCAATGTTCATTATATCATTTCTGTTTTCATTATTCAGCAAAATAAAAATTGAACAATTATTGAAACATTAACAAACACAATGGCCGTCTACGTTGCATGGTACGACTACAAGACGTTAGAAAATACATCTACAACTGAATTACACTGGCCCTTAGGGAAGGTCCATTTAACTTTAAGGAACGAAAACTATGGGGTTTTTTTTTGTTTTTTTTTCTGGTACTAAATATTGTAGAAATTTTGTTAAAATTAGAAGAAATTACTAATGTTTTTAGTGAAAATAATGATAATCTTATTTTTGTTCGGTGTAAAAAGTATGTTCTGCTACTAGCCCCCAATGTTAAATGATCGGTCTCTAACTTAATGGTTAAGACGCATTTTTGCTTTGAATGTATTTTTTCCCTTTCCATGCATATGTTCCGGTTCAGTTTATATCTAGGTCTAAATGTCCCCAATGGGTATAGCATTACAAAACTTACCTCTCTATCAGTTTAAAACAAAAGAGTCCACTTTCGTTTTTTGGCCATTTCCTTACATTTACACACATTAGAAACCTGTGAATTACCACCATTTATTTGTACATTTTAATGTGAAACCAATGATATATTACAAAATAACCCTCATCTATGATTATTGTACCTTTTTGCCACCATATTTTAATAGGAATGGTATTCAGAATCTTTATATTCACACGTGACCTGGACCCACAAATGCATCCACCGATGGCGGATAAAGGTAGCCCTCTTGATGTGGAGTGTCGTCAGGTTATAATACGGAAAGCCCGACCGCGGACAATAGTCGGCAACATATTTGGAGAATATCACACTCCATGCACTTTAAAGACCTCTTTGGTTTGTTCGAGAAAGAACCCATCGTAGCCGCTACACAGGACTAAAATGTTGATCCCTACCAATTCTCTATGCTTTTTTACATGGCAGTCAAAATTCATTGCTCGGGTTGTCACATTCCTCCCTTATTTCTGTTTCATTTCTTAGATATTGACGAGCTTATTCTCGTCCTGAATATAGCTGAAATACTGCTTGGTCAATTCATGATGTATGTATTTTGAAATTATACTATCAATGGTGTAACATAACCCTAACGTTTTAGTTGATTCTACGATAAACAATTCATTGTGCCTCTTGGCCTTACAGAGTTTACGTTTCAAGACAGGTGCGGATTCGAAATGCATATTACAGTCTGTAGAATCTTTCAAATCTTTCCGTCTCGCTTTCACCATTTCACCTTTATTATTACTGGTAATGTTACGATTTCCATGATTATAATGTTGTATAGTAATGCACGCTTTTGTTTTTTGTTTTTGAGATTTCCTGGTACATTCCAATTTGATAGATTGACAATTATACTGTCCATAGACTAGTATTACATATTTTTATTTAAAATGTAACAAGTCGTTTTAATATCTTATTTTCAAAAGGTCGTGAACATGATAAATGGGAAAAGGGAGAAAGAAGAAGATGGTGGGAGAAAGGAGAAGAGGGTTGGGGAGAGGAGAAGAGGGAATTGATAAAAGGGACAGGTGAAAGGAGAGGTGGATTAATAACGTTGAGGGAAAGTTTTGGTAAGATTTAAAGTTAAGACCACTAATGTCATGAACAATATTTTTCTTTTATACAAAATCGTTTAAGAACTGTGACAAAAACAAGTAAATCGCACAATATTTGTTTTCAATATCAATTAATTTAGGGGCCTGGGTGGCTCAATGAGTTAAGTAGTTGGATTACCTAACAACTCATACAAGTCTATCACCAATACGGCGTGGGTTCGCGCCCGGTTTTGTAAGTTACAAAAAGGGTGCACTCGACTCGCAGTCGCATGTGATAAAGTTTACCAGTTGCTTGCCCATGGTCGGTGGTTCTCTCCGGGTACTCCGGCTTCTTCCACCACTAAAACTGGTCGCCATGATATAGCTGAAATATTGCTGAAAGTGGCGCTAAATACCAAAAATCTAATCAAATCAATCAATTGATTTATAAGACTATTGTCAAATATCTACAAGAAATATACAGATTTATATATATACATATACTATATTTTTATATCGAGTTGTTTTTGTATATCGGATATATTATATCTACCCCAGGACGGGTCCGTGTCCGGATTTTATGTTCCTGTTCCAGTATACAGAACTTCATAGTAAGCAGTATCAGTACCTATTGCTCCATTAATTACACAATTTTCTTTGCATCAAATATTGTTCACACGAAACACCACATCACTTTATTTAATTGTTTTTATCACACTTTCTTCTGTGATTAATATCAATATATTATCAGGCAGTTCTAAATGTTTCTCCCCTTAGATATTTATATTATGTAATTAATGTCACATTATATTCCTTTTGAGAAGGATTAATATTTAAGCTTACACGACATGCTTCTCAATCTGATTACTTTTATTCTATCAAGTATCATTAAATAATTATAATTAGTATACCTTACATAATATTTTACAATATAAAAGTAATAAGACTATTTGGATGTTTTACGGAAACTTTTCTGATGGGGGAGAAAGCCCGGTGAATAACCCAAACAGATATAATGTAGAGGCAAACATTAGGTTGTCGCCCCGGTCTACAACCACTGACAACATGAAGTGTGATGAAAACAACCACATTGGGTTGAAAACTTTCGCTGTTCACCACATTTGAAGGCAATAATTGTATATTGTAATATTACATTGAATTAATTAACATAATACCTGTAAACCAATCAAGAGATCTTCTGATGCTTATCAGATATCTTATAAAAGTTCTAAGATATCCTATAAAAGGTATAAGATATCTTATAAAAGTTATAAGATATCCTATAAAAGTTCTAAGATATCTTATTAAAGTTCTAAGATATCCTATACAAGTTCTAAGATATCTTATTAAAGTTCTAAGATATCCTATAAAAGTTCTAAGATATCTTATTAAAGTTCTAAGATATTTTATTAAAGTTCTAAGATATCCTATTAAAGTTCTAAGATATCTTATAAAAGTTCAAAGATATCTTATAAAAGTTCTAAGATATCATATAAAAGTTCTAAGATATCATATAAAATTTCTAAGATATCTTATAAAAGGTCTAAGATATCATATAAAAGTTCTAAGATATCTTATAAAAGTTCTAAGCTATCTTATAAAAGTTCTAAGCTATCTTATAAAAGTTCTAAGATATCCTATAAAAGTTCTAAGATATCTTATAAAAGTTCTAAGCTATCTTATTAAAGTTCTAAGATATCTTATAAAAGTTCTAAGCTATCTTATAAAAGTTCTAAGCTATCTTATAAAAGTTCTAAGATATCTTATAAAAGTTCTAAGATATCCTATAAAAGTTCTAAGATATCTTATAAAAGTTCTAAGATATCTTATAAAAGTTCTAAGATAAATAATAAAAGTTCTAAGATATCTTATAAAAGTTCTAAGATATCTTATAAAAGTTCTAAGATAAATAATAAAAGTTCTAAGATATCTTATAAAAGTTCTAAGATATCTTATAAAAGTTCTAAGATATCTTATAAAAGTTCTAAGATATCTTATAAAAGTTCTAAGATAAATAATAAAAGTTCTAAGATATCTTATAAAAGTTCTAAGATATCTTATAAAAGTTCTAAGATATCCTATAAAAGTTCTAAGATATCTTATAAAAGTTCTAAGATATCTTATAAAAGTTCTAAGATATCTTATAAAAGTTCTAAGCTATCTTATAAAAGTTCTAAGCTATCTTATAAAAGTTCTAAGATATCTTATAAAAGTTCTAAGATATCTTATAAAAGTTCTAAGATAAATAATAAAAGTTCTAAGATATCTTATCAAAGTTCTAAGATATCTAATAAAAGTTCTAAGATATCTTATAAAAGTTCTAAGATATCTTATAAAAGTTCTAAGATATCTTAGAAAAGTTCTAAGATAAATAATAAAAGTTCTAAGATATCTTATAAAAGTTCTAAGATATCTTATAAAAGTTTTAAGATATCTTATAAAAGTTCTAAGATAAATAATAAAAGTTTTAAGATAAATAATAAAATGAGAAACAAAAAATACCACTCTGTCTGAACATTTCTAAAATCCAATAGAAAAATCGTAGAAATAGACAAAATCGACACTTCTAACACACCGCTCACTTTCCTGACATGCACTTCAATAAAAGTGGCGAGGTTTTACTAGTTTTATGGGCTTAAGCCTCCCCTCTTAGTGAAATGATGCGGTCGTGCAAGTGCTTTCCACGCGAGTTATATGCCAATCCTCACATATAAACAGGGTGAACAGTGTTATTATAAAGAACGCTATAATATTGAACATTATACATAACATATTTAATTTTTGTGAAACAATGGTCAGCTTTGAACCAAAATATAATTTCCAATACGATCTTTCGTCATCTGTATGCAAATGGCAGAATACTTTTCAACACAGTGTTGATATCTTCCGAAAACCTTTTCGAAAGACAAGATGAGACAATTCTTTAAAACCCTTGATTTAATAGTTTAATACTCAGAATACGGTGACGTAACAAGTTTTAATACAAACTGCAAGCTCGAGTGTAGTGGTGAACTATAAACTAGTTGGTATATTACTATCAAGGTGTGGAAAATGTATACTTGTAATGGCAAAACTGAAGTCGTCTCTTTTGTCGCAAATTCTGGTAGAAAGTTGACCATTGGTGTCAAATTTGAGGTAAATGACAACCGTAATAAGATATTTTTTAACGTATGGCATTTTCCATATCACATGCCATATCAATCCTTGGGCCTTCGGGCTAATAAGGGCGTCTCGGGTTGATATGACATGTGATATGAAAAATGCCATATCATAACCTATTTATCATATACTTCAATGCGTCTTTCTTCATATTTGTGAGAGCTGATCGTTTTCAGAAATCACGTATGTAGCTTGATTTGGGATATGATGCAATGATATCATATTATATCTACGTTTTTATTATATGTATTTAGAGACATAATCCTTATACAGTTACACTTTTTATACAACAACACGAGATGATTCAATCTTTGGTTCATAAAGGAGTGTCACCATTCGTTGCATAACGAGCATTTTCCATGTTTTCTTCGTAATCCATTTTGACAGTAACAGACGACGGAAGTAAACAACGATACATTAATAACGAAAACTGATCGGACCGGAAAACGTGAATTTTCCAAAAAAGACAAAATAATTGTGAGAAAAACTAGATACTAGATTTCATGCAAAATTTTCGCCCGCCATTTTGAAAAATCCATATTACACCCCCCCCCCCCCCCCCCCCCCCCCCATGTAATACGGCACACATTATTACACCCCCATGTAATACGGATCAGGTTATTACACCCCTGAGAGAAATGACTTGTTGCATTTCGAATTTATCACATATGCAAAATTACACATATCTTGAGTAAGTATATGATAATATATATTAGAAACCTTATAACATATCTCAAAACGCTCAATAGATATATCATAAATAAATGGCTTTTAAGATATCTTATAACACGGCTGCCTATCTCCAAAATCACAACATTCGGTTGTGTAAAAGAAAACGTGAGAGGTATATCCGGTTGTGATTAAAAGGAAAGAATCTCGCCGCTTCAGAAGGTAGGTACTCCTAGAAATTGATAGTTTTCTTATCATAATAACATTTTTTCTCAAAAAAGGAGAATGTGATCAGTTGTGATATATATTAAAGTTTATGAAACAACCAATTTCATTTCTATATTCCGTAAAACTTGATCAGCATTTAATTTTCAGTACGTAAAAAGGAGGTCTTTTTTTAGTTTTGTTCACAACACTGAGGTCGTTCAAAGACATTATGACGATAAGATATGCATTTTTTAATGATATTTGCAACAGATATACCTTATTTTAAGTGTACATTTCACAAACAATTCATTCATCTACATGCGTTTGATTATTATCTCAGGAGTGAAATGTTTTTGAAATGCTCAAGTTATACGGAATATAGAAATGAAATTGGCTGTTTCACAAACTTTAATATATACCACAGCTGATGACATTCTCCTTTTTTGAGAAAAAAAGGTTATTATGATAAGAAAACTATCAATTTCTAGGAGTACCTACCTTCTGAAGCGGCGTGTTTCTTTCCTTTTAATCACAACCGGATATACCTCTCACGTTTTCTTTTTCACAACCGAATGTTGTGATTTTGGAGATGGGCAGCGGTGTATAAACTTAGTAGATATCTTTCATTTCCTGTCAGATTACATTTTATTGTGTTTTTCTTTCTTCTCGCACAACCTCGGTTATTCTTTTCTAAATATTAAGACATGTCTGTTAATAGTTTCAAGAAAAGAAACAAAGCATACACACTTTACAAAACTATAATTTATTGTGCTTGCCATTTAAATATATAAATAAATAATTAAGATTAAAAGACGAAAAAATATTCTTATAATGATCATTGCATTTTAAATATTTTCATTTACAACATGAAAATATTAAGAATAATAAATAAATAAATAAATAGACAATACACATACATATTTAACATGTGTTTAAAATACTGAATTAGACCACAAAAAAGTTGCAAGGTGTATTTCAATCACTTCATAATTATTTCTTTACTTGTGTGTTATGAATTATTCAGATAAAATTGCAAATGGATTACAGGCACCCATTGCTTGTATATTAAATCTCAATTGATAAAATAAAAGTGGCTGGCATACCCAGGAACATATAGATTATCTCCCTTTAAAAGTGGCGAGTATATGCAGTAACATATAGATTACCCCCCTTTGATATCATTTGGAAAAACCATGAGTCATTCTGGTGTGAAAGGAAAGATACCCTGATCTTTAACATGAAAAAAAAAATGTCAAGATTTTCCCTACATTATACATAAATTGATTGATTATGCTGCATTACACATCCAGTGCAATTTTAACAGATTAACAGCAATAAACAAACATTATGTAAAATATATAGTGTGGTTTATTTATAAAGAAACAACATGTAACTGCTTTTTTCGGCTTGTATAAGGCATACGCTACCAGTTTGAATGTATTTGAGCAATTAAAGGTTTTGAAGACTTGACCCCATTCTTACTGTGATTATTACAGCAACAGACTGTTCCCCAATACTAAAACGTAAAATATAAAAATTGTAACCAGAAAATGTTTTTTCCGGTTTCATCTTGGCTCATCTATTAAAAGAGATACCATTGAAACGGCTGTACTTTGATCAGCAAATGGGAAATCAAAATCCTCTCCTATAGATGAAGCCATTGAATCTGGTCTAGACTGTATAAACATAGAGTTTTCAGTACCAACCGGTGTGTATACTTCTGTATTAACCACTGGTATCAGAGGCGGTTCGTCATCTTCAAAATTTGTCTTTACTGTTTTGCTTCGGTTTCTCTGTAACACAAATTATGGACAATAAATAATAGTAGTGAAAATGGGGATATAATTACCTGTCAAACACGAACCTCCTTGGGAGCAGTTTTGTGTTCGGAATAGACAGGTGTTCAGTTTATACAGGTTACAGTAAACAAAATTCCTATATTGGGCCTTTATTTAATGTTCGGTATATACAGTACTCCATTTTATTCAAGGTTTTGGATTAGATAGGTTTCACTGTATATTTCAATAACATATAATGAACTAAATCAAAAGATCGCCTTACATCGATGGAAATTAGCACATAACGTCTTAAACCATATAAAATGTATTCACAGCCAGTTATCATTAATCAGTTATTTTCACAAAGTGGCTCGTTATTTTCATCGATTCCTGGTAATTTTTCGTCCTTGTACTTTGACAATAATTAACACACTCTAAAAGGTGTGCTAACATGTTTCACACCTGAAACAACTATGTCGTGTCAAATTAAATTGGAAGGAAGAAAATGGAGAAATAATGAAATGCGAAATTGAGTAACTAACAAATTGTAGCACATGACTGGATCGAGTACACCTTGACATGTGATGGAATCGAACTAACAATGTTAGTAGTGATAGATACCGATTCCATATGTAACAAAGCTCCATATGATCATAACCACAACCCTCCCCCTTTTTACCACAAGTCACATACAAACTTTATTTCATAAGGTTTATCGGGATCATATCGCTACAAGCAGGAATCCACCTCCCACTGTTTAGAGTGGTGATTTGCACTGATTACATAATTGAATGTTACTCCTAGGGTCGACTTCATATCTATCCCCAAGGTAATGCAATCTAAAAGAGAGCTTAAATTGATTGACTTCGCATTTTACAAACAATGCAATTGACAGGATTTAATTGCCGAGACAAACTTTCACACAACGCCGAGGAACCATGTTTTATGACAACGTTAGAATTGGAAATTGGAATCAATATCCGTAGATGTGAGAATAGAATGCATGGCTGAACAAATCAAAACGATAAATAAAACATGATTATCTAATTAGATAACGAAGAGAGCACAACAATAGAAACTATGGATTATATCATGACTTTCATGTGTTAATGTGTGTCAGTGGAGTATCAGAATTAATTGAGGGGGTATGAATACCATGTGTCAGTGGAGTATCAGAATATATATTATTGAGGGGGTATGGATACCATGGAGAACTGTTGTGTCATACTGTGTTTGGTTTTGTCTTGGTCGTATTCATTTATTCAATGAAATATTTTTGTTTTGCAAGTTTTGTATTCTCTTCCATTATTATAAATATACAGTCCATTCATCTAAGGCCTCTCGTGTTTGACTATGTTGTTTAGACCCTTTGGTGTTCTTACTCCTTTTTGACAATGTTGTTTAGACCCTATGCTGTTCTTACTCCTTTTTGACTATGTTGTTTAGGTCCTTTGGTGTTCTTACTCCTTTTTGACTATGTTGTTTAGACCCTTTGGTGTTCTTACTCCTTTTTGACTATGGTGTTTAGACCCTTTGGTGTTCTTACTCCTTTTAGACTATGTTGTTTAGATCCCTTGGTGTTCTTACTCCTTTTTGACTATGATGTTTAGGCTCTTTGGTGTTCTTACTCCTTTTAGACTATGTTGTTTAGATCCCTTGGTGTTCTTACTCCTTTTTGACTATGATGTTTAGGCTCTTTGGTGTTCTTACTCCTTTTAGACTATGTTGTTTAGACCCTTTGGTGTTCTTACTCCTTTTTGACTATGTTGTTTAGACCCTATGCTGTTCTTACTCCTTTTTGACTATGTTGTTTAGACCCTTTGGTGTTCTTACTCCTTTTTGACTATGGTGTTTAGACCCTTTGGTGTTCTTACTCCTTTTAGACTATGTTGTTTAGATCCCTTGGTGTTCTTACTCCTTTTTGACTATGATGTTTAGGCTCTTTGGTGTTCTTACTCCTTTTAGACTATGTTGTTTAGATCCCTTGGTGTTCTTACTCCTTTTTGACTATGTTGTTTAGACCCTTTGGTGTTCTTACTCCTTTTAGACTATGTTGTTTAGATCCCTTGGTGTTCTTACTCCTTTTTGACTATGGTGTTTAGGCTCTTTGGTGTTCTTACTCCTTTTAGACTATGTTGTTTAGGTCTTTTGGTGTTCTTACTCCTTTTTGACTATGATGTTTAGGCCCTTTGGTGTTCTTACTCGTTTTTGACTATGTTGTTTAGAACCTTTGGTGTTCTTACTCCTTTTTGACTATGTTGTTTAGACCCTTTGGTGTTCTTACTCCTTTTTGACTATGGTGTTTAGGCTCTTTGGTGTTCTTACTCCTTTTAGACTATGTTGTTTAGACCCTTTGGTGTTCTTACTCCTTTTTGACTGGTGTTTAGGCCCTTTGGTGTTCTTACTCCTTTTTGACTATGTTGTTTAGGTTCTTTGGTGTTCTTACTCCTTTTTGACTATGTTGTTTAGGCCCTTTGGTGTTCTTACTCCTTTTTGACTATGTTGTTTAGGTCCTTTGGTGTTCTTACTCCTTTTTGACTATGTTGCTTAGGCCTTTTGGTGTTCTTACTCCTTTTAGATTATGTTGTTTAGGCCCTTTGGTGTTCTTACTCCTTTTTGACTATGTTGTTTAGGCCCTTTGGTGTTCTTACTCCTTTTTGACTATGTTGTTTAGATCCTTTGGTGTTCTTACTCCTTTTTGACTATGGTGTTTAGGCCCTTTGGTGTTCTTACTCCTTTTTGACTATGGTGTTTAGATCCTTTGGTGTTCTTACTCCTTTTTGACTATGTTGTTTAGGCCCTTTGGTGTTCTTACTCCTTTTTGACTATGTTGTTTAGATCCTTTGGTGTTCTTACTCCTTTTTGACTACGTTGTTTAGGCGCTTTGGTGTTCTTACTCCTTTTTGACTATGTTGTTTAGGTCCTTTGGTGTTCTTACTCCTTTTTGACTATGTTGCTTAGGCCCTTTGGTGTTCTTACTCCTTTTTGACTATGATGTTTAGGTCCTTTGGTGTTCTTACTCCTTTTTGACTATGTTGCTTAGGCCCTTTGGTGTTCTTACTCCTTTTTGACTATGTTGTTTAGGCCCTTTGGTGTTCTTACTCCTTTTTGACTATGTTGTTTAGACCCTTTGGTGTTCTTACTCCTTTTTGACTATGTTGTTTAGGTCCTTTGGTGTTCTTACTCCTTTTTGACTATGATGTTTAGTTCCTTTGGTGTTCTTACTCCTTTTTGACTATGTTGTTTAGGCCCTTTGGTGTTCTTACTCATTTTTGACTATGATGTTTAGTTCCTTTGGTGTTCTTACTCATTTTTGACTATGGTGTTTAGGCCCTTTGGTGTTCTTACTCCTTTTTGACTATGGTGTTTAGGTCCTTTGGTGTTCTTACTCATTTTTACTATGGTGTTTAGGCCCTTTGGTGTTCTTACTCATTCTTGACTATGGTGTTTAGGCCCTTTGGTGTTCTTACTCATTTTGACTATGGTGTTTAGGCCCTTTGGTGTTCTTACTCATTTTTTACTATGATGTTTAGGTCCTTTGGTGTTCTTACTCCTATTTGACTATGGTGTTTAGGTCCTTTGGTGTTCTTACTCCTATTTGACTATGTTGTTTAGGTCTTTTGGTGTTCTTACTCCTTTTTAACTATGGTGTTTAGGTCCTTTGGTGTTCTTACTCCTTTTTGACTATGGTGTTTAGGTCCTTTGGTGTTCTTACTCCTTTTTGACTATGGTGTTTAGGTCCTTTGGTGTTCTTACTCCTTTTTGACTATGTTGTTTAGGCCCTTTGGTGTTCTTACTCCTTTTTGACTATGGTGTTTAGGTCCTTTGGTGTTCTTACTCCTTTTTGACTATGGTGTTTATGTCCTTTGGTGTTCTTACTCCTTTTTGACTATGTTGTTTAGACCCTTTGGTGTTCTTACTCCTTTTTGACTATGTTGTTTAGGTCCTTTGGTGTTCTTACTCCTTTTTGACTATGGTGTTTAGACCCTTTGGTGTTCTTACTCCTATTTGACTATGTTGTTTAGACCCTTTGGTGTTCTTACTCCTTTTTGACTATGGTGTTTAGGTCCTTTGGTGTTCTTACTCCTTTTTGACTATGTTGTTTAGGTCCTTTGGTGTTCTTACTCCTTTTTGACTATGTTGCTTAGGCCCTTTGGTGTTCTTACTCCTTTTTGACTATGATGTTTAGGCCCTTTGGTGTTCTTACTCCTATTTGACTATGATGTTTAGGTCCTTTGGTGTTCTTACTCCTTTTTGACTATGGTGTTTAGGCCATTTGGTGTTCTTACTCCTTTTTGACTATGGTGCTTAGGCCCTTTGGTGTTCTTACTCATTTTGACTATGGTGTTTAGGCCCTTTGGTGTTCTTACTCATTTTTGACTATGATGTTTAGTTCCTTTGGTGTTCTTACTCATTTTTGACTATGGTGTTTAGGCCCTTTGGTGTTCTTACTCCTTTTTGACTATGGTGTTTAGGTCCTTTGGTGTTCTTACTCATTTTTAGTATGGTGTTTAGGCCCTTTGGTGTTCTTACTCCTTTTTGACTATGGTTTTTAGGCCCTTTGGTGTTCTTACTCATTTTGACTATGGTGTTTAGGCCCTTTGGTGTTCTTACTCATTTTTTACTATGATGTTTAGGTCCTTTGGTGTTCTTACTCCTATTTTACTATGGTGTTTAGGTCCTTTGGTGTTCTTACTCTTATTTGACTATGTTGTTTAGGTCTTTTGGTGTTCTTACTCCTTTTTAACTATGGTGTTTAGGTCCTTTGGTGTTCTTACTCCTTTTTGACTATGATGTTTAGGTCCTTTGGTGTTCTTACTCCTTTTTGACTATGGTGTTTAGGTTCTTTGGTGTTCTTACTCCTTTTTGACTATGTTGTTTAGGCCCTTTGGTGTTCTTACTCCTTTTTGACTATAGTGTTTAGGTCCTTTGGTGTTCTTACTCCTTTTTGACTATGGTGTTTAGGTTCTTTGGTGTTCTTACTCCTTTTTGACTATGTTGTTTAGACCCTTTGGTGTTCTTACTCCTTTTTGACTATGTTGTTTAGGTCCTTTGGTGTTCTTACTCCTTTTTGACTATGGTGTTTAGACCGTATGGTGTTCTTACTCCTATTTGACTATGTTGTTTAGACCCTTTGGTGTTCTTACTCCTTTTTGACTATGGTGTTTAGGTCCTTTGGTGTTCTTACTCCTTTTTGACTATGTTGTTTAGACCCTTTGGTGTTCTTACTCCTTTTTGACTATGGTGTTTAGGTCCTTTGGTGTTCTTTCTCCTTTTAGACTATGTTCTTTAGACCCTTTGGTGTTCTTACTCCTTTTTGACTATGTTGTTTAGACCCTTTGGTGTTCTTACTCCTTTTTGACTATGGTGTTAAGGTCCGGTCCTTTGGTGTTCTTACTCCTTTTTGACTATGTTGTTTAGACCCTTTGGTGTTCTTACTCCTCTTTGACTATGTTGTTTAGACCCTTTGGTGTTCTTACTCCTTTTTGACTATGGTGTTTAGGCCCTTTGGTGTTCTTACTCCTTTTTGACTATGGTGTTTAGGCCCTTTGGTGTTCTTACTCATTTTGACTATGGTGTTTAGGCCCTTTGGTGTTCTTACTCATTTTTTACTATGATGTTTAGGTCCTTTGGTGTTCTTACTCCTTTTTAACTATGGTGTTTAGGTCCTTTGGTGTTCTTACTCCTATTTGACTATGTTGTTTAGGTCTTTTGGTGTTCTTACTCCTTTTTAACTATGTTGTTTAGGTCCTTTGGTGTTCTTACTCCTTTTTGACTATGGTGTTTAGGTCCTTTGGTGTTCTTACTCATTTTTTCTATGGTGTTTAGGCCCTTTGGTGTTCTTACTCCTTTTTGACTATGGTGTTTAGGCCCTTTGGTGTTCTTACTCATTTTGACTATGGTGTTTAGGCCCTTTGGTGTTCTTACTCATTTTTTACTATGATGTTTAGGTCCTTTGGTGTTCTTACTCCTTTTTGACTATGGTGTTTAGGTCCTTTGGTGTTCTTACTCCTATTTGACTATGTTGTTTAGGTCTTTTGGTGTTCTTACTCCTTTTTAACTATGGTGTTTAGGTCCTTTGGTGTTCTTACTCCTTTTTGACTATGGTGTTTAGGTCCTTTGGTGTTCTTACTCCTTTTTGACTATGGTGTTTAGGTCCTTTGGTGTTCTTACTCCTTTTTGACTATGTTGTTTAGGCCCTTTGGTGTTCTTACTCCTTTTTGACTATGGTGTTTAGGTCCTTTGGTGTTCTTACTCCTTTTTGACTATGGTGTTTAGGTCCTTTGGTGTTCTTACTCCTTTTTGACTTTGTTGTTTAGATCCTTTGGTGTTCTTACTCCTTTTTGACTATGTTGTTTAGGCCCTTTGGTGTTCTTACTCCTTTTTGACTATGTTGTTTAGATCCTTTGGTGTTCTTACTCCTTTTTGACTACGTTGTTTAGGGGCTTTGGTGTTCTTACTCCTTTTTGACTATGTTGTTTAGGTCCTTTGGTGTTCTTACTCCTTTTTGACTATGTTGCTTAGGCCCTTTGGTGTTCTTACTCCTTTTTGACTATGATGTTTAGGTCCTTTGGTGTTCTTACTCCTTTTTGACTATGTTGCTTAGGCCCTTTGGTGTTCTTACTCCTTTTTGACTATGTTGTTTAGGCCCTTTGGTGTTCTTACTCCTTTTTGACTATGTTGTTTAGACCCTTTGGTGTTCTTACTCCTTTTTGACTATGTTGTTTAGGCCCTTTGGTGTTCTTACTCATTTTTGACTATGATGTTAATTCCTTTGGTGTTCTTGCTCATTTTTGACTATGGTGTTTAGGCCCTTTGGTGTTCTTACTCCTTTTTGACTATGGTGTTTAGGTCCTTTGGTGTTCTTACTCATTTTTACTATGGTGTTTAGGCCCTTTGGTGTTCTTACTCATTTTTGTCTATGGTGTTTAGGCCCTTTGGTGTTCTTACTCATTTTGACTATGGTGTTTAGGCCCTTTGGTGTTCTTACTCATTTTTTACTATGATGTTTAGGTCCTTTGGTGTTCTTACTCCTATTTGACTATGGTGTTTAGGTCCTTTGGTGTTCTTACTCCTATTTGACTATGTTGTTTAGGTCTTTTGGTGTTCTTACTCCTTTTTAACTATGGTGTTTAGGTCCTTTGGTGTTCTTACTCCTTTTTGACTATGGTGTTTAGGTCCTTTGGTGTTCTTACTCCTTTTTGACTATGGTGTTTAGGTCCTTTGGTGTTCTTACTCCTTTTTGACTATGTTGTTTAGGCCCTTTGGTGTTCTTACTCCTTTTTGACTATGGTGTTTAGGTCCTTTGGTGTTCTTACTCCTTTTTGACTATGGTGTTTAGGTCCTTTGGTGTTCTTACTCCTTTTTGACTATGTTGTTTAGACCCTTTGGTGTTCTTACTCCTATTTGACTATGTTGTTTAGACCCTTTGGTGTTCTTACTCCTTTTTGACTATGTTGTTTAGGTCCTTTGGTGTTCTTACTCCTTTTTGACTATGTTGCTTAGGCCCTTTGGTGTTCTTACTCCTTTTTGACTATGATGTTTAGGCCCTTTGGTGTTCTTACTCCTTTTGACTATGTTGTTTAGGCCATTTGGTGTTCTTACTCCTTTTTGACTATGGTGTTTAGGTCCTTTGGTGTTCTTACTCATTTTTTCTATGGTGTTTAGGCCCTTTGGTGTTCTTACTCCTTTTTGACTATGGTGTTTAGGCCCTTTGGTGTTCTTACTCATTTTGACTATGGTGTTTAGGCCCTTTGGTGTTCTTACTCATTTTTTACTATGATGTTTAGGTCCTTTGGTGTTCTTACTCCTATTTGACTATGGTGTTTAGGTCCTTTGGTGTTCTTACTCCTATTTGACTATGTTGTTTAGGTCTTTTGGTGTTCTTACTCCTTTTTAACTATGGTGTTTAGGTCCTTTGGTGTTCTTACTCCTTTTTGACTATGGTGTTTAGGTCCTTTGGTGTTCTTACTCCTTTTTGACTATGGTGTTTAGGTCCTTTGGTGTTCTTACTCCTTTTTGACTATGTTGTTTAGGCCCTTTGGTGTTCTTACTCCTTTTTGACTATGGTGTTTAGGTCCTTTGGTGTTCTTACTCCTTTTTGACTATGGTGTTTAGGTCCTTTGGTGTTCTTACTCCTTTTTGACTATGTTGTTTAGACCCTTTGGTGTTCTTACTCCTTTTTGAATATGTTGTTTAGGTCCTTTGGTGTTCTTACTCCTTTTTGACTATGGTGTTTAGACCCTTTGGTGTTCTTACTCCTATTTGACTATGTTGTTTAGACCCTTTGGTGTTCTTACTCCTTTTTGACTATGGTGTTTAGGTCCTTTGGTGTTCTTACTCCTTTTTGACTATGGTGTTTAGGTCCTTTGGTGTTCTTACTCCTATTTAACTATGTTGTTTAGGTCCTTTGGTGTTCTTACTCCTTTTTGACTATGGTGTTTAGACCCTTTGGTGTTCTTACTCCTATTTGACTATGTTGTTTAGACCCTTTGGTGTTCTTACTCCTTTTTGACTATGGTGTTTAGGTCCTTTGGTGTTCTTACTCCTTTTTGACTATGTTGTTTAGGTCCTTTGGTGTTCTTACTCCTTTTTGACTATGTTGCTTAGGCCCTTTGGTGTTCTTACTCCTTTTTGACTATGATGTTTAGGCCCTTTGGTGTTCTTACTACTTTTTACTATGTTGTTTAGGCCATTTGGTGTTCTTACTCCTTTTTGACTATGGTGTTTAGGTCCTTTGGTGTTCTTACTCATTTTTTCTATGGTGTTTAGGCCCTTTGGTGTTCTTACTCCTTTTTGACTATGGTGTTTAGGCCCTTTGGTGTTCTTACTCATTTTGACTATGGTGTTTAGGCCCTTTGGTGTTCTTACTCATTTTTTACTATGATGTTTAGGTCCTTTGGTGTTCTTACTCCTATTTGACTATGGTGTTTAGGTCCTTTGGTGTTCTTACTCCTATTTGACTATGTTGTTTAGGTCTTTTGGTGTTCTTACTCCTTTTTAACTATGGTGTTTAGGTCCTTTGGTGTTCTTACTCCTTTTTGACTATGGTGTTTAGGTCCTTTGGTGTTCTTACTCCTTTTTGACTATGGTGTTTAGGCCCTTTGGTGTTCTTACTCCTTTTTGACTATGGTGTTTAGGTCCTTTGGTGTTCTTACTCCTTTTTGACTATGTTGTTTAGACCCTTTGGTGTTCTTACTCCTTTTTGACTATGTTGTTTAGGTCCTTTGGTGTTCTTACTCCTTTTTGACTATGGTGTTTAGACCCTTTGGTGTTCTTACTCCTATTTGACTATGTTGTTTAGACCCTTTGGTGTTCTTACTCCTTTTTGACTATGGTGTTTAGGTCCTTTGGTGTTTTTACTCCTTTTTGACTATGTTGTTTAGACCCTTTGGTGTTCTTACTCCTTTTTGACTATGGTGTTTAGGTCCTTTGGTGTTCTTTCTCCTTTTAGACTATGTTGTTTAGACCCTTTGGTGTTCTTACTCCTTTTTGACTATGTTGTTTAGACCCTTTGGTGTTCTTACTCCTTTTTGACTATGATGTTTAGGTCCTTTGGTGTTCTTACTCCTTTTTGACTATGTTGTTTAGACCCTTTGGTGTTCTTACTCCTTTTTGACTATGTTGCTTAGGTCCTTTGGTGTTCTTACTCCTTTTTGACTATGGTATTTAGGCCCTTTGGTGTTCTTACTCCTTTTTGACTATGGTGTTTAGGTCCTTTGGTGTTCTTACTCATTTTTACTATGGTGTTTAGGCCCTTTGGTGTTCTTACTCCTTTTTGACTATGGTGTTTAGGCCCTTTGGTGTTCTTACTCATTTTGACTACGTTGTTTAGGTCCTTTGGTGTTCTTACTCCTTTTTGACTATGATGTTTAGACCCTTTGGTGTTCTTACTCCTTTTTGACTATGTTGTTTAGACCCTTTGGTGTTCTTACTCCTTTTTGACTATGTTGTTTAGACCCTTTGGTGTTCTTACTCCTTTTTGACTATGGTGTTTAGGCCCTTTGGTGTTCTTACTCCTTTTTGACTATGGTGTTTAGGTCCTTTGGTGTTCTTACTCATTTTGACTATGGTGTTTAGGCCCTTTGGTGTTCTTACTCATTTTTGACTATGATGTTTAGGTCCTTTTTGACTATGGTGTTTAGGTCCTTTGGTGTTCTTACTCTTATTTGACTATGTTGTTTAGGTCTTTTGGTGTTCTTACTCCTTTTTGACTGGTGTTTAGGTCCTTTGGTGTTCTTACTCCTTTTTGACTATGGTGTTTAGGTCCTTTGGTGTTCTTAATCCTTTTTGACTATGGTGTTTAGGTCCTTTGGTGTTCTTACTCCTTTTTGACTATGTTGTTTAGGCCCTTTGGTGTTCTTACTCCTTTTTGACTATGGTGTTTAGGTTCTTTGGTGTTCTTACTCCTTTTTGACTATGGTGTTTAGGTCCTTTGGTGTTCTTACTCCTTTTTGACTATGTTGTTTAGACCCTTTGGTGTTCTTACTCCTTTTTGACTATGTTGTTTAGGTCCTTTGTGTTCTTACTCCTTTTTGACTATGGTGTTTAGGTTCTTTGGTGTTCTTACTCCTTTTTGACTATGGTGCTTAGGCTCTTTGGTGTTCTTACTCCTTTTAGACTATGTTGTTTAGACTCTTTGGTGTTCTTACTCCTTTTTGACTATGTTGTTTAGGTCCTTTGGTGTTCTTACTCCTTTTCGACTATGGTGTTTAGGTCCTTTGGTGTTCTTACTCCGTTTAGACTATGTTGTTTAGACCCTTTGGTGTTCTTGCTCATTTTTGACTATGTTGCTTAGACCCTTTGGTGTTCGTACTCCTTTTTGACTATGTTGCTTAGACCCTTTGGTGTTCTTACTCCTTTTTGACTATGTTGTTTAGACCCTTTGGTGTTCTTACTCCTTTTTGACTATGGTGTTAAGGTCCTTTGGTGTTCTTACTCATTTTTGACTATGTTGCTTAGACCCTTTGGTGTTCTTACTCCTTTTTGACTATGGTGTTTAGGTCCTTTGGTGTTCTTACTCCTTTTTGACTATGGTGTTAAGGTCCTTTGGTGTTCTTACTCATTTTTGACTATGTTGCTTAGACCCTTTTGGTGTTCTTACTCCTTTTTGACTATGTTGTTTAGACCCTTTGGTGTTCTTACTCCTTTTTGACTATGTTGTTTAGACCCTTTGGTGTTCTTACTCCTTTTTGACTATGTTGTTTAGGTCCTTTGTGTTCTTTCCCCTTTTTGACTATGTTGTTTAGGTCCTTTGTGTTCTTTCTCACAATATTTCCAATCTTTTGACTTTGAGCGTACCTGATGACGGTTATTCCAGAAATGCGTCTTGCGTACTAAATTAGATATCTACGTGTTTATCACTGACTAGATCAAGCATTTCAACTTCATCTCATGCATTAACATAAAAGTGATGATTTGTAATAAAACTTGTTTTTATTTACCGTACATTTCAGTACATACCTGACATCTGTTACGTAACCTGTCTATTATCGACCTACAACATATAAAAATAAATGTAGTTTGCTCGTTAGTATATTTTACAGACTAATTGAATTTGATCTTGATGAAAAGGTTGATCATTGTAAAAAATATAAAACTATATATATATTGTATATAACTACTGTAAAGCCAATTACTGAGGCTCCAAGAGTCTGTATCGTTGTACATGATTTCAAATTGAAAAAAAAACTTCCACTTGCATTTCATATTAAATTACTAGTACTTTGTATGGAACCATCCACGGAACATTCCTATCTAGTATCCACATGATTCAATAGTTTTATAAATATGTTAACGGCCCTATATTAAACTGTATCTCGAGGAGAAGATATTGATATTCGTGTATTTTTTAAAGGACGATGCACCTAATTATCAATTTGTATTTTAGTGTAAGTTCATTCGGTATCCTAGTTTCTGATGAAATTTTTTTTTTTACATTTTGTCACAAAGTGCGTTATTTAAATCATGCTTAAACCACGTCCCAAAGGGAAGGTCATCTTAAATATTATCCAATCGCCACAATAAAACACAACCTTTCTAGTGAATCTTGAACGGAATATTTCTGCCAAATTTACTTTCAAATGGCTTTGTTCTTCCAGAGAACTTTGTTTTTCATATTTTCCTATAGGGTTCAATGTTAAGCTATAAGCTATATGATATTCCAAGCTCCGTATATTTCCAATCGTTTGCTTTCAAAGTTATTTTTATTTTTTAATTTTTTAAAAACAAGAAACAAATCTAATGAAAATAAACGTAAGGAGTCTTGTATATAAGACTATAGGACTTATTCAACTTTGTGGTTGTTGTTAGGTATTGTTTTTGTTATTCTATTTTTCATGTCATATTAGTTTAATATTTCCCTTATCAGAATCTTATGAAAAGCTTGAAATGTTAAAGGTTAACAAACGACGAACACGAAGTGGCTTATTGAAGATTCCTAATTAAAGGGATCAACAATGTACAGAATATTTCCAATAGTATACACTATCTTTATATAAGCTCTAGAATGTAGGTACAGTAGGTATGTTTTTTCATGCCAAGAAACAAATTAAGATCTTAATCACACAGACAAGGGTTTTAAAACCTAATGTTTTATTCCAAGTAATCTGATAACAAAATATATCTAATCAAATTCTTTAGCTAATTACAAACCTTCAAAATAGCAAAATACACAGAAAATAGTTATAAAATGATGCTTGAAATCCCAACAAATGACGAAACCCTGGTGTATAAAATAGGACATAGATTCTGTGCTGATGTTACAACCTCTCTAAAAGGGTCACCCACTGCATGGTGGGTAGCGAATCTTATACACGAACCCCCCTTTACAACGGGACGACATTTAGTTCCTCGCGTATGGAAAATGTCACATTTTTTATGCGTAAGAGACCACTTCCAGTAGTTTCCAAAAAGCCTAAAAGAGAACACGTTTGCTGGTTAAGAATGATGGTTGTGGGTATGTAAAATGAAAATATATTCCGACCATCTCATACATTGTCCCAATATCTGAAGTCCATCGTATTATGGGATCCTATATCATTTTGCATTCGCAAAGAAATTTCAGAAGTCTAAGATCATGGATAGTTTTTTTCACGAAATCTGCAAGATTGACTTATTTCTTGCGTTATGGTAACGTAGATTTTTTTTTATATCTTTTCTTTTTACTTATCTGAGGTCCTGGTTATTGTTCCAATGTTTTTGTTTGATCAAGCAATTATTTTCAGCCTATATCTTAGCCGGTATCCCCCCTCTCTAAATTCTGCTACCCCATTATAAATCAAAAAGTTGTTCCCTTAGACATCTCACATTTTACATATGACAGGTATATTAGATCTGTTCATATTCCACTTGGTTAGACTAAATTGCATATTGAATTAATTTACTCAAACCAATTAGAAATGGATCAATTTACTGTGTTCAGCGAAAATTGTATTGGAATTTTGACTCGTCCGTACCATAAAGTGTTATGAATATGAAAGACAATGGCGACTATATGCAGTGTAGTTCATAAATATTTCACTGCCTGAGTAGAGAAGATATATTATTGTAAAATACTTCTTTTTCAAAAGCTGTTAATACACATTCATCATAATATAACCGCATCGGTGATGTAATGGTTAGGGTGCTCGCCTCGATTGCGATAGATCGTGGGCTTAAGCCCCTGACGGGTCAAACCAAAGAATATTAAATTGGTATTTGTTGTTTCTCCGCTAAGCACGCTGTATTATTAAGGAGTAGGAGCAAAAACTGGTTGGCTCGGAATCAGATTAATTTGCCTACCCACGTACTGTTGTTTCAGTGAGCTAGCATTATAAAGCTCCAACTAAGTGTGTGTGTCTAGTACAAGGCGGACATCACCTCATCAAATGCAAATCATTCTCGCCATGATATGGCTGAAAAATTGCTCATTTGGTGTTAAACAACAATCACTCATTCACTATATGAGAGAAGAAAATAAAACTGACAATCTAAGCAGTAATGTCTTAAATCAACATCCCTGATCATTGTTTTGTTCTGCTGGTAAATTAATTTTTCATATAATTATTACCAGTGAGAAGATATTTGATTGATCGGTACAAAGTACTTTATGATGGATGTGCTAAATATATAAAAAAAAATGGAATACAATAGTTTGCTTCCCATTTATAATCTTAATGGCTTTGACTGATGTTGAAGCTAAAAAAAACTACATCAAATAGCATCAATAAATGATATACCCCCACATTTGTTTTTACTGTTTGTTTCTCAAAAAGTGTATCCGTCTTCTTCAGATCAATTACAATTAGATCTGATAAGTTTGCAAGCTAAAACTTGGAAAATAGTCAAAATATACACATTCCAGAAAGGTTCCTACAAATTTACTACTGAACTCATACATGCTGTTTTTATAAATGACAAGTACTTTGCTGTAATCAGAGTTAATTAATCCGATGTACGAAAAAATTATACACTCGGTAGTTAAATATTGAGGTAACGCCCTAGGTATAACAAACTTAGATAGTTAATGCATAGAGCCATACAGGTTGATCATAGATATGTGCTTTAGAATGCAGAAATGTATGTCCGATGTACGAACAAATTATACACTCTGTTGTTAAATATTGAGGTAACGCCCTAGGAATAACAAACTTAGATAGTCGATGCATAAAGCCATACAGGTTGATCATAGATATGTGCTTTGCATGGTATGCAGAAATGTATGTTTGGCTTTAAACAGTTACCTTCAAGTTTTTTGTTTGTTTGTTTGTTGAGTTTTATCAATTATTTATATGAGTTTGTTGATTGAGATATGCACTAGGATATTGAATCTGATATATTTCTATTTGTGTGTTTTATATCTGTCTAAATTATATGAAGTGCAAATAACCCACTTACCGTTTTATAACAAAATTGAGGAAACAAGGCACAAAGATGAATATATAGACAAGCACTAAAAGAATCCACAACACGTTCCAGTTATAAGGCTCATCATAGTACTCCTCCGAGTTAGCACCAGATTGTTTCATAATAATAATATCCGTCGTATTATTCATGTGTTTGTTTGAGGTATGACCATTCTCTTCAGTATCAACAATAAATGGTGGTACTATGTTGGACGTACCGTAATCGTCAATGCAATGCGATGAATATTTTGTAGAAGAACACAACGATTTGAACTTTTGGCACTCAAGATGCTGTTTGCAATCCGATAATAAATAGATATAAAAATTTTCCTGGGTTTGAGCTAAACATATTTCTAGAATCGTTGTGATATCTTGGCAAGAAAGGCTGAGACCAAATTGTCTTTTGTCAATGAAATCTGAACAGAAATGTGGCCACCATGCTGGTGGACATGGAAATGATAGCAAGTGTTTCTCAAGGAATGATTCGTCTGTGAATTCCACATGTATTCCAAAACCATCGACTTGTTGACTCTGAAGTATTGTGGGAAACCTATATCCTTTACAATCCTGCAAAAAAAATGATAATGGAAAAATTAGTTATTAAATATGAAAAAAGATATGTTATTATCTAGTGTCAGAAAAATGCTGTGTTGCTGTTTATTTTCAGAAAATATAGACCACTAAATAAATAATATGTTTTATTATGAAATTAGATAACTCAGACTACAAACATGAAGCGCTAATAGACAGGTAGATGTAGAAACCTAGTTTATTAAATATCGTTTTATTCAGAAAAATAACCCAAATATACATGTTTAATGCCAAAGTGATCATGGTACATTGTTAAAATGTCTGGTTATGTAGATTACATGTACATATGCTGTATTTTAAATGCATTTTAACAATATACGTACATTTCTTAATGGTTTAACCTGAAAATGACACTTAGTTCATTCTTGGTTAAATTTTTGCATTCTTCTCTAAGGCTTTAGAGTTTCTCTTAATTAGTCCTTTTGTAATTTTGTCTTGTATTCATGAGACCTGCATGCTCATTGATTTATTGGACAAATATTTGTCGTGAGAACAGTTATAAACCTAACATCTCATTCACCATGTCTTAATTATTAATGGACTACTGCGGAATAAACTGCTGTGAAATAAATGGAATATTTAAGCTATCTATGAATCAATGATTTTATTTTGATTAATTATTGTGTCTTACAATACAGATTGATGGACACAGAATAAGAGCGTTGATATCTAATTTAGTGCACACTTCATGTTTCTGGTATTAACCTTCATCAGGTACGCTCAGTCAAAAGATTGGAAAGCCAAATAATCTAAATATTTCGGAAGCAAGTAAACTAATCAGCCTTAACAGGACTACAAAAGTTGTCTAAGGTTATCCATGCATGAGCCTTAACAGGACTATCAAAGTTATCTAAGGTTATCTATGCATGAGCCTTAACATGACTATCAAAGTTGTCTAAGGTTATCTATGCATGAGCCTTAACAGGACTACCAAAGTTGTCTAAGGTTATCTATGCATGAGCCTTAACAGGACTATCAAAGTTGTCTAAGGTTATCTATGCATGAGTCTTAACAGGGCTATCAAAGTTGTCTAAGGTTATCTATGCATGAGCCTTAACAGGACTATCAAAGTTGTCTAAGGTTATCTATGCATGAGCCTTAACATGACTATCAAAGTTGTCTAAGGTTATCTATGCATGAGTCTTAACAGGACTATCAAAGTTGTCTAAGGTTATCTATGCATGAGCCTTAACAGGACTATCAAAGTTGTCTAAGGTTATCTATGCATGAGCCTTAACAGGACTATCAAAGTTGTCTAAGGTTATCTATGCATGAGCCTTAACAGGACTATCAAAGTTGTCTAAGGTTATCTATGCATGAGCCTTAACAGGACTACCAAAGTTGTCTAAGGTTATCTATGCATGAGCCTTAACAGGACTATCAAAGTTGTCTAAGGTTATCTATGCATGAGCCTTAACAGGACTATCAAAGTTGTCTAAGGTTATCTATGCATGAGCCTTAACAGGACTACCAAAGTTGTCTAAGGTTATCTATGCATGAGCCTTAACAGGACTACCAAAGTTGTCTAAGGTTCTCTATGCATGAGCCTTAACAGGACTATCAAAGTTGTCTAAGGTTATCTATGCATGAGCCTTAACAGGACTACCAAAGTTGTCTAAGGTTATCTATGCATGAGCCTTAACAGGACTATCAAAGTTGTCTAAGGTTATCTATGCATGAGCCTTAACAGGACTATCAAAGTTGTCTAAGGTTATCTATGCATGAGCCTTAACAGGACTATCAAAGTTGTCTAAGGTTATCTATGCATGAGCCTTAACATGACTATCAAAGTTGTCTAAGGTTAGCTATGCATGAGTCTTAACAGGACTATCAAAGTTGTCTAAGGTTATCTATGCATGAGTCTTAACAGGACTATCAAAGTTGTCTAAGGTTATCTATGCATGAGCCTTAACAGGACTATCAAAGTTGTCTAAGGTTATCTATGCATGAGTCTTAACAGGACTATCAAAGTTGTCTAAGGTTATCTATGCATGAGCCTTAACAGGACTACCAAAGTTGTCTAAGGTTATCTATGCATGAGCCATAACAGGACTACCAAAGTTGTCTAAGGTTATCTATGCATGAGCCTTAACAGGACTATCAAAGTTGTCTAAGGTTATCTATGCATGAAAAGGGGTAGCTTTCCAAGACATTTCAAGGGAAGATTGCCGTTCTTTCAATAATAACGTGATAGAGGTCAAAATTGGTAGATATTCCTGACTAATTTTATTTTTAGAAAAATTAACGAACAAGGTCTGTGTGAACATCAGGTTTATTTTCAGATATGCATATTTATGCACAACAAATGTACTATCACCTGCGCTTGTAACATACATTAAGCTGTTAAATAAAAACCGACCCGAAAATAATACAATCTGCAATCAATATAAAATAAACTCTCCACAAAGGTTCTTGTTAAAACACAATCCACAATCAATATAAATAAGCTCTCTACAACTGCTCTTGAAAAACCATTGCTGGAGATTTTATAGACTTATTCTTATAATCTGTCTATTATGATGACAATCCTTTTTACTTACAGATGAAGTGGTAGAAAATATATATACAGTGTAGCAACATATTCAACACCCAATGTTAAAGCACTTTTTAATCTGCAAAATTAGAATATAGCCACAGCTGGAATGCTCTGCATGCATATACACATTCATCGAAAAACGTCATAGCTTTACTACCGACTACTGTGTTTATATCAACTTTAATAGAAGGCAGTTTTAGAACGATGAACAGTTATGTGTGATGTTTGAACATTTATCTAATCAATATCAGTATATTATTTGAGGGTAAAATCATACATTATGATGCCTTGATTATCTATATTTCTCTACGATTTTGTCGTTTTCTGCTCTAAATAATCCAAACAAAACAATGGTTACACGTTACAAATCAAACAGTAGAGAAGAATATCAATGCGTTTTTAGCCCTATTACATATTGATTTTTTTTCCGCTAATAAGCAGAACTATCAGTCATAGTTTTCCCTTGATTAATACAACAAATTTTGCAAGCATGTAATGAATTCAATGCAAAATGAAAAAAATATTAAAAACGCTCCACTTACCACCTCTTAACTGCTACAACTCTCGACGGAATCCTTACCTAGCTAGCTCACGTTGAATATGTTTTCAATACAATATGGTTTGAGAATTCACTTGAATTAATTGAAGTAACAGATGTACAGCATGCTGTTTTAATCCATTTATATATCGACCCGGTAACAACATAATCAGAATTTTCATATGTAACAAATAAGCAATGAAGACTCCCTTAAACTTGTTTTACTTTCACGTAATTATCATTTTTCTGCATTTCTCCCTGTAAAAGATGCGCCTTGCTTTTTATTATCAAAGCAACTGAAAGCAGTTCAACGTTGACTGAAAATTAATATTGATTATGTGTTTGATGTTTTTGTGTTAAGTTCTTTTTTCTCTGTATTATAAGTGTACTAATGTTGACATGCGTGATTTTATACACATTTAAGTTATTAAACAACTGACAAACGATAAAATAGAATCCTCGGAGAGTAGTTAACCTTCAGGCATCATTTTTATTATTTTTATAACGGTATTGTTTTATTTCTGTATGAAATTAGTGGAGTTTTGTTTTATTATAGTTATTGTTGTACTAACTGGCCATTCAAATCACGTAACGATGGTTGTCTATTATTTTGGAATTGCATAGATAGTCATACAGATTCACGTGTCGCCCGTCACCCATTAATTTTTCACAACTTAATCTTCCCTGAAATTGCATGTGCTTTAGAAGAAAATGCTTGTATGAATGATCTGTTGATGTCCCTAATATTTCTAGAGTCATTCCAATACGACTTTCAAAATTGCATGCAACTTAGATTTAAATCACAGAATTGCATAAGATTTAGGAATTGTATAACTAATTATACAGAATCCTATGTTGTCCGTCATCTATTAACTTTTGAAGACTTGTCTACTGTGAAATTACATGTGCAATAGAAGAACAAGATTTAATGTATGATTTGTTAATGGCTCAAAGAAATCCCAGAGTTATTCCAATCCGACATTCAAAACTGCATCATTATAGATTATGGTTGACTGTGATATATAATTGTCTCCTATGACTTCAATTTGTCACCTGTACCAAAACTTCGGGAAATAATTTATTGATGAACCTCAAAAGGTTTCCTCTTTTCATTATGATCAACCATCTCAATACATGTGACATATATGTAATTACATATATTTCAAAAATTACAATATGTCGACTAAAACAATACTGGACCGCTTGGAGCGACTAAAACAATACTGGACCGCTTGGATCGACTAAAACAATACTGGACCGCTTGGATCGACTAAAACAATACTGGACCGCTTGGAGCGACTAAAACAATACTGGACCGCTTGGAGCGACTAATACAATACTGGACCGCTTGGAACGACTAAAACAATACTGGATCGCTTGGATCGACTAAAACAATACTGGACCGCTTGGAGTGATGTGTTGACTAAAACAATACTGGACCGCTTGGAGCGATTAAAACAACATTGGACCGCTTGGAGCGACTAAAACAATACTGGACCACTTGGAGCGACTAAAACAATACTGGACCGCTTGGAGCGATGTGTCGACTAAAACAATACTGGACCACTTGGAGCGACTAAAACAATACTGGACCACTTGGAGCGATGTGCCGACTAAAACAATACTGGACCGCTTGGAGCGACTAAAACAATACTGGACCGCTTGGAGTGATGTGTCAACTAAAACAATACTGGACCGCTTGGAGCGTATTTCGACTAAAACAATACTGGACCGATTGGAGTGATGTGTCAACTAAAACAATACTGAACCGCTTGGAGCGATGTGTCGACCAAAACAATACTGGACCGCTTGGAGCGACTAAAACAATACTGGATCGCTTGGAGCGACTAAAACAATACTGGATCGCTTGGAGCGATGTGTCGACTAAAACAATACTGGACCGCTTGGAGCGATGTGTCCACTAAAACAATACTGGACCGCTTGGAGCGACTAAAACAATACTGGACCGCTTGGAGCGATGTGTCGACTAAAACAATACTGGACCGCTTGGAGCGACTAAAACAATACTGGACTGCTTAGAGCGACTAGAACAATACTGGACCGCTTGAAGCGACTAAAACAATACTGAACCGCTTGGAGCGAAATCTTGCAATGAAAAATAAAAGTCTGAAAATACCAAAGAGGTAATCAGTAGCCGTAGTCAATTGAAGAAAGACAAATAATAAAATGGCTAAAAGAAAACATAGAGTGATATACGAAACACAACATAGAAAACAAAAGATTGAGCAACACGAACCCAACATAAAAACGGAGTTAACCTATGTGCTACGGAAGGGTGAACGGTTACTGATCCACTTGTGTCGCCCGTCGTTATACTCTTGTTACAAACCCGGTGTCAAGTCATGGATGGGGATAGGGTGAGATTCTGCTTCTTTTTTTAAGATAAATAGAAAACGAAAGGGGGAATTTTGATTACGACAAAGGGAACATATCCGCGGTCATTTGTGACACAGATATTCTGAAATGGTTAAAAAAAAACGTCATGGTGGCGACCAAAAAACTTTCGAAAGACTGACTTCTACTTAACCACTAAAATCATTGGTTTATAAGCTTTCTTGTTAACAGTAACCCTCAATCAAGGAAATCATAATAAGAATCACAAGCTCTGGACTATCGTATCAACTGAGAGATATATATTCCATATGAAAATACTGTGGTTATGTTGCTACATATAGATGGAATGTTCACAACTGGAAAATTGAAATCATTTCTATTGTCGTAAAGTTTCGTTCTCAACCATCACTCGTAGTCATATTTTATGTGCAGGTCAAAGCGTGAAGCAGAACTAGTTATATCTCTGGTATCACTTATATCAAGCTCAATAGAATGGGAGAGATGCGATCGAAAATGGAAGTAGAAACGGTTGTCACATTCTAAGTTCGTATTTTCATGTATGCACAGATAAAAAAAGAAGAGACCTTGTGGAATTTTAGATATCGGTTTTTGAAGAGAAAATAATTATCAGTTTTTTCTTTTGATGTGAAAGTGATTACTTCGATTTGTCACCAATGCTTCACTAGTTTCAGAAAACGCCCTAGTGTATCTGTTAAGCTATTAATGTTGGGTTTTTCTATATCCTCTATCCAAACGAGAGAGAAAAAAAAACACGATTGATACGACTTGTGGAATAATGTTTACATTCGTGTCGGGTGCTGTTATATCAGCAGATTCAATCAAATAAATTGATTAAAATGATGCGGTGACAAGTATTTTTAATCAAATAAAAGCAATTTTTTATTTATAGAAAAAAACTAGTATTACTGTGAGCACAGCTCACTAAGATATACCCCCGCTCCCCACATCTGTCCAACCTATTTCCATAACCAAAACATTACTGATTGTTCCGACCAAAAATGAAAGGGACCCTCCTCTCTTCACCGGTAAACTGCTTATAAAATTTCAAGTTATCATACGACATAGGGTAAAAATCCTATTTTCCGTCATATCAAGTCCAATAACTCTGGAACGGCAAAAGTGAAAATCGTCAAAAATGAAAGGGATCCTCCTCTCTTCACCGGTAAGCTGCTGATAAAATTTCAAGTTATCATACGACATAGGGTAAAAATCCTATTTTCCGTCATATCAAGTCCAATAACTCTGGAACGGCAAAAGTGAAAATCGTCAAAAATGAAAGGGATCCTCCTCTCTTCACCAGTAAGCTGGTGATAAAATTTCAAAACATTCTGAGAAACACTACTCAAGTTATCATACGACATAGGGTAAAAATCCTATTTTCCGTCATATCAAGTCCAATAACTCTGGAACGGCAAAAGTGAAAAAAATCGTCAAAAATGAAGGGGATCCTCCTCTCTTCACCGGTAAGCTGCTGATAAAATTTCAAAACATTCTGAGAAACACTACTCAAGTTATCATACGACATAGGGTAAAAATCCTATTTTCTGTCATATCAAGTCCAATAACTCTGGAACGGCAAAAGTGAAAATCGTCAAAAATGAAAAGGATCCTCCTCTCTTCACCAGTAAGCAGCTGATAAAATTTTAAAATATTCTAAGAAACACAACTCAAGTTATCGTACGACATAGGATTTTCTACAAACGGACGGACAGACGGACGGACGGATAGACGGACGGACATGGTGAAACCAATATACCCCCTACAACTTCGTTGCGGGAGGTATAACAACCATTCAATTATTGTGGGATATAAACATTTCATTTCTTCAGTATAGGACCGCTATAATTGCTATCATTTCGATTTAATAACGTTTTATTTAGTACAGACGACATATAACAGATATTTTCTATTTCAATTATTTCTCTTTAATTTGCTACTGTTCGTTGTCTACTCTTCTGTCTTTGGAGTTATAATTGTTTTACGACAAGTGAGCAATTTTTTAGCTATAACATGGCGTGGAATGTACAAAATCTATAGCATCGACCATTTTATTTAATAAATAAACGTTAGAGAATACCGAAGGGGCAATCAAAAATGGAGAATGCAGACAAACTGGCAACAAAGGGGACACACAAAACAAAAACACAACACAATATGCGTTGGACACCACAAATAAGTTAATAAGACATAAGCCCTCCTACAAACAACTTGCTTTGAGTTCTGTTCATATAATTATATAACTTGCATAAAATAACAAACAATTCATATTACATGGGTGTATTTATCGTTTAAAAGCAAAACCTCAATCGGTAAATGATATCAATATGGACTAATAAATTATTTGGTTTGAATTTTTTTTTTCTTGTGTCTTATGAAATAAGACATACCAAGACACATATTCTACCGTGTCTTAGAGAGTAGTCACTTCACTACAAGCATTGACTGACTATTTTTGTACTGTCCAGGTTTATATGCTGTCGAAATTTCTTTAAAAGTATCTTTTTTACTTTTAGTTAAAATGAATGTGTTGATTCAAACCAAAATCATCGGCTTATATTAGTTGCTTATCTCACATAAACGCTGGAGACGTATTTTGTCATAGTAATCAGTCGCATTAAGTCAGAGTTATCAATCTGGATGTTGTACTTCGGAATGCCTCTAATGATTACTTAGACTGCTTCGCTAATCTTCATTTTATTCTATTTTTTGCATACGCAATATATAATAATGGTCTAGTTATAGTCCAATTAATAATGTAGTGTGGAGATAAACGCATTCGTGTACTCATGTCCAGTATGGCGTTTTTATTAAGCAATAATACTTAAGGATAAACAATGAGTACCTTATTTATGAATGAGCCTTCTTGAGTTTTTGCTTTTTGTCCTAAAACATAATCAAGACATCAGAATATGGTATATAATCGAAGTTCTTTGAAAACTAAACAAACTGATACTTTTTTTTTTCATCTAAAACCAGTTAAAGTAATAATTATGTTTCTTCTTCATAACTTGAAAAGATCATTATTATATGTCACTTTAAAGCAAAAACAAATCGTTCCAAATAATTAAAACTACTTTTATTAAATAAAAATGTTGCTGATCGACTGACCTTAGCTTTTTGCACAAAGTTAAGCTTGTAACACCATTACAATACAAATAGTTTGTCAATTCCACAATAGAGTTATCTCTCTTTATTCGTGATAGAGAAAGTCGACTTGTTATATAACAATTTTACAAGTGTCAATTCATTTATCGAGGTTAAAAAAAGACTTCCACGATCACAAATGTGAAAGAATGGCATCAAAGGTAATACACGTACCTAGCTCGAATATAAGAGACTTTTCATAACTTTAGTTATTGATCGTAAACATCATTAGCTTAATGGCCCATGATGCTACTTAATTATCCTCATGTTATGACCACTGCTTATAATTGTAAATAATTTACTGGAAAAGTAAACCGCCCTAGGCATTGATATATTAACTGAAGCCAGATCATTTTAACATTTTCTTCTTTTAGCTTACAAGATATACATTTTACAAGTGTCAATTCATTTATCGAGGTAAAAAAAAGACTTCCACGATCCACAAATGTGACAGAATGGCATCAAAGGTAATACATGTACCTAGCTCGAATATAAGAGACAATAAATACATGTTCCTTTTCATAACTTTAGTTATTGATCGTAAACATCATTAGCTTAATGGCCCATGATGCTACTTAATTATCCTCATGTTATGACCACTGCTTATAATTGTAAGTAATTTACTGGAAAAGTAAACTGCCCTAGGCATTGATATATTAACTGAAACCAGATCATTTTAACATTTTCTTCTTTTAGCTTACAAGATATACATTTATTAGAAAACAAATACCAGTGTATTCACAAATTCTACAGTTGTGATTCATGAACGAGTGAATATATACAGAAATATGTTATCGTTTTGATAAAAACAATTCACTCGAACATCATATATATGTAAGTAAGTAACAAGCCAAAAATAAAAGATAAACTTGTATTTGTATGATAGTTATAGAAAGCTATGTGAATTCATTTTCTTTTGGTAATAGTTTGATTACTAATTCTCTCATTGGGTAATATTTCACTGTGTTAAGGATCTGTGATATTCATAAGTAAATATCAACACATAATTCATGGCTAATGTTCATTTTTCTTCTGTGTTTAATTTTGTTTTGATAATTGCTAATCAAAAAGGAATGTCTTACCACCACTGGATTGAAGCTTTTCATAAAGACTTCCCGACCCATTACATGTTTACTCGTGAATTATCACACACAAAAAATAAATAAATGTGCCATACAATGTACATACCTCATTACACGTCGTGTCATTGGTCTCCATGTTAATTGTTGTAGAGAATACACACACTACTAATAATAATAATAGAACTTGAACAGTCACCATAACCAACACATCTTCACTAAACTGTAATATCAAATAAATATAAGTCACAGTGTGTAGAGTTTATCTATAATTTCTTCATCTGTGTAGATTAAAGGAACATTTTATTACTTAGAAAGAAAACGAAAATTATCTTGTTTCAAATAGAACATGAACAGTGACCATAAACAATACATCTTCACCAAATTATAATAACAAGTAAATATAAGAGTTTATCTATAATTTCTTCATCTGTGTAGATTAAAGGAACATTTGTATTACAGAGAGAGAAAAGGAAAATTATCTTGTTTCATGGTGTAGTATAATAATGTAGAATTTCTCTCAATTAGAAATAATTGTATGAAACATTGGTTAAAGTGTCTATAATTAAATATAATTTCTCATCCTGTTAGGGTAAAACACAAGCCAATTATAGGTAATTTTGTTTACCGTTTATATTTCTATTACTCGCCCAACACTTGATCTCTACATATTTCATCCCATTTTTAATCAATTTGTTTTCTCTTCAGAAAGTAAAAATACATTCGTGATAAAGATTTCTTCTCAACGAATTTCAAAGACCATTCTTTTAAGTTTTTTGTTTTTATATGTCTTCTTTTTAAATAAACGTTAGAGAAAAGCGAAGGGGCAATCAAGAATGGACAATTCAGAGAAACGGCCAACATTGGGTACATAAGCCACTTGTGTATGTGCGGTCGATGCCAATTATTTATGCACCCCTGGCAAGTGCTGTTAGTTTTCTATATCCTCTATCCAAACGAGAGGAAAAAAGTCATGATTAACACTCGTGTCAGGTGTTTTATATATCCATGCTATTTTTCTTTGATAATCACACACGACAAAAGTATGGAATCAATTTAAATCTAAATCATCTATGAATAATTAATTGTTGATTGTTCAACGCCAGGTGACACAAATTCAATCCAATTCAGTACGAAAATTAAAAAACCCACAGAAATGAGGGCAGAATTGGACAAGTGAAACGACTTTTGACTGACTATAACTGACTAACTATAACTCTAGAAAGGTTTAGAGAGTTAGACTGACTATAACACTAGAAAGGTTTAGAGAGTTAGACTGACTATAACACTAGAAAGGTTTAGAGAGTTAGACTGACTATAACACTAGAAAGGCTTAGAGAGTTAGACTGACTATAACACTAGAAAGGTTTAGAGAGTTAGACTGACTATAACACTAGAAAGGTTTAGATAGTTAGACTGACTATTACACTAGAAAGGTTTTAGAGAGTTAGACTGACTATTACACTAGAAAGGTTTAGAGAGTTAAACTGACTATAACACTAGAAAGGTTTAGAGAGTTAGACTGACTATAACACTAGAAAGGTTTAGAGAGTTAGACTGACTATAACACTAGAAAGGTTTAGAGAGTTAGACTGACTATAACACTAGAAAGGTTTAGAGAGTTAGACTGACTATAACACTAGAAAGGTTTAGAGAGTTAGACTGACTATAACACTAGAAAGGCTTAGAGAGTTCGACTAACTATAACACTAGAAAGGTTTAGAGAGTTAGAGTGACTATAACACTAGAAAGGTTTAGAGTTAGACTAACTATAACATTAGAAAGGCTTAGAGAGTTAGACTAACTATAACACTAAAAAGGTTTAGAGAGTTAGACTGACAATAACACTAGAAAGGTTTAGAGAGTTAGACTGACTATAACATTAGAAAGGTTTAGAGAGTTAGACTGACTATAACACTAGAAAGGTTTAGAGAGTTAGACTAACTATAACACTAAAAAGGTTTAGAGAGTTAGACTGACAATAACACTAGAAAGGTTTAGAGAGTTAGACTGACTATAACATTAGAAAGGTTTAGAGAGTTAGACTGACTATAACACTAGAAAGGTTTAGAGAGTTAGACTGACTATAACTAGAAAGGTTTAGAGTTAGAATGACTATAACACTAGAAAGGTTTAGAGAGTTAGACTGACTATAACACTAGAAAGGTTTAGAGAGTTAGACTGACTATAACACTAGACAGGTTTAGAGAGTTAGACTGACTATAACACAAGAAAGGTTTAGAGAGTTAGACTGACTACTACACTAGAAAGGTTTTAGAGAGTTAGACTGACTATAACACTAGAAAGGTTTAGAGAGTTAGACTGACTATAACACTAGAAAGGTTTAGAGAGTTAGACTGACTATAACTAGAAAGGTTTAGAATTAGAATGACTATAACACTAGAAAGGTTTAGAGAGTTAGACTGACTATAACACTAGAAAGATTTAGAGAGTTAGACTGACTATAACACTAGACAGGTTTAGAGAGTTAGACTGACTATAACACTAGAAAGGTTTAGAGAGTTAGACTGACTATTACACTAGAAAGGTTTTAGAGAGTTAGACTGACTATAACACTAGAAAGGTTTAGAGAGTTAGACTGACTATAACACTAGAAAGGTTTAGAGAGTTAGACTGACTATTACACTAGAAAAGATTAGAGTTAGACTGACTATAACACTAGAAAGGTTTAGAGTTAGACTGACTATAACACTAGAAAGGTTTAGAGAGTTAGACTGACTATAACAATAGAAAGGTTTAGAGAGCTAGACTGATTATAACTCTAGAAAGGTTTAGATAGTTAGACTGACTATAACACTAGAAAGGTTTAGAGAGTTAGACTGACTATAACACTAGAAAGGCTTTGAGAGTTAGACTGACAATAACACTAGAAAGGTTTAGAGAGTTAGACTGACTATTACACTAGAAAGGTTTTAGAGAGTTAGACTGATTATAACACTAGAAAGGTTTAGAGAGTTAGACTGACTATAACACTAGAAAGGTTTAGAGAGTTAGACTGACTATTACACTAGAAAAGATTAGAGTTAGACTGACTATAACACTAGAAAGGTTTAGAGTTAGAGTGACTATAACACTAGAAAGGTTTAGAGAGTTAGACTGACTATAACACTAGAAAGGTTTAGAGAGTTAGACTGATTATAACTCTAGAAAGGTTTAGATAGTTAGACTGACTATAACACTAGAAAGGTTTAGAGAGTTAGACTGACAATAACACTAGAAAGGTTTAGAGAGTTAGACTGACTATAACACTAGAAAGGTTTAGAGAGTTAGACTGACTATAACACTAGAAAGGCTTAGAGAGTTAGACTGACTATAACGCTAGAAAGGTTTAGAGAGTTAGACTGACTTTAACACTAGAAAGGTTTAGAGAGTTAGACTGACTATAACATTAGAAAGGTTTAGAGAGTTAGACTGACTATAACACTAGAAAGGTTTAGAGAGTTAGACTGACTATAACACTAGAAAGGTTTAGAGAGTTAGACTAACTATAACACTAGAAAGGTTTAGAGAGTTAGACTGACTATAACTAGAAAGGTTTAGAGTTAGAATGACTATAACACTAGAAAGGTTTAGAGAGTTAGACTGACTATAACACTAGAAAGGTTTAGAGAGTTAGACTGACTATAACACTAGAAAGGTTTAGAGAGTTAGACTGACTATAACACTAGAAAGGTTTAGAGAGTTAGACTGACTATAACACTAGAAAGGTTTAGAGAGTTAGACTGACTATTACACTAGAAAGGTTTTATAGAGAGTTAGACTGACTATAACACTAGAAAGGTTTAGAGAGTTAGACTGACTATAACACTAGAAAGGTTTAGAGAGTTAGACTGACTATTACACTAGAAAGGATTAGAGTTAGACTGCCTATAACACTAGAAAGGTTTAGAATTAGACTGACTATAACACTAGAAAGGTTTAGAGAGTTAGACTGACTATAACACTAGAAAGGTTTAGAGAGTTACACTGATTATAACTCTAGAAAGGTTTAGATAGTTAGACTGACTATAACACTAGAAAGGTTTAGAGAGTTAGACCGACTATAACACTAGAAAGGTTTAGAGTTAGACTGACTATAACACTAGAAAGGTTTTACTATAACACTAGAAAGGTTTTACTATAACACTAGAAAGGTTTAGAGAGTTAGACTGACTATAACATTAGAAAGGTTTAGAGAGTTAGACTGACTATTACATTAGAAAGGTTTAGAGAGTTAGACTGACTATAACACTAGAAAGGTTTAGAGAGTTAGACTGACTATAACACTAGAAAGGTTTAGAGAGTTAGACTGACTATAACATTAGAAAGGTTTAGAGAGTTAGACTGACTATAACACTAGAAAGGTTTAGAGAGTTAGACTGACTATAACACTAGAAAGGTTTAGAGAGTTAGACTAACTATAACACTAAAAAGGTTTAGAGAGTTAGACTGACTATAACTAGAAAGGTTTAGAGTTAGAATGACTATAACACTAGAAAGGTTTAGAGAGTTAGACTGACTATAACACTAGAAAGGTTTAGAGAGTTAGACTGACTATAACACTAGACAGGTTTAGAGAGTTAGACTGACTATAACACTAGAAAGGTTTAGAGAGTTAGACTGACTATAACACTAGAAAGGTTTAGAGAGTTAGACTGACTATTACACTAGAAAGGTTTTAGAGAGTTAGACTGACTATAACACTAGAAAGGTTTAGAGAGTTAGACTGACTATCACACTAGAAAGGATTAGAGTTAGACTGACTATAACACTAGAAAGGTTTAGAGTTAGACTGACTATAACACTAGAAAGGTTTAGAGAGCTAGACTGACTATAACACTAGAGAGGTTTAGAGAGTTAGAATGACTATAACACTAGAAAGGTTTAAAGAGTTAGACTGACTATAACTAGAAAGGTTTAGAGTTAGAATGACTATAACACTAGAAAGGTTTAGAGAGTTAGACTGACTATAACACTAGAAAGGTTTAGAGAGTTAGACTGACTATAACACTAGAAAGGTTTAGAGAGTTAGACTGACTATTACACTAGAAAGGTTTTAGAGAGTTAGACTGACTATAACACTAGAAAGGTTTAGAGAGTTAGACTGACTATTACACTAGAAAGGATTAGAGTTAGACTGACTATAACACTAGAAAGGTTTAGAGTTAGACTGACTATAACACTAGAAAGGTTTAGAGAGCTAGACTGACTATAACACTAGAAAGATTTAGAGAGTTAGAATGACTATAACTCTAGAAAGGTTTAGAGAGTTAGACTGACTATAACACTAGAAAGGTTGAGAGAGTTAGACTGACTATGACACTAGAAATGTTTAGAGAGTTAGACCGACTATAACACTAGAAAGGTTTAGAGTTAGACTGACTATAACACTAGAAAGGTTTAGAGAGTTAGACTGACTATAACACTAGAAAGGTTTAGAGAGTTAGACTGACTATAACACTAGAAAGGTTTAGAGTTAGACTGACTATAACACTAGAAAGGTTTAGAGAGTTAGACTGACTATAACACTAGAAAGGTTTAGAGAGTTAGACTGACTATAACTCTAGAAAGGTTGAGAGAGTTAGACTGACTATGACACTAGAAATGTTTAGAGAGTTAGACTGACTATAACACTAGAAGGGTTTAGAGTTAGACTTACTATAACACTAGAAAGGTTTTACTATAACAGTAGAAAGGTTTTACTATAACACTAGAAAGGTTTAGAGAGTTAGACTGACTATAACACTAGAAAGGTTTAGAGAGTTAGACTGACTATAACACTAGAAAGGTTTAGAGAGTTAGACTGACTATAACTAGAAAGGTTTAGAATTAGAATGACTATAACACTAGAAAGGTTTAGAGAGTTAGACTGACTATAACACTAGAAAGATTTAGAGAGTTAGACTGACTATAACACTAGACAGGTTTAGAGAGTTAGACTGACTATAACACTAGAAAGGTTTAGAGAGTTAGACTGACTATTACACTAGAAAGGTTTTAGAGAGTTAGACTGACTATAACACTAGAAAGGTTTAGAGAGTTAGACTGACTATAACACTAGAAAGGTTTAGAGAGTTAGACTGACTATTACACTAGAAAAGATTAGAGTTCGACTGACTATAACACTAGAAAGGTTTAGAGTTAGACTGACTATAACACTAGAAAGGTTTAGAGAGTTAGACTGACTATAACAATAGAAAGGTTTAGAGAGCTAGACTGATTATAACTCTAGAAAGGTTTAGATAGTTAGACTGACTATAACACTAGAAAGGTTTAGAGAGTTAGACTGACTATAACACTAGAAAGGCTTTGAGAGTTAGACTGACAATAACACTAGAAAGGTTTAGAGAGTTAGACTGACTATTACACTAGAAAGGTTTTAGAGAGTTAGACTGATTATAACACTAGAAAGGTTTAGAGATTTAGACTGACTATAACACTAGAAAGGTTTAGAGAGTTAGACTGACTATTACACTAGAAAAGATTAGAGTTAGACTGACTATAACACTAGAAAGGTTTAGAGTTAGACTGACTATAACACTAGAAAGGTTTAGAGAGTTAGACTGACTATAACACTAGAAAGGTTTAGAGAGTTAGACTAATTATAACTCTAGAAAGGTTTAGATAGTTAGACTGACTATAACACTAGAAAGGTTTAGAGAGTTAGACTGACTATAACACTAGAAAGGTTTAGAGAGTTAGACTGACTATAACACTAGAAAGGTTTAGAGAGTTAGACTGACTATAACACTAGAAAGGCTTAGAGAGTTAGACTGACTATAACACTAGAAAGGTTTAGAGAGTTAGACTGACTTTAACACTAGAAAGGTTTAGAGAGTTAGACTGACTATAACATTAGAAAGGTTTAGAGAGTTAGACTGACTATAACACTAGAAAGGTTTAGAGAGTTAGACTGACTATAACACTAGAAAGGTTTAGAGAGTTAGACTAACTATAACACTAGAAAGGTTTAGAGAGTTAGACTGACTATAACTAGAAAGGTTTAGAGTTAGAATGACTATAACACTAGAAAGGTTTAGAGAGTTAGACTGACTATAACACTAGAAAGGTTTAGAGAGTTAGACTGACTATAACACTAGAAAGGTTTAGAGAGTTAGACTGACTATAACACTAGAAAGGTTTAGAGAGTTAGACTGACTATAACACTAGAAAGGTTTAGAGAGCTAGACTGACTATTACACTAGAAAGGTTTTATAGAGAGTTAGACTGACTATAACACTAGAAAGGTTTAGAGAGTTAGACTGACTATAACACTAGAAAGGTTTAGAGAGTTAGACTGACTATTACACTAGAAAGGATTAGAGTTAGACTGCCTATAACACTAGAAAGGTTTAGAGTTAGACTGACTATAACACTAGAAAGGTTTAGAGAGTTAGACTGACTATAACACTAGAAAGGTTTAGAGAGTTAGACTGATTATAACTCTAGAAAGATTTAGAGAGTTAGACCGACTATAACACTAGAAAGGTTTAGAGTTAGACTGACTATAACACTAGAAAGGTTTTACTATAACACTAGAAAGGTTTAGAGAGTTAGACTGACTATAACATTAGAAAGGTTTAGAGAGTTAGACTGACTATTACATTAGAAAGGTTTAGAGAGTTAGACTGACTATAACACTAGAAAGGTTTAGAGAGTTAGACTGACTATAACACTAGACAGGTTTAGAGAGTTAGACTGACTATAACACTAGAAAGGTTTAGAGAGTTAGACTGACTATAACACTAGAAAGGTTTAGAGAGTTAGACTGACTATTACACTAGAAAGGTTTTAGAGAGTTAGACTGACTATAACACTAGAAAGGTTTAGAGAGTTAGACTGACTATCACACTAGAAAGGATTAGAGTTAGACTGACTATAACACTAGAAAGGTTTAGAGTTAGACTGACTATAACACTAGAAAGGTTTAGAGAGCTAGACTGACTATAACACTAGAGAGGTTTAGAGAGTTAGAATGACTATAACACTAGAAAGGTTTAAAGAGTTAGACTGACTATAACTAGAAAGGTTTAGAGTTAGAATGACTATAACACTAGAAAGGTTTAGAGAGTTAGACTGACTATAACACTAGAAAGGTTTAGAGAGTTAGACTGACTATAACACTAGAAAGGTTTAGAGAGTTAGACTGACTATTACACTAGAAAGGTTTTAGAGAGTTAGACTGACTATAACACTAGAAAGGTTTAGAGAGTTAGACTGACTATTACACTAGAAAGGATTAGAGTTAGACTGCCTATAACACTAGAAAGGTTTAGAGTTAGACTGACTATAACACTAGAAAGGTTTAGAGAGCTAGACTGACTATAACACTAGAAAGATTTAGAGAGTTAGAATGACTATAACTCTAGAAAGGTTTAGATAGTTAGACTGACTATAACACTAGAAAGGTTTAGAGAGTTAGACCGACTATAACACTAGAAAGGTTTAGAGTTAGACTGACTATAACACTAGAAAGGTTTAGAGAGTTAGACTGACTATAACACTAGAAAGGTTTAGAGAGTTAGACTGACTATAACACTAGAAAGGTTTAGAGTTAGACTGACTATAACACTAGAAAGGTTTAGAGTTAGACTGACTATAACACTAGAAAGGTTTAGAGAGTTAGACTGACTATAACACTAGAAAGGTTTAGAGAGTTAGACTGACTATAACTCTAGAAAGGTTGAGAGAGTTAGACTGACTATGACACTAGAAATGTTTAGAGAGTTAGACTGACTATAACACTAGAAGGGTTTAGAGTTAGACTGACTATAACACTAGAAAGGTTTTACTATAACAGTAGAAAGGTTTTACTATAACACTAGAAAGGTTTAGAGAGTTAGACTGACTATAACACTAGAAAGGTTTAGAGAGTTAGACTGACTATAACACTAGAAAGGTTTAGAGAGTTAGAGTGACTATAACACTAGAAAGGTTTAGAGTTAGACTGACTATAACACTAGACAGGTTTAGAGAGTTAGACTGACTATAACACTAGAAAGGTTTTACTATAACATTAGAAAGGTTTTACTATAACACTAGAAAGTTTTTACTATAACACTAGAAAGGTTTAGAGAGTTAGACTGACTATAACATTAGAAAGGTTTAGAGAGTTAGACTGACTATTACACTAGAAAGGTTTAGAGAGTTAGACTGACTATAACATTAGAAAGGTTTAGAGAGTTAGACTGACTATATCACTAGAAAGGTTTAGAGTGTTAGACTGACTATAACACTAGAAAGGTTTAGAGAGTTAGACTGACTATAACACTAGAAAGGTTTAGAGAGTTAGACTGACTATAACACTAGAAAGGTTTAGAGAGTTAGACTGACTATAACCCTAGAAAGGTTGAGAGAGTTAGACTGACTATGACACTAGAAAGGTTTAGAGAGTTAGACTGACTATAACACTAGAAAGGTTTAGAGTTAGACTGACTATAACACTAGACAGGTTTAGAGAGTTAGACTGACTATAACACTAGAAAGGTTTAGAGAGTTAGGTAGGAAAGACAAAATAGCCTTTTGAGCGACCACAATTAGCCTACTCTCTTCCTATATCAGAAACGCGTCATGTGTACGAAATTAGATATCTACGTTTTTATTACTATCACTGGGTCGATACCTCTGATGGTGGACTATTATGCCACGACGGTAGCATCCGCCCAGTAGTCAGCGTTTCGGCACTGACATGGTTTATTAGATACACTTATGTTTCGAATTTACAGTTCCTAAATAATGTAATTGTTTAAAACTAAGGTTCTCCTTCCTCAGACATAGGCGACCTTAGCCTATTTTAGATAACACGCTTAGGATCTTTGATTTACTTGCTTCTACATACTTTTAAATTATTTGGCTTTCCAACCTTTTGACTATGAGCGTACTTGATGAAGGTTATTTTAGAAACGTGTCGTGTGCACTAAATTAGATATCTACATTTTTATTGCTATAAAGGTTATCTTACACGTGTTGGAGCGTGGCACCCTCCAAACACAGTACACACTAGTGTCCACGATCAGTCTTTCTATATTATGACATGGCAATCCCCCATCGAGAGGGCATCCCTTATCCAACAGTTTATCTGGGACGTCATCAATACCCAGTTTAACTAGAACTGTGAGTGATCTCACTGAGTGATACCCCCCCCCCCCCCCCCTCCCCCCCCCCCCCGCTTGCAATATTATGATGTTCAAACTTTGGAATACAGGTATATTAGCAAGTTACCTATGAAAAATGAACGGATATGGAGTTATGTCAAGGAGACAACATCCCATCTCCAAAATAAACTAACCAAGAACATACATCTAGGGGTCGTCACAAGTACACGACCCCCCTTTTCGTGAAAGTATAAGTTGAATTATCTCCCCTTCTAAATTTTAGACAGCAACGGTATTCCTTCATGCACATCTGCAGGTTGTGTACTACAACTGTGTAAAGTTTCACAAAGATTCAATAAGCAGTTTAGTAGGAGTTGCGCTTACAAGGTACATGCCCCCCCCCCCCTTTTCGTGAAAGTACAAGTTGAATTATCTCCCCTTTTAAATTTTGGACAGCAACCATATTCCTTCATGCACGTCTGCAGGTAGTGTACTACAACTGTGTAAAGTTTCACAAAACTCCAATATGCCGTTTAGTAGGAGTTGCGCTTACAAGGTACATGTCCCCCCTTTTCGTGAAAGTATAAGTTGAATTATTTCCCCTTTTAAATTTTGGACAGCAACCATATTCCTTCATGCACATCTGCAGGTAGTGTACTACAAATGTGTAAAGTTTCATAAAAATCCAATAAGCGGTTTAGGAGGAGTTGCGCTTACAAGGTACATGGACGGACGGACAGGGTGATTCCTATATACCCCCCCCCCCCCCAAAAAAAAAAATTTGTTTGCGGGGTGTATAAATAATCTGAATATGTTGAATCGAAAACTTTGCTTAAAAGAATTAAACGGACTCTATGCATAATGATTTATTTGATTTGGTCTCGTAAATAAAACAAAAAAGCTGCCAGGTTATACAATACAAACTAAAAATACCTTTGCTGATCATATATGAAATTCAATGTACAGAACATGTTATGAATAAATTTGCTTAAAATAAATTTGTCATATCAATAATTACATTGTGTACCTTACCTCAAAATTCGGTCGTGTTTCAGATTTTTCTAGTATTACGTCTGTCTATTTTTGTCCTCTGTAACGAAGGTGCACACATGAAGTATGTTTCTGTAATAAAAATAACCACAAGAAGACTCCATTTTAAAATAATGCATTTACAAGTTGTCAAACTATGTAACAAAAGGATGATTAGCGTTATCGTGCAATGTGTTGCTTAATAATAAAAAAATATATATAAAATGACACTCCGGAGGCTTAGAAATAAAGTGTAGCGTATCATTTTACATACGGTAAACAAATTATGCACAACTCTTTTATGAATCAGTATATTATACAAGTTGTATCTATCAACGATATCGCTTGTTATCTTACCAGGAAAGAAGAAATTTTTATTTATCAGGTGAAATGCACGATTTGTAGGTTTATGATCCAGGAGGTGATTTTTATTCGTCAAAGTTTTTTTTTAATCCGGGTCGTTTCGCGCCGAATCCCGTTCACCCCGTGAGTCGTTTCCCCCCTATTCCCGTTCGCCCGGGGTCGTTTCGCCCTCATTTATTAATAGTGCTTTAAAAAATGAAATATGGAAAATACCATTGCAAATATTCGTATTTTGGATGTTGTACGGCTTGTTCATGGGTACTTCTTCATAATTAACATGCTTTCTTGACGTGTTTAATATTATATATGGCTTCACTTTCTTTGTTTGACACCTGATTAAATGTGTAAAATTTCTTTGAACAATACAGTAATAGATTAGTATGTATGTATTGTTTGTTCTGCATGGCTTCAAATTAGTTGTTGACACCTATCAGTTATTTTTATTGTTCAAAATCACTTCATTAGGTCAATGGTTATCATATCTGTATTTCAGAGCATGAATAATATCTTTTTACATCTTATTTTTATTTTATTTTTTTTCACTTCTTTCTGTCTTTCTTTTGTCGTTTCATTTTGTATATGTGTGTTTGTATTGATTACAGCTATTTTCAAGGTTTTACCAGAAATAGCATGAATAGCAGTGTTTCACCATAGGCAGACCTGATATTGTCTTTTTTTTTCGGTTGTACAGGGCTCGAAAAATTCTTTAGGGTAGTAACTAAAAAAAAAATTGGAAGCACAAATATGGCCAAAAAAATTTTTTTTTCTAAAAAAAAGCATTTAGGTTTTTAATATTTTTTTTATATCATATAACAACTTTATAATAAATAAAAAAAACAGGTCATACACTAGCACAACTCACAAATACTTTAGCAAGCACTAATACAAAGCAAAGCACACACAACAAAGTCTTTTTACATGTTGTCTAGAACCAGCACAACTCACAAATACTTCAACAAGCACAAATACAAAGTCTTTATATGTCCGGAACCCCGTACAGATGACTGACAGTCTTCAGGAAGTTGGACGTGGTTATGTCATTTGCTTCGTACTTGGACCAGGCATCTTCGAGACGTTGTTGCAGCGGGGTCATCCCAAAATGTTTTCTGGTAAATTTTGGCTAATTAGACCTTTTTTCCCAAAATGTATACTCCCTGATTAAAAGTTATTCCCAAATTGTCTACAGGTAATTTTCTTATGTTACTTAAAATATTTCATGAGTTGCTGTATTAAGTACCATGATATAGCTGTGCAAAATGATGAAAAGTACACCAAATAGGCAGTATAATAGTACAATGAAAATAAAACATCACATGGTTACCTCAGTTTTATTACAAATATTTCTTATTCATATAGCTTTACATGTAATGATATTTAAGTCAGAACAATCATATTCATTAACAAAAAGGTTGCACTATTTCAAAAAATGTCCTAAAAATTAAATATGCATGATTAAATAAGTATTGTAACATATAAAAAAAAAATCAAAATCTTTTTAGACATTTTGGGAAAAACCTAATACAGTACAGTTCGTTTATAGCGAAGTCCACGGGACTCTCGATCTTATTTCGTTATAGGCATCGTTCCTTATAAGAGAAACAATGTACAGTCAAACTTGTCTTAGCGACCCCCTCCGTATAATAAGTTGGATAATAAATAAACGAACACAGTCCCGACTTAAAATAAATTACATTTTATTTCCGTTTTGCCCAGCTGATGCAGCGATTGTTGCCACTATTTGCCACTATTAGCCGATATTTGCATGATCTACTGACACCTCACTCCCAAATGTACATGTTTACAAAGTCCCTACCTGTTACTAGTTCATAATTATAATATAGATTTTTCATATTAAATGAAGTCACGATTAGCGTTATTTTGTAAGACCGCCATTGTTTTACAGGTAAGTTGTACACGTGTTGATTTATTATTGTTGTTTTATTTTTGTTTTTGTTTTTTATTGATTTCTTATTTATATAAAATATTTAAAACTGCTTACTATAGAAAATACCATTTTAATCTTTAACTTTTATAAATAAATAATCGTGTTTTTGAAAAGTATTGAATTATGAAGTACTGGTTCCCAGTAACAACATGTATTCTGCAGTAGACATTTTGGGAGAGAAAACAGTAGACATTTTGGGCATGGACCGTTGCAGCACTGTGTAACGGCGATCTGTGTCCCGGTTCAGGTCTTCAGCAACCACACTTGCGTATATCAGTTGCGCCTCTCTTCTGAATTTGGGGATTAACTTGTATATACCGACACCTTTCAATAGTTTTGAAACTCATGGTCATTGATAGTTATTTTTTATTTATTTTTATTCTATTTAATTCTCCGTTGTTTATCATATTTTCTTATTTAATTTTTTTTATGTTATTATTTTTTTTGTATACAACTAATAAATAAATAATTACCAAAAAATTGTCGAAAAAGACTTCATCTATTATTATATAACAGCGATTAAGTGGGGCGAATCGACTCACTTTCCGGGGCGAACAGGTAATCGGGGCGCAACGACCCGGTTCGTTTTTTTTTTTATTTAGATTACATTTCAGCGGTATACATTATAAATCCTGAACAAACTAAAAAATACAACGAACCTCTTTCAGTGTCGATGTTATTTGAATCCATATTACATTACAATAGAATACACTATTTTTTTTACAATCAATAAAGGGCCTAGAAAGGGACATGAATATTAATTGTTAAATGTTTTTACGGATCAAATCTGTTTTTAATGGATGTTATGAGGACATGATATGCACAAGGTACTACAATTATAAAATTTGAATTAAAAGAAAATAACTTTCAAACAGACAGGAAAAAAGTTAATCCATATACATTTCTAAAGATATAAATATTGTCTCTGTCTATAGTTTCCCCCGATTTTTTGTGTTTTTTTTTTTTTTTTTGGTCTTTGTATTGTCTGTCTGAATATCCGTTTAGTATCTTCAAACTTTTCTTGTATATATTATTCCATATTTATAAAATAATAGGAAATCAAATTTTCCCTTTGATGTTCACTATAAAATTCACACTGGCCTTCCATAAACACATTCGACATTCTTCTATCATCAAGAGGTCCATGTTGGAATATAAACATTATCAACAACGTATATTTATCCTATATGTAAAGATAAAACATGAACTAATAAATTAACACGAACTGAAGAAAAAACCAAACAAAAACAAAATTACTTACATGAACACAATGATGCAACATAGATTTCTATGTAACTTGATCAATTATGATCAATAGGTTATTAATAACAACAAGTACAATGTAATACTAATCAATAAAAAACATGTGGATATAATGTATATTGTTGTTCAAGAAGGTGTCTGGAAAAGATATCACCTTCGATTAAATATATAATCGTACACGTAACCATAAACTTACCATACAATGTTGTGAAATAAACATCTCTTTGTGTTCTTTTGATATCCCTTTTTTGTATTTCATACAAAGGCAGTGAAAAAAGATATTCATACAAATTCACAAAGAAAAAAAGTTTAACGTGACCAGTGTGTCCTGCTGGGTGGATGCTATTTATAACTCAAATACCAGTAATTAATAACTAATAATCAATATCGAGCGACAGAATTGATATAACAACATTGATTTCAATTAAGATAAAGAAATGGTGTAGTTTTTATTGTATTAGATATTGACGGATCTGTACCGGGTTCATTTCGTGAATTAGATGTCTCCTATTTGACACGTGTTTATGGGCGACCTGTATTCATTTTGATTGTTAGTTATCAAATTTCTCTTTGTCCACTTTTATGATTAATAAAACGGATTATTCTAATTTATGGACAATTTTTCATGGAATTTAATTGCTTTTTTACATTAATTTTGTTTGAGGGAGTACTCGAAGATATTGTCCTGTTGCAAAAGAATGATGGAAATTAGCATATTGTCGATAATATATAACAAAGAAAACAAAACAAAGTAATCACCAAACTTAGAACAAGTGCTAATCCTAGAAATGACAATGAAAATCTAGGTCCTGTCTTGGGACATGAACAAAATGTCTGGGTTGAGGAGGGGGCGTGACAGCCAATTAATGAGACATAAAAACTCTTCCCAGGTGCCCTGTCAACTTCTCCTGTGACCAAATTCATACAGAACATCTGGTCGGTTTTAAAACTTTCTTAAATTGTAGCGCATTATGTCCGTATATTGCCAATGATATATTTATTTAGCTGAGACTGAATAAAGATAAAACAGTGGTTATATTATAAATTGAATGGAAGTACAAATATAAACGCTTTGATTAGCTTCCCCCTTGTTTTTTCTTTATATTATAAATTGAATGGAAGTACAAATATAAACGCTTTGATTAGCTTCCCCCTTGTTTTTCCTACTTTGTAAATTTAGGACATGCAATCATAGATTACCTATTGAAATTGGTCGGTGGCAAGGCATTGAGAGACAAAATAGGACATGTAACATATGTGATAAAAATGAGATTGGTGATGAATTCCATTATGTACTACAGTGCCCATCTCTTCACGACGATAGACGACGTCTATTGGATTCTACCTATTTGACTGGAGTTAATGTTTTAAAATTTGCTAATTTATTCCAATCTAGAAATAAAATTAAGTTAAGACACCTTTGTAAATTTATCAAAAAATTTTTTTCAAAAACACGTCCTCCTGGTTAGTCACCTCTCTCTCTCTCCTTCTTTGTTGTGTTTTTATTGTGTTACATCCATCATTTTGTCATGTGCGTGAAAATATTGATATTGAATGTTTGTATTTATCTCTGTACCATTGTAATGCATTGGTTTATGAGAATAAAGAATCTTTGAATCTTTTATCCGCATCGGTGGTGTAATGGTTAGCGTGCTCTCCTCGACTGCGGTAGATCGTGGGTTCGATCCCCGGTCGGGTCAAACCAAAGACTATAAAATTGGAATTTGTTGTTTCTCCGCTAAGCACGCAGCATTAAGGAGTAAAAGCAAAGACTGGTTGTCTCGGAATCAGAACAATGTGTACGAGTGGAGTGACATGTCTTTCCACGGACTGTTGTTTCAGTGAGCTAGCACTATAAAAATCCAACTCAGCGTGTTGGTCTAGAACAGAGCGGACCTCATCATCGTTTCATTAAAAATTAACTTGTTCTAACCATGATATAGCTGAAAAATTGTTCAGTTGGCGTTACGCAACAATTACTCACCCCATCCCCCCCCCTCCCCCCCCCCCCCCCCCCCCCCCTTCCTGTTCTTTATATAAATGTGGTTAATAATTTAAAATCGAGAACAGATAAACATTTTCTTTAGTAGATGATATGCGAGTTCTGTTCTGTAAGTCTTTTCAAATCATGACAAAAAAAGAACTACACACTCTTTAAATCATATATCATATTTCAATTGTCACTGGCTTCTTGTGTAAAATAAAAAGGTTTGTATATAATTTGTTCTTGATTGAAAGCATAGTACCCAAGTTCAAGCAAAAACATAGTACACATATACAAAAGTAAATCAAACTAAAATAACACAATTTTGGAACAAACTTAGAGAAAAGAAATGGAGAAATAGTGATAGGATTCACTTGCACTATTAACTACATTCATACTTATCGAAGGCCTAACTGACAGAACCAATTAATGTAAACAAAAATTTGCTTAGTTCATATGGAAAACATGTCTGAAAGTAGTCGAGACACTAGAATTCCGTAGGGACTAACCAATTCCATATTTTCGAGATTAAGGAAAGATTTCGGTGTCCACATATTCCTTGGCAAAACATTAAAAATTTGAAGACAATATGAAAGCTGCATCAAATAATGGTATGCTGGGGGCAAACCAAATTATTTACCACGCCTGTCGTGCATGCTAACAGACGGGACATACTCAAAAGTAATTGTGACTTCATTGTGTTGTGTATAATTTTACTAATGAAGTTACTGTGTATATAATACTACAGGGACTGTTGTAATCGTGATCGTATGGTAGTTGGATTTATATATATATAGGGAGTGGATGTGGTCGAGTGGTCTAGGGCGCTGGACGTAAGGCTAAGCGAATGGTGCTGCAGTGTATCAATGGTGTGGGTTCAAATCCCGTCGAGGGAAGAATTTTTTTTTGACAGCTCTAAAATCTAATTCTAACACTGTTTGGTTTAATTTTCAGACGTATATATATATATATATATATATATATTCAATCAGTTCCTTTCACCACTAACGTTGTGAGTTCGAATGTACTCGATACAACATTATGTGATAAAGTTTGTCAGTGAATTGCGACAGGGTCGGTTGTTTTCTCCGGGCACCCCGGTTTCCTCCACCAACAAAACTGTCAACACGATGCAACTTAAATATTGTTGAGAGTGGCGTTATAAACCACAACACTAATCCTATAACACTATACAAAATGTAAATTATGGCTCAAAAGACACAAATTAATTTATAAATTTTATTGTTTGCCAGAAAGAAATGTTCATATATGAATATGTAAATAATAATACAATTCAATAAACTAGCTAAACATGCAACATAAGAAAACATTTTGCGGGCCATAAAATTTAAAGCCGCAAATGTATATATAGTAAAAATAAAACTGCATTCTTCAGAATTACACATGATAAAAGGTAAGGCGGGTGGGAAAACTTTCAAAATCTTATCAAACAATGAGGTATTTAATTACAGGTGAACTCTATTCAGTGACTATAGATATGAATTACCTTAATAGATTTTTGTGTGAAACGAATTTAGCCAAAATTACTATTTTTTACTTATAAAAAATTTCCAATTATGGCTCAAAAGACACAAATTAATTTATAAATTTTATTGTTTGCCAGAAAGAAATGCTCATATATGAATATGGAAATAATAATACAATTCAATAAACTAGCTAAACATGCAACATAAGAAAACATTTTGCGGGCCATAAAATTTAAAGCCGCCAAAAAAGCACGCAAAAAAGGGGGGATGGTAGGCAAATTGATTAATAAGCAAAACTAAAAATAATATATCTCCAATAAACAAAAACAAAGCTAAATCATATTAGTGAGATAAGCAACTGCATATAAATTAACAGAACCATGCGATATTACACTCACATGAAATTCTTAAAACAGAAGCACTGAATAAATATTCTTCAGTGAACTTCTGTAATGGATCCGGAAATTAAGATTCTTTCCTGACAATCCCCTACTTTGATTACAGCCCAAAGCATAAGATACTGCTTGAAAGCTGCACATTCCAAGCATAGGATACTGCTTTACACACTGAACAGACCCAACGCATAGGATACTGCATTGAAAGTCTGAAGCGAAAATAATACTTTCATTAAAACATACTAAATATATAATATATAAACAATATATACACATATAAAATTATATTGCCAATGAGATATTACATGGATGAGAGCCAAATTGAACTGAAATAAACCCTGCTCATTAAGATGTAACCCGCCATCTCTAATTGAAAATAAATCTCTTTTAATGATACCATTAGAATAGAAAAATCTTTTCTATGATCTAATAAATAAAACCTTTTCATCTTTACAAATCTTTGCTAAACCTAAGTTTACATTTTTTGTGTCAGTGCCAGACAAAGAATGATCCTTGGGTCTGGGTAATATACTTGATATACCTACAATAATGTTCATGTATTTTTGTTTTATTAAGTGAATTAAAGTCCTGTACAAACTCAAAATTTCCCCTGGTTTGTTGTTTAATACATTATTTGTTCCAACATGAACGATTACATGAGTATACCTGTTGAGTTTAATATCTAATTTTATGAATAAATTCACCAATAGTCTCCCCTTTGTACGATAATATCTCTGCATCTCTAATTCCTGTTAAATACTTGCCAATAGAATCAACCAATATGAGCACACTTTTGCTTCTACCTAAAATGATTTAACAAGGTCTTTGTCATATATTCGGAGACCAATAATTTGTCCTTCAAAGAAAATTCTAAATATATTTTATAGGCGTCACTCGCCCAATCTCCGTGAATCTGACTAAGTTCAGACGGAACCTTAGACGAAAAGGATAAAGTGGTACCTTCTCTTCGAAAACTGTGACTTGAATAAAGTTTATTTTCTAGTCCTATAAAGTTCAAAGCGTATTTGATGTATCTATTATACACATTATACGTAACTGGTACCACTCCCGACACCCTTAGGAAATACAAATGCTGGAGAATGTTCTGAGGCAGGCAACATTTCACACATGTGTTTGAAGGCTGTAACTGGGCAAAGCGGAGAACCCGGAATAGAAACCAAATGAGTCTGAATCACCCGTTTCCCAAACTGAATAGTTTTTGACCATTCAAATTTAACAATGACAATATCTCCGTTTAATACAATTTTCACTCTAGTTAATTGCTTACTCGAATCGAATTTATGTACAGAATCTGGTACTAAATTAGATTTTCTAGCCATAAGAAAAAAGGCGAAAAGAAATAAACAGCAAATTGTAGCATGTTTGACATCTGATAAATCGATATGATTATATATTTTTAATAAAATGTCAATCGTAATTGGAAGGGCTCTCTTTGGTATATGCCTTTTCTTTCGTGCTATACCTCTATATATTAAATGAATACACAATTCGTTCAAATCTGGAAAAAGTTTTCCTACTAATAAATGTAATATCCTAATACCACTTACATAATTCTTAATAGAATCAACGGACTTGAAAGATCTAATCAAAAATTGAATATACAGTAGAATAGTATTTAGAGAGGCGGGTATAGATACAATATTAAAATATGTACAAAAAAATAAAAAGGCTCTCCTCTGTACTCTTAAATTTCTGTGAGTCTCTGGTGCAAATGCCGAGCGTGTTGCCTTTTTAACCTCTTGTTCTAACTTCTTAATCTCAAGTTCTTCAAAATTGACAAAATTATATAAAGTTGCTACCAGTCATGCTCAAACTGAAAGAGACAACTAGGGACTCCAAGTTCTAATAAACGATATTTACTTTGCAATTCTTTGTAAAATGTCCTTGCATAATATTCTCTTAAATGTCATCTTGAAAGTAAATCTGCTTCCCGGTTTTCTTCTAAAATATGCACCGCTCTAATTTCGAATTCGTGTCGTGCAGCCACAAATAACAGTTCTCTCAAGCAACTTTGTAAAAACTGATTTCTAGATTTCCCTGTATTTATCACCGTCACAGTTACCTGATTGTCACACTTGATCATAAGTTTCTTTCCTTTAAAATATTGTCCCCACAACTTAACACAGACTATAACCGACATCATTTCCAAGATATTAATATGTAAGTCCATGTTTATCACAAACTCTGGGAATTCTGAATGAAAAAAGTTACTTTCGAATATACCCCCACATCCTGTAGGGCAAGCATCGCTTGAAAAAACTGCATCAGGTTTCGACCATTCCTCGAGGATCATCATAGATATTCCATTATATGTTACTAACAATTTGTCCCACCACTCTAAATCTTTTTTTTAGAATTTTAGGAATCAACACTGTGCCCTTCTCATCATAAATATCCCGTAGCCAATTTAAAATTCTAGAGATAAAAATTTTCCCAGGTTTAACACAACAACCAATAAAATTAAGTTTACCAACCAAAGATTGTATTTCTCTCTTTGTAGCTTTTGTTTTTTCGTTCCATTCTCTTAAAAAAAATTAATTTCTAAAATTCTATTATCAGAAATTTCTAACGTTAGCGTTACCGAGTCACAAACAATTCCTAAGAATTCCATCCTAGTAGAAGGTGCATATGCTTTATGTTCAGATTCTTCTATTCCACAGGCGCTTACCAATGATTTTAATTTAAAAAAGGCCCTGTCTACGTCTTGTTTAATTTCAACTCCGGCAAAATCGTCAAGATAATTGACAATTTCGAATCCTAGATTCCTATACATATATGCTAAGGAATTTGTGAGCCTTTGGCAAATATGCGCTGAACTTCTAAGCCCCATGGATAACATGAGATCAAAATAAATGTTCCCTTTCCATACATATCCTACAAAGACTATGTCTCTCAAATCGACAGGTATCTCTCTGTAAGCTCTTGATAAATCTCTTTTGAATAAAAAAAACAACCCTTTCCTTTCTTTTTGATTAAATCTACAAAATCGTCAACCCTTGGGCATGTCAAATTGACTTCTTGACCTAAATATTCGTCTTTAGAAACAAAAGAATTGACCCCTGAGCCACCTTCTGAACTTAAATCCAAGAATATACGACGATCCGTAGACTCTCTCTTCGGAACTGAATTTAGTGGTGATAAAACAATTCCATGGGAAAACGGGTTGACATGGAAGGGTCCAGCTATAGCACTCTTTTGTAACTCTTTAATTAAATATTTATCAATGTCAGATGGGAAATTTACGCCCCCATATGATTAGTAACCGTAGCTATTTCTTTTGGGGATCTATAATCTTAGAAACTATGGCTCAAAATTTGTTGTGTTAGGCTACAATTCCACATATTTTTCAAACAAAATTCAAAAAGGTGAAACATGTTACTCCGAGGAACAAGTGATCAGTATGCTGGAGTTCCTCATCGATAACATATTTGTCTCCTTTGGAGGGACACTGTTTCAGCAGGTCGTCGGCATACCAATGGGTACGAATTGTGCCCCTCTTCTAGCCGATTTATTTTTATACTCATATGATTCGGAGTTTCTTCAAAAGCTTGTAAAAGATAAGAAGATTCATGAGGCTAGAGCCTTTAATTTCACATACAGGTATATTGATGACGTTTTATCTATCAATAATTCTAGATTTGCAGAATTTCTTCCATTGATATATCCTCCAGAGCTGGAAGTTAAAGAGACCACAGATACCACTTCGTCCGCATCATTTTTGGACTTATACCTCGAATTTGACGACAGTGATCAAATCAGTACTAAAATTTATGATAAATGGGACGACTTCAATTTTAAAATCATAAATTTTCCAAATATGTGCAGCAATATATCAGTTTCTCCTGCATATGGTGTTTACATATCGCAATTGATTCGCTATGCAAGGGCCAGTAGCAATTATTCTGATTTCCTGAAACGTCATCTTCATCTGAGAAACAGGCTTCTGGACCAGGGCTATACAAAGATTCGCCTTATTCGATCTCTTAAAAAGTTTATATTCCGATACCAAGATCTTGTCGCAATATATTCCGTCTCTGCAGAAAAGATTATAAACGATGGATTTTCATATAGTGAAACTGTATAAAGATAAGGTGTCAACAAAAATCTCAAAAATATTTTTTTATCAATGTGTGACGTAAAAGTGTCTTTGACATTTACTTCACTGAGCTTGGTGCTGCTTTGACAACTGTTTTACCTGTTTTGTTCAAGTATTGTTATAAATACTGTTGTAGTGACAGCCGGAAACTTTGAGCCGTAATGAAATCGGGAGGTTTGGCGCTTTAAAATCTGATTCAACCCACCATTTCTTTAGAAATGCCTGTACCAAGTCAGGGTCATTGCGGTTTTCAGTTTTCCGGTTGTTGACTGATTTTGTCTGTTTATATACTTATGAGTTTTGACTTTTCCTTTGTAAGATTGTTCGGAGTTCGGTAATTTTGTTATTACCCTTACTTTCAAAATTAAATCTAAATCAGGATTTGCATAATCAATGCCCAGTGGAAATCCATATTCTAAAAATCTGCATATTTCCTTGTCTTCGTAATCAGTTAGCATAAATTTAAAGAAGTCAATGTTAATGCCAGACTTGACAGGTAATAAACATTTCTCAAAGTTATATTTCTTAGACAAATATATCACTTCATGTCGATCAACTATCTGAGTATACGACTGATCAGGTACAGAAATTGACTTCTCATAACCATCTGAAATCAAATTACAATTTTCTTTGCTTTTATTTGCACCATTCACTACATCCCGATTTGTATTCGATATTTTATCTTTCATATAATTAGGTAAACAATTTCTGCGTCTGGATTTAAAGTTTGAAAGCCTAGTCATTTATTCTTTACAGGAAAGTTGGGACAGGCGTTTGAACATTCTGTATGGAAAAGTTTATTTCCAACCCTCTTATAGCAGATAGCGCATACATGATGAACCATTTTCGTTTGACCTCTGAACGTTATCTGATGTGAAGAATTCGTGTTTGTACATCTATTTCTGTTAAATAATGTACAAGACCAAAAAGGTTCATCTTTAGAAGATTTGTAGGAGGCCCCAGAGCCAGTATTTCTACTAGCCTGTATAACATGCTGAGACAGAATGGGGACTTCAATACATGCCGGATCATCTCTCCATGTCTTTTGACCTAACTCAATCTTACGTAGCCATGCAGCGTTATAGGGTAATAACCCCTTCCAGTTATAAATGTTACTATAATACGCTATTTTCTTCAATAAATTTAAACGCCCCGACTTTTCCTGTTCTGAAATCTCACCACTCGTAATAATTTCCAATTCACCCGTAAAATGTCATCATCTACAAGAACACTTCATGCAACTCAACTCAACTCGATCTCCCGACACCATATTTTCAGGTTTAAAACGTAGCTCTATATATTTAATTCAATGTTTCTGGAATAACCTTCTTTCGATACGTTCATGGTCAAAAATGGGAAAGCCAAACTTTCAGAGCAATTAAACCAAATGTCTAAACAGGATAGCCACAATCGGTTAAGGTTACATGGTTCCTGAGGGGGATTGACCTTCATGTAAATAAATTATTTTATTTAGGAACTATAGATTTCAACTAGAACTGTGAATGACCTCACTGAGTAATACCCCCCGCTTGCAATACTATGTTCAAACTTTCGAAAACAGGTATATTAGCAAGATACCTATGAAAAAAGAACGGATATGGAGTAATGTCAAGGAAACAACACCCCATCTCCAAAATAAACTAACCAAGAACATACATCTAGGGGTCGTCACAAGGTCTTCAACAAAGTGGGATTGTCTAAAACCAATACGGCTTCATCAGTATACATGAGGATTACAACATTCCTAACTTTTTTTACAAGAGGTTATAGGTCACATCAAATGTTATTGATTCAAAATTAATTATTTATTCTTGAGTAGTTTTTATATTGCAAATATCCAGATGTGAAAAGGTCAATTAAAATCTTATTTCATTCAGGAATAGTTACGCTTACATCACCTTCCAAATTTTTGACAGGAACTATACAGAACGTATTTCAGAGTACAAGTTAAATTATCTCCCCTTCCAAATGTTGGACAGCGACCATATTTCTTCATGCACATCTGCAGGTAGTGTCCTACAACTGTGTAAAGTTTCACAAAAATCCAATAAGACGTTTAGGAGGAGTTGCGCTTACAAGGTACACGACCTCCCTTTTCGTGAAAGTATAAGTTGAATTATCTCCCCTTCTAAATTTTAGACAGCAACGGTATTCCTTCATGCACATCTGCAGGTTGTGTTCTCCAACTGTGTAAAGTTTCATAAATATTCAATAAGCAACTTAGTAGGAGTTGCGCTTACAAGGTACATGCCCCCCCCCCCCCTTTTCGTGAAAGTATATGTTGAATTATCTCCCCTTTTAAATTTTGGACAGCAACCATATTCCTTCATGCACATCTGCAGGTAGTGTACTACAAATGTGTAAAGTTTCATAAAAATCCAATAAGTAGTTTAGGAGGAGTTGCGCTTACAAGGTACATGCCCCTCTTTTCGTGAAAGTATAAGTTGAATTATCTCTCCTTTTAAATTTGGGACAGCAACCATATTCCTTCATGCACATCTGCAGGTAGTGTACTACAAATGTGTAAAGTTTCATAAAAATCCAATAAGTAATTTAGTAGGAGTTGCGCTTACAAGGTACATGGCCCTCTTTTCGTGAAAGTGTAAGTTGAATTATCTCCCCTTTTAAATTTTGGTCAGCAACCATATTCCTTCATGCACATCTGCAGGTAGTGTACTACAAATGTGTAAAGTTTCATAAAAATCCAATAAGCCGTTTAGTAGGAGTTGCGTTTACAAGGTACATGACCCCCCCCTTTTCGTGAAAGTATATGTTGAATTATCTCCCCTTTTAAATTTTGGACAGCAACCATATTCCTTCATGCACATCTGCAGGTAGTGTACTACAAATGTGTAAAGTTTCATAAAAATCCAACAAGTCGTTTAGGAGGAGTTGCGCTTACAAGGTACATGCCCCTCTTTTCGTGAAAGTATAAGTTAAATTATCTCCCCTTCTAAATTTTGGACAGCAACCATATTCCTTCATGCACATCTGCAGGTAGTGTACTACAAATGTGTAGAGTTTCATAAAAATCCAATAAGCCGTTTAGGAGGAGTTGCGCTTACAAGGTACATGCCCCCCTTTTCGTGAACGTATAAGTTGAATTATCTCCCCTTTTAAATTTTGGACAGCAACCATATTCCTTCATGCACATCTGCAGGTAGTGTACTACAAATGTGTAAAGTTTCATAAAAATCCAATAAGACGTTTTGGAGGAGTTGCGCTTACAAGGTACATGCCCCTCCCCCTTTTCGTGAAAGTATAAGTTGAATTATTTCCCCCTTTAAATTTTCGACAGCAACAATATTCCTTCATGCACATCTGCAGGTAGTGTATTACAACTGTGTAAAGTTTCATAAAATTCCAATAAGCTGTTTAGGAGGAGTTGCGCTTACAAGGTACATGCCCTCCTTCTTTTCGTGAAAGTACAAGTTGAATTATTTCCCTTTCCAAATTTTGGACAGCGGCCATATTTCTTCATGCACATCTGCAGGTAGTGTACTACAACTGTGTAAAGTTTCACAAAAATCCAATAAGCCGTTTTGGAGGAGTTGCGCTTACAAGGTACACGACCCCCCTTTTCGTGAAAGTATAAGTTGAATTATCTCCTCTTCTAAATTTTAGACAGCAACGGTATTCCTTCATGCACATCTGCAGGTTGTGTACTACAACTGTGTAAAGTTTCATAAATATTCAATAAGCAGCTTAGTAGGAGTTGCGCTTACAAGGTACATGCCCCCCCTTTTCGTGAAAGTATATGTTGAATTATCTCCCCTTTTAAATTTTGGACAGCAGCCATATTCCTTCATGCACATCTGCAGGTAGTGTACTACAAATGTGTAAAGTTTCATAAAAATCCAATAAGTAGTTTAGGAGGAGTTTCGCTTACAAGGTATATGCCCCCCTTTTCGTGAAAGTATAAGTTGAATTATCTCTCCTTTTGCATTTTGGACAGCAACCATATTCCTTCATGCACATCTGCAGGTAGTGTACTACAAATGTGTAAAGTTTTATAAAAATCCAATAAGCCGTTTAGTAGGAGTTGCGCATACAAGGTACATGGCCCCCTTTTCGTGAAAGTGTAAGTTGAATTATCTCCCCTTTTAAATTTTGGACAGCAACCATATTCCTGCATGCACATCTGCAGGTAGTGTACTACAAATGTGTAAAGTTTCATAAAAATCCAATAAGCCGTTTAGTAGGAGTTGCGCTTACAAGGTACATGCCCCCCCCCCTTTTTCGTGAAATTATATATTGAATTATCTCCCCCTTTAAATTTTGAACAGCAACCATATTCCTTCATGCACATCTGCAGGTAGTGTACTACAAATGTGTAAAGTTTCATAAAAATCCAATAAGTCGTTTAGGAGGAGTTGCGCTTACAAGGTACATGCCCCCCTTTTCGTGAAAGTATAAGTTAAATTATCTCCCCTTTTAAATTTTGGACAACAACCATATTCCTGCATGCACATCTGCAGGTAGTGTACTACAAATGTGTAAAGTTTCATAAAAATCCAATAAGCCGTTTAGGAGGAGTTGCGCTTACAAGGTACATGCCTCCCTTTTCATGAAAGTATAAGTTGAATTATCTCCCCTTTTAAATTTTGGACAGCAACCATATTCCTTCATGCACATCTGCAGGTAGTGTACTACAAATGTGTAAAGTTTCATAAAATCCCAATATGCCATTTAGGAGGAGTTGCGCTTACAAGGTACATGCCCCCCCTTTTCGTGAAAGTATAAGTTGAATTATTTCCCCTTTTAAATTTTGGACAGCAACCATATTCCTTCATGCACATCTGCAGGTAGTGTACTACAAATGTGTAAAGTTTCATAAAAATCCAATAAGCCGTTTAGGAGGAGTTGCGCTTACAAGGTACATGGACGGACGGACAGACGGACGGACGGACAGGGTGATTCCTATGTACCCCCCAAGCTTTGTTTGCGGGGGTATAATGATAAATGAATCGGGCGGATGATACTCTCGAGGATTAATAGTCCACCAACATCGATATCGGCCCAGTGATAGCAATAAAAACGTAGATATCTTATTTGGTGCGCATGATGCGTTTATGGAATAACCTTCTTCCGGTACGCTCATTGTCAAACGATTTCGAAACCAAATAATTTAAATGTCTTTGAGAGCAAGTTACCTAAAGAGCATGAACAGAATAGCCAAATCATCTAACGTTACCTGTGCCTGGGAGAGATTGGCCATATTGTGTTGTGTTTTTGTTTTGCGTTTCAGGGTCTATCTTGCCAGTTTCTCTGGATTGTCCATTTGTGATTGAGTATTAAGGAGGTGAATGTAAATACCGTCACCACGAATAATTAGTACTTTATCAATGGCGTGTGTAGAATTCACAAACCTGAGAAGTGATAAGGTACTAACTATTTATGTAGGTATTAATAAATTAACTACCTTGCTAGTTACAATTATTTTTGAGCTACCATTAAAAAAATTAAACACTGACGATCGACAATGCCACAACCAACAATAGCATTACAAAAAATCATCCTCTGGCTGTTCAATGTTGGCTCACAATTTAATATGTGTTGTTGTAAAAGTGCATATAGTAGCGTAGATGATGACTGAAAAGATGCATATATTCGGAGTTTAATGTACCGAAATAACATATGGATAAAACTATGCTCATTCGATCGAAAAATGTCTATATTTTCAAATTAAGCGGGTCGTAAAAAAATCGTAAGACAACTTTTCTTGGAAATTTTGGTTTTCCGAAGGTACCCAACTGATACATAGTTGACCAGGTGAAAATAAAATTTCATATCTATAACACGTGATCGTTTATCGATAAAAAAGATATATTACACAATTAAACAGACATTTAATTGTATCAATAGATGAAAAAGAACAGTTAATTCTCGTCTGATTTAATATAACTAGCGTCTCAAAATGCCCCTTATTATGGTGGAAAATAAGACAAGTTTTCTCTTTTAGCAAATTTATTTTGTGTTTTTCGTACATTTGTAGTATTGATAAAGCAACGTTACATTAGTCCGAAAATTTATGCCAAATTTCATATCATAGATACTTACAGTTACGCAGAAAAATGCAATTGTTTCCTCTCTCATTTAATGCCTTTTATACGCGGAAATTTGATATGCCGTTTCCGATTCTATAAATATAGTTCGACTGATCTTCGAGTCATTAAATAGTACGTTGTCTTCTTTGAATGAAATGGCTTAGTTTCTGATTTATTTCATAGTTAAGTGTTCGGCTTTTCGCATACTGTTTGCTGAGGTTTTTAAACTTCATTTGGCGTTGTTTTTGTCGTTTGTTTGTCGATAATTAGTGTATTTTGTTGATTAGTAATTAGGTTAATGTAGTACCAGAATTTAACCGGACAGACACGTTCATATTCCATATGATGGCATCGTTCGGTAGTCCTTTGAAACTGTCTCCTTCTAGTCCAAGAAAGGAGAAAAGAAACGTTGAACTGGGAACAATGCATTATATGTCAATGTTCCAATGCAGAACCTGTGATTTGTATACGAGATGTAAGCAAATAAAGTTTTGTAAGATCGATGGAAATTAGAAGAGATGAGGTGTATTCTCGTATTTTGCAGGAAATGTCCACAATGGACAATTTTATATCACGTAAAATTAAAGTTGTTTACCACCGTATTTGCTATAGAAAATATACAAGTAAACAAAACTGCAGTGTTTTCAAAACAGATCAGATAAATTTTACAAGTACTGAAGAAGTTTCAACTACGTCACAAACAAGTGTTGTAACACGCTCCCAGTACGAGCCCATTAAGTGGGATTTTTGTTTCATTTGTGAAAATAAAACATTCAAGAAAGATTTTAAAGTACATAAAATTGCATCCGGTGAGCGTATGAAAAAGTTGATGGAGTGCGCATTGAGTCAAAGGTATTCCAGGTTTTAGAGGGCCGATCTATTCCAGACTGAAAGAAGTTTATGAGTGTGACGGCAAACAAACAAGCATTGCTTCGGTTTATGGGAGGTTTCATCGTAAAAAAGCACGGCGAGTTGTTTGGATCGATTTCTGATTGCGTTGAACTTTACATCGCTGGGATCTTCTCTGATCCATTGTTTGTAAAGAGAATATCTAGCACCGGGGTGACGGAATGTAAAGACCTCTACTGTTCCCATGAAGAGGCTGACATACGAATGATCTTCCATGCAACACATGCTGATAAACAGTTTGGTATGAAGCAGGTTAAAGGAAGAATAATTATCAAGTCACCTGATACAGATGTTCTTGTTCTCGCAGTTCATTTCTTCCCATCTCTGAAGCATACTAAAGAACTTTGGTTTCAAACAGGCTCCATTACAAGTACAAAGGATGGACGTCGCTTCATACCGGTACATGAAATAGTAAACTCTCTGAACCCTGTTTTTTGTCAAATTTTGCCAGCTGCACATGCGTTATCGGGTTGTGATACAACTTCATCAATGTTTGGTATCGGGAAAAGAACAGTCTATAAGGTTCTCAAGAGCAAGTCAGAGGAGTTCAGTGATTTAGTGCTATTAGGAGAGGGTAGCGTAGAGGATTCTTTGGCTGTTTCTAGAGAGTTTGTTGCCAGTCTTGTATGACCAAAAAGCCAAACTACGAGCAGATAACTCTAATCTCAATAAATTCAGAGTTCGACTTGCAACAAAAAAAGAAGCAAGCCTGGCCAAGTTACCACCATGCGAAGCGACATTCCATCAGCATGTACTAAGAGCATCTTTGCAGATCTATATATGGAAATCCTCACAAAAAACGCAACCCCCTGTTAGATCTCCTTTAATGTACGGATGGGAAGACAAGGGTGATCTGGTACCTGTCTTCTTCCGGGGACAAATGTCATCAGATTTCTTGCAGGATCTCGTGTGCAGTTGCAAAGACAAATCAATTTGTTCCAGTAGTTGTGTTTGTTTTGAACAGAATCTGTCGTGCACAGATCTTTGTCCCTGTTATGGTAGCGACATTTGTAAAAATGCCATAACAAAGAATGTTACCTTACTGGAAGACGATGGTCATGATGTCTGAAATTTAGAAGATATTTACAAGGCTTTGTTGTTGTGGACAAAATTATCTGCCATGTAATGTAGTGACAAGTCCACAATAGTCATTTTGTAGTTAGATAGCGATGTTGTTCTGTCATTTGATTTGAACCAGGATAGTCCTATTTATACTGACTAATATAAATGTGTTGCTATCGACTTATATGCTTATTTTGGTGTTTTAGGACATCTTTAGGTTATACAGCATTCGTTGTAGCGAACGCGAAGCAAAAACATTGATTAAGAATACCACACAGCCATATCAGTGACAGGAACAAGAACAATGATGTGTATGTACTAGTGAAGGACGCCCACCCCCTTTTTCTATAAGCCAGAGAATTTTTTAATTTGTGAAATAGAAGTTAAATTTCGTTGTAAAAAATAGTATCAATGTTATCATCAACTAATTAAAGCACATTCAGGTCAAGACGTTTCCATACAAAAGTCAAGGTCAGGTCCCTATTGGCGACATTAAAAATGTGAAGGAAACTGACTCATCAAAACCTACAAAAATACACATTTTTGTTCAGAACTAAACCTTAAAGTCTATATGAAGGACTTAATAGTGTATACAAAATTTTGCAAAAACGATAATTTCATCCCTTTGTGGGAACTGAATTCCAGGGGAGCAACCCAAAAGTTATAACTCATATATTTTCTTAAAATTTGGGTAAAACGATTATCTCCCTTTTTAAGGAAATGCAACTTGTTCCCGTTTTTGCGACCCGGCTATCTGGATAGAGTATGCATTCTTCTTTCCAATGATAAATAATTTAGGTATATGTTCGGTGGGTACATTAAAGTCAAAAATTTCGTTCCCCGTCTACCACACTAATAGTACATGATTGTTACATGATGTAAAATGATGTTATTTTAAGCCAAGTTAAAGAATGCATTACCACGATTCTAATAATAAACATTACTTTCTTTATAAAAACATTAAATGTGATTTATTAGTCTAACTTTATGTTCATTATCAATGTTGAAAACTAAAAAAGGTAAAAAGTTGACAATATAACTAACCACACCAATACAAACCACGTATATCCCTCAAACTTCTTACCACACATGTAATCTAACACATATGTGTAACATACACATGTAATCTAACACATATGTGTAACATTTGCCACTTTATTGAACGACAGCATAGGTTGTATGTGCTTGATTTCCAAGCCATAGGGCATGAGGTAGCTATACACAACAGACTTTAAATCCATCATGCTATTTCGTTCTTGACTTGCATCTTTCATTTTCTTTTGTTTGCTGAAGGTTAAATGCAAAATAAACGTTTGCAAATTATTGAATAAAAGACAAAACATATACAAATCAATGCACAAATGCAATATGCTTTCTTCAATTTCTTATCAATTCACAAATTTAATTTCTCATTTTGATTCAATAAGATAAATTCATGAAAATATATTGATAGTCAGATTTTTATGGAAAAAGATAATGAATTTTACATAAAAATCATGATATAAAGAAGATATCAATGAATTCTTGAACTCAAATTATAGATGTTCATCTAACAAAAACAAAAACAAAAACAAAAACAAAACACTTCTTGAAGCAATTTTGAAAGAAATATAATGTGTATGACTTGTTGTAGATAGCTATGTTAAGTAGATATGTCTTATTACTCAATGTATGTTAGAATTCTACATCAGCTTTTAAATGTAATGTTTATTGTGACTTAATGGTACGATAATTATATGGTGTTAATATGAACTGCTTTTGAGTTTGATTGAACCTATGGGTAAAACATGAAAATTAATGGGGGTATGACTTTACTCTTTCTACCACACATTGTAACAATTCTAAAGCACATTCAGTCCCAATCGTTGGCTTGTGGTAAAATTGTAGATGATATGCAGCCTTTCATTCCCCTGGTCTGTTCTTTCCTGTTTTAATGCAATTTAAAAAGACATTGATGACAGGTAATTTACAATCGTTTTGCAATACAACGTAATATAATTTTTTTTCGACAAGAATATATTTATTTGTTGTAAAAAAGAAAACAAAGACGTAGGCAGTTCATACAAAGGATTAGTTCTACAACAACAGTTTGAAGATACCAAAGGAGCAATTAGAAGCCGTAAATAAATTAAGTATAGAAAAATACGATGGCCACAAGAAAAAGAACAAAGGGGGAAAACAATGATCCGCAAACACTACACAGAAAAGATCAAGCAACACGGACCCCGCTTAAAACTGAGATGGACTCATGTGCTCCGGAAAGGTAAGAAGTTGCTGCTCCATTAGTGACACTCGTCGTTTTACTCTACAAATTCTATCTTAAGCAGAGACAATTGCTACAACGGATTACTTCTACTGGTGATGTCTCCATTATATACAATTGCTGTACAGGATAAATTCATTTGCTAAGTCATTTTTTAAATGTTTGTTAAAACACATGAGACGCGTTCAATTACTGCTAATTGATATGGAACGATAACTGCTTTGCATAAATATAAGTACATTAAGTTAAACTTTTAAATTATTTGGCTTTCCAATCTTTTGACTTTGAGCGTACCTGATGAATGTCATTCCTGAAATGCTTCGTGCGCACTAAATTAGATATCGACTTTTTTCTTAATTAAACTATAGATAAGTTTTGTAAACAGAGATAAGGAATCATCCTAATTGTGATAATGAAAGTTCATATCAAACATTTTGCGGCAGTAAAGAGGTGCGAACAAATTAAAAAGTAAAGATTTAACAAAAGGGGTTGAAACGTCTGTGGACATTCTTCGGAAAACATACATTGCAATTTATATTCAAAGACTGATCTACTGACACTAATATAATATTTTAAATTTTAAAACATTTATTCATCATGATTTATTTCAACATTGCAAACAACGCCAGAGTCACATGACTTTTGAGTATCAGATTTCATTTTGTCTGGAGTAGGATTAATCACTGCATTACTTAAAGTTGTTGTAAAAGTTGTCATAAGTGGAATATCATTGGGCTGAAATGAAATTAATATTTCTTACAATAAGGAAATAAAACTCAAAATTCATTGCTGTGAAACAAAATTTGCAGTTTTCACTATTCAGTGTTTTTATCTGATTAACCATAGTGAAATCGCAAAAAGTATAATTTCCAGTTGAATCATCTTGAATATATCAGGGTTTCGCGAGCTCAAGTTGCACAAGGCTCAATATTACCTGAAGTGCATACATTCATTTGTTTTGTTTTGTAAGGTTGCCTGGCTTTTGTCTGTCGTTGCAACAGATTTAAGTACTGATTAGTGTGTCCTTATAGTGAAATCGTAAGTCTTGCATACCATACTTTTGTAGTTGACATGTCCCTTAACAAAGCGATGAATGAATGACGGATGTCTTATAAGAATTCGTGACTATTTACTCTTCGCGAGCACCTGGGTTCATCTCCGGTTTTTAAATGGGGTTCGTGTTGTCTATCTGCTTAGTTTTCTGTGTTGTGGTGTTTGGTTTATTTTGTTTGTTTTCGTTCTGTGTCTTGTGGGTCCAATGTTGCCAGTGTCTCTACATTGTCTATTCGTAATTGCCCCTTCGGTTTTCTCTAGCGTTTATTTACCATAGGTTTTGTAAAAGGATTTAGTGCTTTTGGCAATTCCTGACACTTTCCATTTTAAAAACTTCATTTTCCTGGATACTATGTTTTACAGGGTGCCGGGATTTTATCTGTGTATGTATACGTTAATTATATTATGTTTATTTCTTAAAGCATAGCGGGAGTTTCTTTTCTTTCGATTCGTGTCCAATAAAATTGATCAGTGCAAATTATTTTGTGACATTTTAGTTGAGATAATATGCCATTCTAATTGTATTTTTTACCTCAGTTATTGTTAGTTGTCTTCGTCTTCGTCTTCTCTCTTTATAAAGATATATGCTGCAAATACAATATATAACCATTTCATACTACAGAGGAAACATATTATGTAGGCTATCACCATCTCATTGTAACATATTCATTGGATGAGTATAAACCTTCCGCCATCTTATTGTAACATATTCATTGGATGAGTATAAACCTTCCGCCATCTTATTGTAACATATTCATTGGATGAGTATAAACCTTCCGCCATCTTATTGTAACATATTCATTGGATGAGTATAAACCTTCCGCCATCTTATTGAAACATATTTTTGTAGGAATATTTAACCTTCCGCTGTCTTAATGGAACATATTCTCTTTGTTCTTGTTGTAAATTTGCAATATGCCACTTCCTGGATTCCTGGATATTAAGGGAGATAATGTGGGAAAATTGACCGATGATTAAAAGCTGTTTTGTGAGAGAA